>VDFB02321576.1:0-46250 GCA_007258455.2 Sequoia sempervirens
ATTTCATCAATGGTGAAAACCTAGCAAGCGATACGGATAAGTACCATGATGAAAACCTAGCAATGAGGCGTCATGTGTAAAATAAATCGTCTATGTGGACTCTTACACTTGGGGGCAAGTCTCATTTCCCATGCCTTTCTCATGACATTGACATCCATCTAAGCCCTATCATTTCCGTCCATTTTCCCACCTACCTTGGTCTTGACATAAAACTGGCACACATAAATCATGCTTTGGGAAAACTCTTGACGTAATACATCCTTGGGTCATACACGATTCACAAAACATCATGTCATTGACCGTTAGTCTTATTGTCCTTATACGACATAGTCCTTGAAAATCATATGACAATTCCATTAGTCTCATGTCTCCTGTATTTTACCAAGGCCACCTCTTATCCTTTCATGCCTGTCACCTATCTTGGCTTTCCCTTGTCAAATGGTCTAAGGATAATCATCATCCCATCTTGTCCTAACCAAGTCATTCCAAATGCAATGAGTCTAATCCATACAAGCACATTATCCAAAACTTACTTGACTGTGTTCTGGCCTGGCTGTAGACCTCCATACTTTTATCACATTATTGTCATCGTCCTCACGTTGTTTCGGGATGCGTCCTTCCCACGTCAAACAATGTTGTCATCACCTTTCAATTGGTATTCAGCTTGACTAGGGGCATAATCATGTTTGTCCTTGGATTCTCATGTGTAGAATGGTCATATGCATTTGTCACGATCCTCTTAAACGTCAAAATCCAAAAATCATAAAACGACAAAACAAAACATCATAAAATGTCAAAAGACAAAACATGACAAAAGTCCTAAAAAAGACCAAAAACATTGGCAAAAAGTCCTGAAAAAAGACAAAAACATTAGCAAAATGTCCTGAACAAAGAATCAAAAAACATCATAAAAAGTCCTGAAGAAAGACCTAAAAATCATAAAACGTCCTGAAGAAAATATCAAACAAAATCATTAGACCACTCGAAGAACACAAACACACTGTCATTTCTAGTCAAAGTCAATCATGTCAAATCAGTCTTCGTCATCTGTCTGAACTACGTTGTCTCTACGCATTTGCTACGTAGGCAAGACTCATGCTTGAGTCCCCGAGACATTAGGTCAGTCCTTTTAGGTTTGTCAAAATAAAATCATGACGCAATCTTTGCTCATCAAGACAAAGTCATTGGTCGTGTCGAACTACGAGGTCTCTGAGTGTATGACGTAGGCAAGGCCATCTGTCGATGAGCCCCCGAGGCCGCACTAGGTCAGTCCATTAGGGTTCATGGCATCACACTGATACACACGTCAAAAAGTCTTCAAGACAACACGAATCTTTCCCAAACGAACAAAACTCATCATGACAATCATTATCACAGCAAGACAATCTCATCGGCACATATCATCATGACAATATCGACATATGGCCAACACAAGTCAAACTCAGTCAAAACAAGTCAAATTATCGCAACCAGTCAAACTATCAACTCTTGGTTACCTTTCAGATGCGTCCTTCTGAAGAATAACCTCAGTCATTTATGCCTTAGGATGTGTCCTTCCTAGGCATTGTCCCTATCATTTGACATTTTCGAGGGATCCTTTCTGACACTTAAGGATCATTCCTCTTGGCATCACCGTTCTTTCAGATGTGTCCTTCTAAAGAACAAAACTTTGACATTGGTGTTTTAGGATGTGTCCTTCCTAGACATCGACATTATTCAGGATGTGTCCTTCCTGAATATGGCAACCTTCGGCATTCATCATCTCGCATCATTAAAACTTGACATCCAGACACACTTGGCAAATACTTGGCATTCGTTTTTGGCTTTTTATCATGTTGCTAGTTTTTCAGTGAGATCCTGACACCGGGATTTAGAGAAGCAGCGATGTATCATGACATTTGTCTTATCTTTTGACACTCATGTTACTAGTTTCTCAGCGAGATCCCGACAAAAGGATTTAGAAAAGCAGCGACGTATCATGATAATGGCTTTATCTTATTTCTTTCTGACAGTCATGTTGCTAGTTCCTCAAGGATGTCCTGACAACAGGATTTAGAGGAGCAACAATGTTTCATGACTTGTCCTTTTTGTCTTTTTCTGCTTGTGGTTGATTATGACAAAAAGACTGGGGCAATACCCTTGGTATGAGTCATGATCTTCCTTGTCTGTGACTCTTGTCTTATGTGATGGTACGGCCTTGCACACCTTGATCTATGTCATATCATGGTGTTTGTTGGCCATCACAACAATCTACCCCCAATGATGATTAAGAGCAATAAATATTAAAAGTCCTATGGTAAGGTTTGAAGGATTTGGTCTAGGAACTAACATGCATCTTCTTTAGTCTTGTCATCTTCTCTCACCCATCTCATATAGGCATTGCATTAATGTCTTTTGCACTAAAATTTCTTCGTCTCTTCATATTCTAGTCTCCTAACCAATTTCGAGAGCACACCCATGTTCTTCGAACCTGTCTGTCCTCTCGAGGGGGCATACCGCAACCCTCCTCGTCATTCTTCCTCATCTTATTTTGCACTGGGGCATATTCTTGGCTTATTTTTCTTTGTCACAATGCGACAAGCGACATTATGACAAAGAGGGGCAAAATGTAGACACCTAAAAATGACCTAGGCCGCAAGCTTCATTTTTACCACTTTCGTCCTAGCATAATTGTGACATTTAATTATGTCCTTGGTCCACATTCGACTATTGATTAAATAATTCATAATTATTTAATTAATTCATGTCATTTATTCTTCATGATTATTAAATAAATAAATTTTATTTATTTATTAAATATGTCATTAATTGTCTAAGTCTTCCTTAATTAAATAAATTTCTTAATTTATTTAGTTCCTTATTCATTAATTCTTCGATTATTAAATAAATGAATTACATTTATTTATTTAATATGTCACTAATTGTCTTAATTAAATAAATTCATTAATTTATTTAATTAATCTCATCTCCTAAATTAAATAATTAAATTTAATTATTTAATTACTAATTAATATTCTTCTCATTTTAAATAAATTAAATTATTTAAAATGTCAATCTTAACTGCCATTTTTGGTAAATAATCTGAAAAGATTATTTATTATCTCTCAAAAATCCATAATTTGAATTATTTTAATTCAATTAGTAATTAATCTTCCAAAAATCAAGCAATCGGGCAGATTCTTGATTTTTCAAATCTTATCTTCAGTCCACATCTTATCTCTTTGATTTTTCAATCTTGCAAATCAGGCAATCTTATCTTATTGATTTTTCGAAAATCTTTATTTTCTAATTAATTTGTCTCATTTATTCTCCACCGTCGATCCGATTTTATTCTGACCGTTCGATTAAGGATTTTGCCCTAACCCTAATTAGGGATTCTTAGGTTTAATCTGGATCGTTCATTTTAGGTTCATCAATTTATCTCGTCCGTCCATTCGAAATGGCCTTTTCTATAAAATGCCATCTTCTTCTCATTTTTCAAACACACACTCATTTTGACATTTTGCATAATTATTATAGGCATTTACTTAGTTTCACATTTATTGTCATAGGCAATTGTAGTATTTCAATATTGGCATTTGTTTTAAGCATAGGCATAGACATTGACTTTTAGACATAGGCATTTAGACATATCAAATCCTTCAAGACTTGTTGTAGGACTTAGGCATTTCTAGATTGCTCGAAAGACGAATCTGAGGGCAACATTTTCCAGCAAGCAAGAAGGTATTACGAAAGGGAATCATGGAGGTATCAACAATCAGGTATAATTGTTCTTTCGTTTACTTCCTTTGTGTTTCGTAAAATCTTTGGATTTCGTTTATTATTTATTGTTTATTGCTAACTCTCCTAATCTGAAGAAATCCCTTGATTACATATATATAAAGAGATGGAGATAATTGTTGAAGCAGATATTCTTGCCAATCAAGCAATCAATACAAAAGAAGATAGTATTATAAGCCCAAGTCTCAACCCTTGGCTAAAGTTACAAGAACTAATGAACATTCATGGTCAACTAAAAGATAGTCATTCCAATGCACTATGGATCATTATTACCAAATATGTTTACAGTCGAATAATTGTAACAAATATAAATGTCATAATTAGTCGATACTAGTTTCCCTTATGCCAAGTGAAGGGTCATAATGGAAATGTTACGATAATTTTTTAAGGACCTCCAAATAATGATGAAGTTTCCCTTTCATTTATCTCATTTTCCAATGCATTTAGTTGCTAGTTTCTTCAATAATGGATACTCTAGTCCATTTGATCTATAAATAAAGGAAAATGGGCTTCCTTGGTGAAATCAATAAATAAAGTATGAAAAGCATTTTTAAGACCAAAAATGGTTATGATTCATTTTCTCTAGAATGGGTTCTCAACTAAGGAATTTTGTTTACAGATCACAAATACAAGTCCAATTCCAATAAGGTATTAATGCTTTTAGTTGTTCTCTTAGATCTTCGAGAGGATAAGGATACTATAAGAAGTTGGTAGAACTATTAGTTGAGAATAAATTTTTAGGTGGCTTGGATATCATCCTCAATGATGTTGTCATAGGTGCAAGTCTTCCTCCCAACAATGGAATTTTATATGACAACAATGATATTGTTTGGGCAGAATGGGAGCCCTTTATTTCAACAATCTTCTAAAAGAAGCCAATCGTAGGGCTAAGGCTAGAAAAGGGATTGATTTTTTGAAACAAGTTATGGGCTCGGTCCCAAAGGAGGATGGAGCAATTTATCAGTTGGGTTGAGTATGTCTCTACTTGAAGATGTTTATAGAATAGTATAAATGATCATGTTAATTTAACCTCTTTCTGAAGAATAGGAAAATATGATAAATATTAAGTAATGAAGTTTGTAATATTGTTTAGGAGTTTTTGGTTCAACCTTTGATGATTCTATTGGCAGTTGTTGTCATTGATGTCAACACTAAGGAGATTGTTGGTAGTTGTTATCCTTGTTGTCAACAATGTTTGTTGATTGTCTCTCATGTCAAAGATTGCTATATGTGATTGTCATTTGTGCCAACATTGATTATTGGAAGGTGGTTATTCCTTGGCACTGGTTATCATTGTTATATTCAGCTTGGGATAATATTGGTGATGAAGTTCATGGTTGGATTTCATGCCTTATCTAAAGAAGATTTGATGAAGTTCATGGTTGGATGTCATGCCTTATCAAACAAGAATGGTTGGATGTTCATATAATGCATTATTATTGTCAGCAGAGTTGATTTTATAATGATATATTAAAATAAGGATTAGAAGCATGACTAATAGTGGAGAGGTGTTGGTGAAGGTCTACAGTATGTATTATGCTCTCTCTTGTTCTTGATGAAGTATGCGTTGTTGAAAGAAATTTTTAGCCTCCGCAAGTTGCTTAAGTGTTTCTGGTTCAGGAATTTGCATCAAAGCCTATCTAGGAGAATGCTTTGCATTCCCCTGCTATCAAGATTCTTTGGTCTTGCAGTTTTGGTACTCATTGTCGGTGTTTTGTGGACGTTGCACTCCTATCTTTTCAAGTCACCAATATTGCCGACGATATTTTTGTGAATTGCAGAAGGTTAGCAGTGTTGTTGGTTGTGCAAACTGATCTAGGAAATGCTTTGCATTTCTCCGCATTGATGTATTTGCTCCTACGGCTTGGTGAATGTGCTCTCAACATTCATACAGTGTCTCACTTCCAATCTCATACATTGAAGTGGTCTGCAAGCTAATATGTTAATGTTACATCTCATGATTATGCATTTTGTGCATCCTAGATAAAGTATTTTGTACCTATTTGTTTTGTGGTGGCTATTTATGGCAAGGAAATATGAAAGAAATGTATGAAGGTGTTGTTGGATGTTCAAGGAACATCCCCATGTGATCTGCACATTGCTAATTGGCTGCTTTGGTGCCAAATTGTGTTTTGAGTTGTCTTTCTTGGTCTTTTATGGATATTTGGCCGACATGGCTTGTTCCTTTTCTTGGATAGTGTGCTTGGGGGGTTGTGCCAGCAATGGAAGATGTATAATGATAGATTTTGGTCCTAACCTATCCTGTTTGGGACTGCATCAAGTAAATTCAATTGAAAGTATGTCTTTGAGCCAACTGGTTATGCGCTTCAATGTTTCATCCACATATTTCCTTAATGTCGACTTAGGTTGATGTGGGCCTACATGTAAATTATTTTGGATCACATTGGAAGAAGTGATAAGATTGTTTTTGGTCCTCTCTATCTTTGGGATTGGACCACATTATGTTTTTGGTAGTTGACCAATTGAAGAATTGAAGTGTTGTGGTGGATATAAATGCAAGATCATTTTTGATGCAACAAGATGGAGAACTGTACAAGTGCAAGGAAGTGTGTATACGAGTTGTATTGAATATCCAACAAAGATAATGCTAAAGATTATGAAAGGGAAGATCAATTATGTTGTAATGCCTCAGTCAATAGAGTGTTGTGTTGGAAAATAATTGCAATTCTCTCTAAATCATATTGTATCTTGCTCTGAGATAGTGAATCTCATATCTTGCTCCTAAAGTCGTGTTGTCTTCAATTTATCAAGTCATTTGTATCTTGCTTTAAGGCAGTGAGCCTTCCTGCAAGTCTTTTGGCAATGAGCCTTATATTGTGAGTTAACTCTCACCATGGTTTTCCCTCATTAGGTTTTCTACGCAAATCTAGTGTCTCTTAGTGCATGTGTGTGTTCTTTGTTTCCATCTCTTTGTTGCTAATCTGATTATTGCTATATCTTTCATTGGTACAGTTTGTTGAAGTTGATAAAGATTCAAATTTCTTTATTGTGTTCTGCTTAAGGAGTTTGAGTGGTGTTGAAGGTTTTAAGTTCCGAAAGGGGTTTAAGTTTTTGTGTAGACTGATTCACCCCCTTCTCAGTCTTCGGAAGTGCTCAACAATTGATATCAAAGCCAAGTTTCTCTGCATAATCTTAATAGCTTGAGGAAAAGATCTGAGATGGCACATGATAGATCATACAAAGGTCCTAGGCTTGATGGAACTAATTACTCCTACTAGAAATTGAAAATTGAAGGACACCTAAACTCTCTAGGGTTGCGTATTTGGAAATCAATCAAAAGTGGTTATACTGCTCCTACCACTCCTATTACAGGGTGTTCCACAATAGTGTGTCTCACTTTTGGGACATCTTGATTTTTGCCTGAAATCACTTATTTTTAGAAAAAAATAATGATTTAAGCCTTGAGAGGTTTCATCTAAAAGGGTTTTAATTGAAGATGGTTAGATAAGACCCCCTTAGATCAAACCCTCTTTGGTTTGATAGAACCCCTCTAGAGTATTCAATCATACCCACAATGGAGTCTCCTTGACACCTATCAAAATGCTGGTAAAAAAACACTTTTTATTTACTTTTTGAGGGATTAAATAAAGTCATTTAAAAATTATATTTTGCAAGATCATAGCCCTCAAAATGATCTTTCCGACAAGTATAGTTTTGATATGTTTTCATTTTATCATGTATTTAATTTTTAATTTTTACTGAACATAGGTTTTTCACCAAACATCAAGTTCTTTGTTCTACAAAGGTGGAAAAATAGTAAACCATTGTAAAAAAAAATACAAAAATACCTTTTCCCTAGGCATTAATGTTCTTGTTTCACAAAAAAAAATGGATTTCGATATATACACAAGTTATGTTTGATGACATACACCTATGTCTAAATTATAGTTTTTTTTTTTTTAAAATAAAAGTGGCGAGCCAAACTATAATATATTAATAATATATAAATAGATATACAAATCCTGGTTCAGAGGGCATACCGACAGGAAAAAACCAGGAAGAAAACCTCTAGTTATAACCCAAAAATATTCAAAATGTGTTTCGAATCATTTGCAGAGAATTACCAAAATTATCCCGCTAGTTACAATGACTTCAAAAATTAATTTAAAAAAAATGTAACAAAAAATTATGAAAAAATATCCTTGCGCTAGATATTGATGTTAGGAATCTATATTTAAAAATTATACTTGTATCCTTTCTAAAAAAAATTATGTTTGACAACATAAATGCTACTTTTTGAAAATGTTGTTTACTATTTAAAACTAGTTATTAAAAGAGATGTTGAAAGATTCATGATTTATTTTAGAAAAAAAAAAATATATATATATATTTAGAATCTACACACAAATTTCCACAAATCACTAGTTTGCATCATCTTCAAATTCTTAATGGTTTAGCTGCTATAGGTCTCAAAAGGTGAAGATTCAGTTAAAAAAGTTGATATAAATGTCCATATTGGCCAAAAAGTGAGACACGGTATTGTGATTTCACCCTACTTACCCAGTTGAAATTAGATTATATGAATGTAATGCTAAAGCCAAGAATGCTATTTTGTGTGGATTAGCTGATTCAAAATTGTTGAAGGTGATGAATTGTAGTTTTGTCAAAGATGCTTGGGAGAAGCTTAGTATCATCTATGAAGGGGATTCCAAAGTGAACCAAGCCAAGTTCCAGATCTTTAAGGGAAAATTTGAGACTTTGTGGATAACAAAAGATGAAGACATGGAAAGCTATATGCTATAGGTACAAGAAGTTGTCTTTGGCATCTCTAGTCTTGGTGGAGAAGTAAAGGAAAGTGAAATTGTGAATAAGGTTTTGAGATCTCTCCCAAAATCTTATAGTCACAAAGTATCTGCCATTGAAGAATCTAAAGATTTGGATTGGTATTCAGTTGATGAAATGTTTGGTACTCTTATTGCCTTTGAGATGAGAGGGTTTGGTCAAGATGTTCCAAAGAAAGAAGCCACATTCAAAGCTAACCAAAAAATTGAAGATGAGGCTCCTACTCATAATGATCACCTTGATGAGGTTGAAGCAAACTTTGTGAGAAGATTGTAGAAAGGCACCGACAAGTACAAAGGTAAGTTACCATTCAAATGTTTCAATTATGGAAGAATAGGTCATTTTGCATCTTAATGTCCCTATAAAGAATTAGTTGATATGAAAAAAGAGAGAAAATTAAAAGAGGCTTCTATTCTAAGGAGAGAAGTTTTTCCTTTGAAGATGAAGACAATGATTCAAATGATGAAAATCTATTCATGGCTCTAGATGGAAAAAAGAATAATATTGGAGAATGTAAAAGTAACCTTGCAGAATAGAAAGTTTAATGAAATATCAATGGCAATATCGACTGCCTTTCATGCAAAGGAAGAGGAAAATGCTTGTGTAATTGATAGTGGGTGTTCTAACCACATGACTAGTGACAAAAGTAAGTTCATTAGTCTCAAAAAGGTCAATGGTGGAGCTGTTAAGTTTGGTGATGACAAGTCAACAAAAATATGTGGAAAAGGTGATATAACAATTGATGGAAAGAATAAAATTGAAGATTCCTTGTATGTTAAAGGTCTAAAACATAATCTCCTAAGTGTCAGCCAAATGTGTAGCAGAGGTTAAAATCTTACTTTTCATGCTAATGGATGTGAAATAAAAAAGGAAGGGTCCAAAAGAATTGTTGTTGAAGGAACAAGGACAAATGGTAGTGTTTATCATCTAAAGGAGGCTAATGGAAGAATCTTCCTATAGGCTTAGTTTGAAGAATGTTGGTTATAACATAAAAGAGAAATTAGAAGTCTTTGATAAGTTTAAGATTTTTAAAGAAAAAGTAGAGAATGAAATGTATGCTAAGATCAAATGTTTAAGGTCAAATAGAGGAGGTGAATTCACTTCATATGAATTTGAAAAGTTTTGTGAAGATAACAACATCAAGAGACATGTTTGCTTCTAGAACCCCTCAGCAGAATGGGGTTGTTGAAATAAAAATAGAATAGTGCAAGAGGAAGAGGAAGAGGAAGAGGAAGAAGAATAATAAGAAGAAGAACCGGTAAAGACTCCCAAAACTCTAGTAAAGTATGTTCAAAAGAATCATTTTGCAGATCTGATCATTGGAAATAAAGATGAAGGTGTGTTGACCAAGAGGAAGTTTGCAAGGGAAAATGAGCAAGTGAATTTTTGTCTGTTATCAAAAGTTGAGTCCAAGAACTTTGTTGATGCTAACAAAGATGAAAATTGGATAAAGGAAATGGAGGAAGAGTTGAATCAGATAGAGAAAAATTAGGCTTGGGAATTAGTTCCCATACCTACTGATAGAATGTTAGGAACAAAGTGGGTATTCCAGAACAAGTTGAATGAAGATGGTGAGGTGGTAAGGAACAAAGACGGATTGATTTGCAAGGGCTATTCACAAGTTGAAGGTATTGATTTTGAGGAAACCTTTGCTCTGGTACTTAGGTTGGAGGCAATAAGAATGTTTCTTGCTCTTGCTACTCATAAGAACTTCAAGGTACATCAAATGGATGTCAAGTCAACTTTCCTGAATGGTGATCTAGAAGAAGAGATATACATTGAGCAACTGGATGGTGTCTAGTTATCAAAAGATTTGGACATGGTTTGCAGACTCAAGAAATCCTTATATAGTCTGAAGCAAGCTCCCAAAGCTTGGTATGCTAGATTGGATAAGTATATACTTCATCAAGGATTCAAGAAAGGTAATGTAGATAGTAATATGTACAGAAAGGTTCACGAAGACAAGTTGTTGATTGTGGTTGTATATATTGATGAGATCATCTTTGGTGGAGATGATGATATATGTAAAAAATTGCAAAAGAGATGCATAAATAATTTGAGATGTCAATGATTGATGAGTTTTCCTTCTTCCTTGGGCTTCAAATCATTCAGCAAGATGGTGACATATTCATTTCTCAAGTTAAATATGTCAAGGAGATGTTAAAGAAATTTGGAATAGAAGATTCTAAAAAATTGGGTACTCCTATGGTGACAGGCTGACACTTAAGAAAATTTGATGAGTCTCTGGAGGTTGATCAGACTCTTTACAAGTCCATGATTGGAGGTTTGTTTAACCGCTTCCAAATCGGATATCATGCATGTGGTATGTTTGGTTTCCAAATTTCAAGACAATCCTAAGCAATCTCATGAGAAGGTTGTGAAAAGAATCTTCAGATACTTGAAGGGTACTCTAGACTATGGTCTATAGTATAAAAAGGATGAAAAATTATCTTTGAGTTCCTATACTAATGTTGATTGGGCAGGCTGTGTTGATGACCAAAGAAGTACAAGTGGAAGTGTTTTCTTCTTTGGAGACAAATTGGTCTCTTGGTTCAACAAAAAGAAAGATTTGATGTCTTTGTCCACAACAAAAGCAAAATATATTGTTGCAACATCTTGTTGTACTCAGGTGCTTTGGATGAAGTAGACTATGAAGGATGTGAAGGTGAATTATGATAAACCTATTCCTATACAATGTGGAAATACAAGTGCTATTAATATTTCCAAGAATTCGATAATGCACTCAATGACTAAACACATTTCAATCTGGTACCGTTTTCTAAGAGAAAATGTTGTAGAACATGAAGTCAAAATGGAGTATGTGCCTACCAAAGATCAAATTGCAGAAATTTTCACCAAGGCGCTTTCAAAAGTTACCTTTGAGTATATGCGACAAAAGCTAGGGGTTATCACCCCTCCTTGTTCTAATTAGATGCATTAATGGTGCATTTGTCCAGGGGCAGAAACTCATGCCATATTCTTTTCTCCTAGATTGATGAATGTTACCTTTCAGGGGGAGTTGGTAGAAAGGGGGAGTCTTGAAGAAGTTGTGCAGTTGTTGTGAATGAATAGTTGCTTAAAGAAGATGTGTTGTTGGTCAAAGGGGGAGAATGTGTTGCTATCTCAATGTAAGATCTTTTTTCCCTTTGTCCCTGACAGGTGTTGTTGTTTTATACAAACATATATGGTCCTTTGTCCTTGATGTCGAAGGGGGAGAGTGAGTAGTGTGTGTTGTCATCAATGCAAAAGTGGGAGATTATTGGCAGTTGTTGTCAATACTGTATGTTGATTATCTCTCATGTCAAAGATTGTTATATGTGATTGTCATTTGTCTCAACATTGATTATTGGAAGGTGGTTAGTCCTTGACATTGGTTATCATTGCTATATTCAGCTTGGGCTAACAATGGTGATGAAGTTCATGGTTGGATGCCATGCCTTATCTAAAGAAGAGTTGATTAAATTCATGGATGATTTTCATGTCTTATCAAAGAAGTGATGAAGTTCATGGTTGAATGTCATACCTTATCTAAAGAAGAGTTGATGAAGTTCATGGTTGGATGTCATGCCTTATCAAAGAAGAATTCTTAATGTTCATATAATGCATTATTACTGTCTGTAGAGTTGATTTCATAATGATATATTAAGATGAGGATTAGAATCATGACTAATAGTGGAGAGATGTTGAAGGTCTACAGTATGTATTATTCTCTCTCCTATTGTTCCTGATGAAGTATGTGTTGCTGAAAGAAAGTTATGGCCTCCACAAGTTGCTTAAGTGTTTTTGGTTCAAGAAGTTGCATCAAAGCTTGTCCAAAAGAATGCTTTGCATTCCTCTATTGTTGATGCTTTGGTCTTGCGGTTTGGTACTCAATGTCAATATTAGGTGGACGTTGCACTCCTATCTTTTTAGGTCACCAATGTTGTCAAGGAGATTTCTATGAATTGCAGAAGGTTGGCAATATTGTCACTTGTGTAAATTGGTTCGAGAAATGCTTCACATTTCTCCATATTGATGTATTTGCTCCAGGAGCTTGGTGAATGTGCTCTCAACATCTGCATAGTGTCTCAGTTCCAATCTCATGTGCTGAAGTGGTCCATAAGTTAATATGTTAATGTTACATCTCATGATTATGCATTTCGTGCTTCTTGGATAAAGTATTTTGTACCTATTTGTTCTATGGTGGTTGTTGATGGCGAGACAGTATAAAATAAATGTATGAAGGTGTTGTTGGATGTTCAAGGAACATCCCCATGTGATCCACATGTTGCTAATTGGTGGCTTTGGTGTTGCATTGCGTCTTGAGTTGGCTTTCTTGGTCTTTTGTGGATATCTGGCTGATAGGGCTTGTTCCTTTGCTTGGATTGTGTGCTTGGGGGGCTGCACGAGCAATGGAAGATGTATAATGATAGATTTGAGTCCTGACTTATCTTTTTTGGGACCGCATCAAGTAAATTCAATTGAAAGTATTTTTTTGAGTCGACTGGTTATGTGCTTCAATGTCTCATCCACATGTTTCCTTAATGTTGACTTAGGTTGGTGCGCGCCTACATGTAAATTATTTTGGATCACATTGGAAGAAGTGCTAAGATTGTTTTTGGTCCTCTCTATCTTTGGGATAGGACCACGTTATGTTTTTGGTAGCCAACCAGTTGAATTCATTGTTTATTCTCTTCTTGGCTAACTCAATTGAAGAATTGAAGTGTTGTGATGGATATAAATGCAAGATCATTTTAGATGCAACAAGATGGAGAGGTATACAAGTGCGAAGAATTGTGTGTGTGAATTGTATTGAATATCCAACAGAGATACTGCTAAAGATTGTGAAAGGAAAGATCAATTGTTTTGTAATGCCTCAGTCAACAAAGTGTTATGTTGGAAAATTATTATAATTCTCTCTAAATCATATTGTATCTTGCTCTGAGATAGTGAATCTCATCAGGTCCTTGTATCTTGCTCCTGAAGTCATGTTGTCTTTAGTTCAACAAGTCCTTTGTATCTTGCTTTTAAGGTAGTGAGCCTTCCTACAAGTCTTTTTGGTAGTGAGTCTTATATTGTGAGTTAACTCTCGCCATGGTTTTTCCCTCGTTGGGTTTTCCATGTAAATTTGGTGTCTCCTTGTGCATGTGTGTGTTCTTTGTTTCCATCTCTTTGTTGTTGATTTGATTATTGTTATATCTTTCATTGGTAAAGTTTGTTGAAGTTGATAAAGATTCAAATTACTATATTTTGTTCCACTTAAGGAGTTTGAGTGGTGTTGAAGGTTTTAAGTTCCGGAAGGGGTGAAGTTTTTGTGTAGAGTGGTTCACCCCCCTCTTAGTCTTTGGAAATGCTCAACAAATTCTGGAAACTCTGGAAATGTATATTTTTATTATTAATAAAGGAAGCAATCCCCAAGCCTACAATTTATTGATAAAAGAAAAAAAAGAAAAATACACAACAAAAATAATATATCAAACATAATTTTTTCCATGGGGAAACCCCCAGGGATAACTTTAAGAAACCCCCCCTCAGCGAAGTTGTAAAATCCTGGCGAATCTTCCTTTTATTTGAATTTTTTTTTTAATTTTCCTGGCGAATCTATGCACATTATTAAAAAAAATTGTAACATATTGGAAAATCTTAATGAATAATTGGTAAAAATAATAATCATAGTGGCGAATCCTATTGAATAATCACTAAAAAGATTAATTACAATGGTGAATCTCTCCTTTAAAAAATTGCATAGTTGGTCGGCACAGTTCCCCCATATTTTTTTTGTTTTTTGTAATATTGAAGGAGGGGCCCAAGGGCGACAACCACCAGTGGGGTCAAGGGGGCAGATCCCCCTTATGGGGGTCGAGGGGGCATCGCCACCAAGCATAAATTCACTATCGAAAATGCATTGGAGCACACACAGATTAATTATTTTAAAAAAATATCACTTTTTTTTTTACTTTTTTTGTTTTTGTTTGGAGATACCCTTGAGGGGGTCCCCTTGAGCTTAGCGCCAAGGACTAAGGGGTATCCACTCCGCTAAAATCCGCCTGGGGCATGATCCTAGCCTCATCCTTTTTTTTAGGTGTCGGGGCTTTGCACTCAGCAAGACTTGATCCCTGGTGGGCTCATTCCGAACCTTTCAACTTCACTAGTAGACCAAGGGCCCATTGACAAAAAAAATATCACTTTAAAAGTAAGACTAAATGAAAAGTTAAATTGTTACCATTGATTAGCTTTTAAATCGGATGGCTGCAGGTTGATTCCATGACCTAATACGTACGTGCCTTTTAAAAGGCTTGTTGAGGCTCAAAATTTGTTTTGGTCCACACAATTAGATTTAATTGTTTGGCCCAAAAAAAATTTCGGGCCTCAACAAGCCTTTTAAAAAGCACGTGCGTATTAGGTCATGGAATCAACCTGTAGCCATTTGATTAAATGATAATTGATGATTCGATGACAATAAATAAAAGTTGTATTCAAGGCTAAAATATCCCTAAAATTAAATGGTAATTTATTATTGTGGCGATATTGCCCCAAAATTAATGGTAGTAATATAATATTACTGACGAATATAATTAATATTTGTAATTATAGTATAAACTACTGGCGAATCGGTTCCAATGACGCATCGTTTAAAAAATTAATGCATAGGCGAATTAATCGAGACAATTTTATTTTTTTTGTAAAAACCTAGCGATTCAACATCCTTTTTAGCTTGTACTATTCGCCATTTTTGGAGGTCTTGATTTCAATTATTCACCAATTGGCGAAGATTCACCACTAAAGTTTTCCCTGGAAACCCCTTTTTAGAGAGAAACCCTGCACTTCAAAGCAACTCAATATATTTCCAATAATCAATTGTTACATTACACTTACAAAGCCTAAGCCTCCACAAGAGATCTAGAGTAATTTTGGGAACATCACAATACCTACAACTCACTATGAAACCTTCATCTCAAGCACCCAATAAATAAGAGAAGCGATACATGAAATCATCATATGGTAATTAAGAAATTGTGAGTTAAAACCATTTAAAATGTGGCACCCAAATTTTTAGTAAAAACTTTGACACTTGTTTCTCAATATGAGTCCATAGGCTAAAAATAGCATATATTACTTCCACCTACCATAAATTCCTCATAATCCACTCACCTACTTGGGTGCTCCATTTTGACTCCACTATCTCCATTCAAAAATACTTATAATGTCATATCATGTTCCATAAATTTGGCAACAAGTGTAATGCCCTCTTACAACTCTCTTATGTGTCATATTTGTTTTTAAATTTCCAATGTGGGAGGCCATAACTCTTAATTCAAGAAGTTGATTGAGCCCATTTTTTAAAAATTAGAGAGCTTGAAGAAATCTACATCCCCATCATCAAGGTACTAATGATGGCTCATCTGAAAAAAAAAATTAGAGCAAAAAATTGAGTTTTTTCTTCTATAGCACAAAAATTGCATATTTTGTATTCTTAACATTAGTAGGCAAGGTTGAGACACCTTTCCTAACAATATAATCTTGCATCAAACACCCTATGTAAGTGATTTGTGAGCTTAGTGCTCACAAATAAGGGTCGAATGATGCAACCACTCTCTGGGTTGCTAAATTAATGACAATGTACCCTTAATACATGAGTAGGCTTCTGGAATCAACTATACATTACCCCTTTCACCAAAACAAGGAACTAAAACACACACCCTCTGTTGGACTATTGTTGTCATTGATGTCAAAAGTGCAAATCATGTAAGGGAGATTGTTGGCACAATTACTGGGTTTTTTGAGAGCTTTCTAGAAAGGTATTGTGCAAGTCGTGATGTCAATGGAGATGTTTGCATTCATTGGTTCATGCTCTCGGTCTAGGGCCAATGTTGTATGGAGTCGCAGAGTTCCAAGTTTTCCTAACCTATGTCATGGGGTTCTCAAGTTTTGAAACCTTCCAACTTAGTGATCTCCTTGTTGTCGGTGAAAGTGATTGGTATCGCGGGGTTCTAAGTTTTACTAACCTTGTCGCGGGGTTCTTAGGTTTTGAAACTTCCTAACTAAGCGACTAAGTGATGAAGCGATAAGGAGTAAGGAAGCACTCCATGTGGGACCCAACCTTAATGACGATGCAGACACGTGGCATTATGGGTTTGAGTTATGACATGGCGATGACGTGGACATGTGTCTACTACATGTGGACCCCACATTGAAATGATGTATTGGGTGTTGTTATTTTCATCGAAGTGACTTAGTCATTTTGAAAGGAGTTAATATTTAAGTCTTTTCCGAGAGACTTGTTGAGAATATTGTAGATTCCATTTTGATGCTCTGGAATTGCACAAGCGGTGGACGCATGTCTTGGTGGGACCTTATCTGTGTGGATGGTGATGTCAATTGTACGACAGTGACATGGATGTTGCGTGGATGGTGGGGACCACTTGAGAAATGGGATAGGAGTATGATGCCGAGTGTTACGATGGTTAACAGATGGCAATGAATGATTGCTCAATATGTCATTTCGCATCAGTGTTGCGAATGACATGGCGATGACATGTAGGTTGTGGGCCCGGTTAGATAACATGGCAAGCATATCGGTGTGACCTGCTTGTATCGGCGGGAGTCTGAATGAAGTCCCAATGACTGGATGATATGATAGATTGACGATCATGGTTTAAGCGACTGATTATCTAATGGCCAGGGTTTAAAGTCACAACAGTGAATGCTAATCACAAGATCAAGGCATGAAGGAGTTGATCGATGGCCAGAGTTCAAATGCAGAGATTTGAAACGACTATGTCAAGTGTAAACAAGGGTTTGGTCTAAAAACCGACATAGGAGAAAGAAATAATTTGTCCAACTACCTCAGTGACTATGTAAATGAAGATTTGATCTGTTAAGTGGTGGCATAGTTTGCAAAAGATTTAAAGATCGAATTAGATCGAATGATCGCAAGAATGCATTAAATGCATATCAAATTCTAGGGTCTGACAAAATGTTATTCTTAGAAAATTCTCTGTTACAGAATAAAATGTTGTGCGACTCAATGTAGATGTATGGTGATATTTGACAAGCTGGACAGTACGTGTGTGTGGCTCGATACTTTGAAATTTACGAAAGTAGGTTGCAAGTTGAAAAACGCTAACAGTGATTCCAATGTATATGAATTGAATGAGGGGAATTATTGAGATATGGAGAATGAAGAGAGTGTTTGAATGTAGAGGAAGGAAAACTGTAACAAAAAGCAAAATCTAAAAATTCATGTAGCCGGTTACAATGGAGTAAGGGAGAACAGAGAGAGAGAGAAAGAGCTTATGTGTTGTATTGATGCATCTCAGGTTTTGTAGAACCATTTTATGCATAGTATATTGCAAAACTTTGTACGAGGTTGTAGCCTCCATTCTGCATTGAGTTGTAGCTCAGAATAGGGTGTAGTAGCATCCTTGAAGTTGTAGCTTCTAAACAAGGAGTTGTTGCTTCCTTGGGTTGCAACCCTAAACATTGTAACTAAACTTTGAAGCTTGTGAGGCTGGATTAGGACAATAGATCCTAGCAGCATTTCTCACCGTGGTTTTTCCCATCTTGGGTTTTCCACATACATACTATGTTATGTGTTGATCTTTCTTGTTCTTGTGGCTATTATATCTGTTAGTATTTCAATCTGCACATTTGAAGTTAAGGTTGAATTTGCAAAAGGGTTGAAAAACTAAAATTTTTAATATCTACTGATTCACCCCCCTTTTAGTAGATCATTGTGTTCTAACAATTGGTATCAGAGCACCAGGTTCCCTAGGAGAAGCTTAACCAGCTCGGGTAGATCTTGGATAGGTGAACACAATGGTATTTCAGGAAGGCTCAAATAAGCCACCTAGGTTTGATGGAAGAAACTATGCTAAATGGAGCTCATTAATGGGAGGATAATTAGTCTTTCTTGGAACTGAAGTCTAGGCATGTGTTGAGACCCAATATACTATTCCTACTACTATTCCTATTGATCCTGCAACAAAGAAGATTCATGAGGACAATATTAAAGCTTGGTTTATTATTATGAACAATTTTTCCAACTCTGTGCATAGCAAAGTTATGCATTGTAAAATTGCTTATGATGTCTGGGAAAAACTTAAGAAAATCTATGAAGGTGACACCAAAGTGAAGTTGGAAAAGTTACAAGTGTTGAGAGTAGAATTTGAAGGCTTGACGATGACCAAAGAAGAGAAGATTACAGACTATCTTCAAAGAGTTGGTGATGTGGTAAATTCCATTAAAGGATATGGTGTAGATCTGAAAGAAGAAGATGTTGTGTTGAAAGTTCTCAGGTCCATGACAACTAAATATGATGCCAAGGTTTATGCTATTGAAGAGGGAAGAGAAATTGATAAACTTACTCTTGATGAGGTGCATGGCATAATTACTGCATATGAGATGAGAATTCCAAGTGTTGAATCATCTAGGACAAAAGTTGCATTTAAGGTTGTCAAGAAAGACAAAGATGAAGTTGATAAGAAAGAAAAAGTTGTTGTCATTGCATCTGATTATGAAGAAACTGATGAGGAAGAAGAAAATTTCATAAGAAGGCTAAGAAGAGGATTTGACAAGTATAAAGGTATGCTCCTTCTGAAGTGTTTTAACTGTGGTAGAATAGGTCACTTTGCTTCAAAGTGTCCATATGGTAAAGAAGACAGTTCCAAGCAAGAATTTGATAGTAGAAAGAAATAATTCTACCCTAAAAGAAAGAACTTTGGAAAGAAGAAGAGCTTGTACATCAATGAAAAAAGTGAAGTTTCTAATGCTAGTGATTGTTCAGAAGAGGATCAAGGCCATGCCCTTGTAATGAGAGATGATAGAAGAGAATTTCTATTCATGGCTAAAGAAACTAAGCATCAAGAAGATGCACAAATTGAGGACTCGTATGAAGGAGAAGAGGAGGCAGTTGTTGATGTTAAAGGAGAACTAATTAGTGCTCTTGAAGATCTTGATGAACTAAGAGACAAATATGATGATCTTAAGAGAGAAAAAAAGAAGCTAAAAAGGAATGCTCAAAAGGAGACTGACAGATTAACACAAGAACTTGAAGAGTCCAATAAGGTGTTAGTAGGACTGAAAGTTCATGTAGAAGAGCTCAAAAGAATTGAGGATGTCATGAAATCTAAGTTGCAATCTGAGATAGATAGATGCTCGAAACGTGAGGCAAAAATAGTTGCCTTAAGGAAGGAATTGGAGAAGGACAATGAGCATATCAAAAATGGACTAAAGTTGAAAGGTGGTACAAATATTCTGAATGAATTGATAAGTACACAAAAGCCTGCAAAGAAAGAGAAATTTGGTTTAGGTTTGGAAAAAGGGAAGAATTCATTTATGGATGTCTCTGCAAAAATTTATGAAAGATTTAGAGCAGGAGAAAAATCAGTCCCAAGTGAAGAAAAATTTGACAAGGAGGAAGCTTCTAAAGATGAACAAAAATCTGATAAAGAAAAGAAACCGGTCAAAGTCAAGGAGGACAACGAGACAGTTCTTGATCAACAAAAGAAGATGTAGAACATAAAAAGAGCATACAATGATGGATTCACAAGAGTACACTATCCAAGGAGGCCTAGACAAAGATCACCTCATCCAACTGAAGGAAACTACATGACCAAGTACTCATCGTATTTCAATGGGTATTGCTATACCTGTAACAATTTTGGTCATAGGGCTAGAGAATGTAGAATCATTCCAAGGAAGAGTACAAATTTTGCAAGAAAGAATCCATTTGCTCCCTTGGTTGATATGGATATAATTTGTTATAGTTGCAACAACTTTGGTCATATAGCTAGAAACTATAGAGCAAGATTTACAGGACCAAGTGTGAAATCTGAGAAGAAGAAATCCTCACCTGCTAATAAAGAGAAAGGAAATAAGACTTCTAAGATAGAAGAAAAGAAAACTGAGAAGAAGCCCAAGAAGATATGGAAGGAGAAAGAGCAGGGATCTTGCGTCACTCAGTCTATGATTTCCCAAATGGCTTTACATGCAAAGTAACAAGATCTATGGATTGTTGATAGTGGTTGCTCCAAGCACATGATTGGAGATAAAATTAAATTCATTAAGCTTGAAATGAAAAAAATGAGGTTTAGTAAGTCTAGGTGATAATACTGTTGTCAAGATCCGTGGTAAAGGAATTTTGAGCATAGATGGAAAGAACGAAACTAAAGATGTGCTCTAGTGGAAGGTCTAAAACACAATCTTCTTAGCGTTAGCTAGATGTGTGATAATGGATACAAAGTTGTATTTAATTATGAAGGATGCAAGATAAGATTGAATGGTAAAACAATTGCTCAAGGGATAAGGACTAATAGTAATCTCTACAATCTATGTGAAGTGGAAGGCCAAACATGTCTAATCAGTCAAGCAGATGAAAGTTGGTTGTGGCATAGAAGACTAGGACATGTAAATTTTGACAACATGGTGAAAATAAGTTCAAAAGGCCTGGTTAGAAATATGCCTAAGATTGCAAAGCCTGATAACATCATCTGTCAAGGCTGTCAGCAAGGAAAGCAAACAAAGTCTAAATTTCCCACAAAGGATTACTATACTACAAAAATCCTTGGAAATAATCCATGCCAATCTATGTGGTCCAATGAGGACAAGAGCGTTTCAAGGAGAAAGATATTTCATGTTGATTGATGACTATACCAGAATGACATATGTTACATTTTTGAGGGAGAAGGCTGAGGCTTTTAAAGCATTTAAAAATTATAAGAAGTTGGTAGAAAATATGACTGGGAGAAGAATCAAATGTCTCAGGTCAGACAGAGGTGGAGAATTCATGTCAAGAGAATTCATGGAATATTGTGAAGATCATGGAATCAAGCGCCAATATTCAGCCCCAAGAACACCACAACAAAATGGTGTGGTAGAGAGAAGAAACAAAATTGTGAAGGAGATGGCGAGGGCTATGTTGAATGAGGAAAACTTGGCAGATACGTTTTGGAAAGAAGCAGTACAAACTGTTGCATACATTCAGAACATAGCACTTATAAGATCTAACAATGGTAGAACGCCATATGAATTATGGTTTTGTTGTCCTGCATCAGTCAAACATTTCAAAGTATTTAGCAGTAAGTGCTATATTAAAAGAGAAGATGACAACTTAGGAAGTTTTGAGTCAAGATGTGATGAGGGAATATTCTTGTGGTATTCCAACCAAGGCAAAGCTTATAAGTGTTATAATAAAATATTGCATAGAATTATAGAGAGTGTACATGTCAGGGTTGATGAAAGTGCAAATCAGGGTCAGCCTAGTAGAAATAATCTTGAAAGTGAGTCATATGAAGATGGCATAGGTGCACGCATTGAAGACGAGTAACAAGAAGAAGAGAATGAGCAAGAGGTTGAACATGCTCCTACAAAATATGTGCAAAAAGATCATCCTACAGATCAGATAATCGGTGACAAGAATGCATGAGTGCAGACTAGAATGAGACTTGCAAATGACAAGGAACAAGTAAACTTTGCTCTCTTGTCTCAGATTGAACCAACAAGTTTTGATGAAGCTAGTAAGGATGAAAGTTGGTTAAGAGAAATGGAAGAGGAACTCAATCAAATTGAAAAGAAAAAAACTTGGGAATTGGTTCCTAGACCATCAAACAAGAATATAATTGGCACAAAATGGGTATTCAGAAACAAGCTGAATGAAGATGGAGCTGTGGTCAGAAACAAAGCAAGATTAGTGTGCAAAGGATATGCACAAGTAGAAGGAATTGATTTTGAAGAAACATTTGCTCCAATTGCATGATTAGAAGCTATTAGAATGTTTCTTGCATTTTCTGTGTATAAAGGTTTTAAGCTATATCAAATGGATGTCAAATCTGCATTTTTAAATGGAAACCTTGAAGAGGAAGAATAAATTGAGCAGCTAGAAGGCTTTTAGCTATCAGAGGATGATGATTATGTCTGCAAATTGAGGAAAGCATTGTATGGTTTGAAGCAAGCACCAAGGGCTTGGTATTCAAGATTAGATCAATATCTACAACAAGGATTCAAGAAAGGTTGTGTTGATAGAAATCTATATCTCAAATATGACGGTAAGCAAATGATCATTGTTGTAGTTTATGTAGATGATATTATATTTGGTGGTAGCAGTGATGTAATGTGCAAAATATTTGCCACAAACATGCAAGATGAGTTTGAAATGTTCATGTTAGGAGAACTCGGATTTTTTCTTGGTTTGCAAATTTCACAAACTGATAAAGGTATTTTTATATCACAAAACAAGTATGCAAAAGAAATGCTTAAAAAGTTTGGCATGGAGGATTGTAAAACAGTCAGTACTCCCATGATTATTGGCTACAAGTTGAGTAAATCAGATGAGTCACCTGATGCAAATCAAACTTTGTATAGATCAATGATTGGAAATATATTATATCTAACTGCATCAAGGCCTGATATAATGCAAGCGGTTTGTATGGTAGCTCAGTTTCAAGCAGAACCAAAAGAATCACACGTCAATGTAGTAAAGAGAATATTTAGATACATCAAAAGTATTGTTGACTATGGTTTATGGTATTCCAAATGCAAAGATTTCACATTAACAACATATATAGATGCAAATTGGGTAGGTAGTGTGGATGACATAAAGAGTACCAGTGGATGCACATTCTTCCTGGGGAACAAATTGGTTTCCTGGATGAGCAAAAAACAAGAGTCTATTACTCTTTCTACTATAGAAGTAGAATATGTTGCAACAACTACTTGTTGCACTCAAGTCTTATGGATGAAGCAAACTTTAAAGGACATCAAGGTAGAGTACAATGAGCCCATTTTGATTCTTTGTGACAATTCAAGTGCCATTAATATCTCAAAGAATCCAATGATGCACTCCAGAACAAAGCATATATCAATCAAGTATCACTTCATTAGAGAAAAAGTTGCAGATAAAGAAGCCAGTATGGAGTATATTCCCACCAAGGAACAAGTGGCTGATATATTTACAAAACCCCTTCCTACAGAGTAGTTTGAATACCTGAGGCAGAAGCTGGGAGTAGTTTCTCCCATTTCATATCACTAATCTCTAGTGATAGGGCATGCATCCAGGGGGAGCTTCATCGATCAGTTATTCAACCTTGGTTAAGACTAATGTGATCAAGTCATGAAAATTGCAGAATTCAAAATTGAAGCATTTCTAACAACTTGATGGTTGTAGCGTTCAAAATTGAAGCCTTTATTTAGGAGTGTACCCTTTGCCATTGATGTCAAAGGGGGAGAAATATGTTGCTAAACAGATGAGATGAGATGTATGTCATAGGGGGAGTTGTAATGTTACAATGTGTTAATCAAATTGGCGCTGAGTTTTAGTGGTGCCTGATCGAACAGTTAGAGTTTTTCCATCAATGCCAAAGGGGGAGATTGTTGGACTATTGTTGTCATTGATGTCAAAAGTGCAAATCATGTAAGGGAGATTGTTGGTACAATTAATGGGTTTTTCGAGAGCTTTCTAGAAAGGTATTGTGCAGGTCGTGATGTTAATGGAGATGTCTGCATTCATTGGTTCATGCTCTCGGTCTAGGGCCAATGTTGTATGGAGTTGTGGAGTTCCAAGTTTTCCTAACCTATGTCGCGGGGTTCTCAAGTTTTGAAACCTTCCGACTTAGCGATCTCCTTGTTGTATGTGAAAGTGAATGGTATCGCGGGGTTCTAAGTTTTACTAACCTTGCCGCGGGGTTCTCAGGTTTTGAAACTTCCTGACTTGGCGACTAAGCGATGAAGCGATAAGGAGTAAGGAAGCACTCCATGTGGGACCCAACCTTAATGACGATGCAAACACGTGGCATGATGGGTTTGAGTTGTGACATGGCGATGACGTGGACATGTGTTGACAACATGCGAACCCCACATTGGAATGATGTATTGGGAGTTGTTATTTTCATCGAAGTGACTTAGTCATTTCAAAAGGAGTTAATATTTAAGTCTTTTCTGGGAGACTTGTTGAAAATATTGTAGATTCCCTTTTGATGCTCTGGAATTGCACAAGCGGTGGACGCGTGTCTTGGTGGGACCTTAGCTACGTGGATGGTGACGCTAGTTGTACGACAGTGACATGGATGTTGCGTGGATGGTGGGGACCACTTGAGAAATGGGATAGGACTATGATGTCAACTGTGGGACCTGAGTGTTACGATGGTTAACAGATGGCAATGAATGATTGCTCGTATGTCATTTCGCAATAGTGTTGTGAATGACGTGGCAATGACATGTAGGTTGTGGGCCCAGTTAGATAACATGGCAAGCATATCGATGTGACTTGCTTGTATCGGTGGGAGTCTAAATGAAGTCCCAATGACTGGACAATATGATAGAATGACGACGGTGGTTTAAGCAACTGATTATCCAACGGTCAGGGATTAAAGTCACAACAGTGAATGCTGATCATAGGATCAAGGCGCGAAGGAGTTGATCGACGGCTAGAGTTCAAATGCAGAGATCTGAAACGACTATGTCAAGTGTAAACAAGGGTTTGGTCTAAAAATCGACATAGGAGAAAGAATTAATTTGTCCAAATATCTCAGTGACCATGTAAATGAAGATTTGGTCTATTAAGTGGTGGCACAATTTGCAAAAGATTTAAAGATCGAATCAGATCGAATGATCGCAAGAATGCATTAAATGCATATCAGATTCTAGGGTCTGACAAAATGTTATTCTTAGAAAATTCTCTGTTACAGAATAAAATTTTGTGTGACTTGATGCAAAGGTATGGTGATATTTGATGAGCTGGACAGTATGTGTGTGTGGCTTGATGCTCTGACATTTACGAAAGTAGGTTGCAAGTTGAAAAACCCTAACAATGATTCCAATGTATATGAATTGAATGAGGAGAATTATTGAGATATGGAGAATGAAGAGAGTGTTTGAATGCAGAGGAAGGCGAACTATAATTGAAAGAAAAATCTAAAAATTCATTTAGCTGGTTACAATGGAGTAAGGGAGAACTGAGAGAGAGAGAGAAAGAGCTTATGTGTTGTATTGATGCATCTCAGGTTTGGTAGAACCATTTTATGCATAGTATATTGCAAAACTTTGTACGAGTTTGTAGCCTCCATTTTGCACTGAGTTGTAGCTTAGAATAGGGTGTAGTAGCTGTAATGTCCCCACTCCAGGAGTGACGTAATGATAGCTTGATTCTGGCCCATCCAACATTCTCGTGGGTTAGAAGGCATGAAAAGGAAATGAATTTTAGCAATAAGGATCAAAGTTTGGTAGAATGTGTTTAGAGAATTAAGAAAGTGTTACCTTTAAACCAAGCCAAGCATAATGTTGATCTTATTTTCCACTTGAAAAGTTAAAGCACACAAGGAGGTGTAAGCAAGCAAGGAGGTCTACTTGCTGGTGAAAGCAAGCAAGAAGGTCTATGTTGAGTCAAAACATGCAAGGAGATCTCTTTGCTACACCAAGCAAACAAGGAGGACAAGCAAGCAAGGAGGTGAGTCACCTCACCCAAATCTGATCGGATTCTAGAAGCCTCCCTCTTCCTATGGTAGTTTAGGTAACGTAAAGGAGAAGCCACCATAAATTACTATTTTAAGAGCAAGTCTAATCTCCTCCTTGGGGCGGCTGTAGGAAACTTCCAAGAAACATTTTATAATCTCCAAAAAAGGAAAAAAGACAAGCACAATCAAATTCTTCTAGAAGGCTTGGGGAAAACTTAGCCTTGAAGCAAAGGTAATTGAATTTTTTAAAAGGAGAAAATATGATCTTCTTGGGGGACAACTTGAGTAGTGCCTTAGCCTTGAAGCAATGTGAATATTTTATTAAAAGACAATCTGATTCAACCCTAGGGTGGCCTTGCCTTAAGGTCTTATTTAAAGGAGGTTGGGGTAATAGGAAGGACATGCCATTTTTGGTGATTCTATCTTATTTGCTGAGAGATATCTCTTGACTAAAAGTGATTTTAGCCAATTCAAGGTGTTGCTTCCTTGAATTCAGTGGTTTAGTGTTGTTTCCATACCACCTTGTGAGGTGATTTCAAATAGAAACTCACCACTGAGCTCAACCAGATTGTGTTTAGCACAACTCTAGTTGCAGATTAGGACTTTGATTTGTGGAAGAAGAGATTTCAAGAAGGTTGCTTGGCATAGAAGGAATTTTAGGCAATTTCTACCTTCAAACATATTCAGATTTTCATTGCAGTAGATTTCAAGTTAACTTCGTCACCATATCTGTGGAGATTTTGGTGGCTACATCCTCCAGAAGGCTGCAATAGCATATTACCAGTCATTTCCAGCTAGGTTTATCATTCCAAACACTCCGCTCATTCTCTTTTCTAGTAGCTAGGGTTTTATCTAGTGCTTTGAGCACAAACTAGGTACAATTGAAGGTCTGGAACGTAAAATCAGACCTACAGATTGTAATATTTAGTATTTACTGTTGTAACCAGCTTCTGGTCAAATAAAGAGGATATGCTATCTTGCTGGGTATGTTCTTGTTTATGTTCATCTTGATTGTTTGCAAAGAAAAAATTGTATTCAAGTTCATTTTTTGTCATTATTGCTTTCAATCGACATGATATAATGCATCCTTATTGAAGGCATAAGTTAAAGACAAGTCTGAAACTTTCAGACCAGCAAATAGAAAGAGAAAGTTTTCAGTTGGAACCTGTAAGGGTTCATCACAATGATATCAGAGCCCTGTTCCTGCCAGCCTAGAGGGTTAGGGTTCTCTTATGCAACCACAGGAGATTGGTCCACATAGATATTACACACACAGAAGAGTAGAACCTCGAACTTGCCATCCTATTGGGTAAAAATTCAGTGGGTTGTACTTGTGGACAAGAAGTGGACATTATGGGAAAGTTACCTAGTATGGGAGAATTCATGAAGAATCTTGTCCAAGCACAAGAAGATAAAAGGGATGAAGTACTCAACATGTTTGATGAATATGATACTCTTCCTACACATGTTAAGAGAGATCTACCCTTCATTGCTTACGTGGACTTACATCCAAGAATATACTACAAGACTAAATTGGCAAATCAACAATACCGTAAGATAGCTCATGATCTACTTGCACAAGGAGTTTGCAACAATCTATATGAGGAGTTTTCAGCAGACACTAATCAATCTACAAGTGAAAAAGATTTCAAAACAGGCATGGAAGGGAAGTCTGAAGAGGAGGCGGCATCTAAAGAAGAATTGTAGGTTACAGGGCATCCAGAAAAGAGCAAAAATGAAATGAGGAGATAAAACTTATGTTTCTCCTGCAAAAGACTTTGGGAACCTCATCACCAATGTGTTGGTGGACAAGAGGAAGAGTTGAAAATGAAACACATAAACATAGGGGTAGCCAATGTGGTCAAACAAGATGAGCAACCAACTACCTGTAGCATTTCTATGCCTTCTCTACAAGATGACAGCGAAGAGGCTAAGGTTCAAGGAGTTGTTCAAGATGGTTATGCTACTCCTCATGAGACATAGTTGTGTGAGGAATCAATTGTTGTTAGTGGTCAAGCATCTGCTTCTCTAGATGAGAACTCTACTATCAATCCATTCCATAATGTGTAGCTGATTACAAAGATTGATTCTATGGGTGCTTTGGCTAACAACAGGGATGATGGATCAAATGTTGTGCCAATTCAACAACATGACACAATCAGAGATGATGACCCAAAATCCAATGATGCAACAAGTACAGGTTATACTAGTTTCATGGTGGGTAACTTAGAGATTCTACTTGACCTACCAAGTGGTAAAATGGACTCTTATGATGATTCTTGGAGTGATATTATTGTTGTTCCTACTTCACTCCATGAGGTATCTTTGTCATCTACAGTTGAGTTTGGTGTGTTTGGTGATGCTCACATAGTGACTAGTGAGCTGGATTGTGTTTTGGCACCAAACGTTGATGATCCTTTGATTGGAACTACTGCTGCCCAAGTTCCAAATCAACAAGTGTACTGTGAAGATGACATTGAGAGTGTCGAATCTGTCAATTCAAATGACATCATGGATGAGGATAGCTGTGTTAGTCATGTTTTCTAGGCTCGGTGTGAGGATTCAAAGTGTGAATCAACCTTCTAACAGAAGGCCAATACCTCTCATAGTTTGGAAAATCAGTTGAAAGTCAATGAAGACCAGATTGTAGCTTCATTGACTAATTTTGATGAGACTCACAAGCTGATTGAAAATCAGCTATGGCATGAACAACTTGTGAGAAGACAAACAGGTAAAGAAGAAGAATCTTCCCATTTTCACATCTAGGTAATCAAAGAAGCTTTGGTTACTATGAAATCAAATTATATGCATCTACTTTCCGATCGAGATCATCTCCCCGATCTCGCTAGAATTTCTTCAGGTGCATTGAGTGGGAAGGAAGAGGAAGTGGATAAGCTAATTCATGAGCTTGAGGTTTCACATGACACATTGGAGAGCACTCTATTGGCTCTTCAAGCATCAGAAAATCAAATTGAAGAACTTTGTTTGGAGTTGAGCTTGGCATGTGCTTCATCATCCATGGTAGAGGTACAAACTTCTTTGGCAGCTTCAGTTCTTCAGTCTTGGACACTCCAGTTGAGAGTGTAGAGCCTCTTTTGTTTGTTAAACATGAGGTACATTCAGAGTTGTATGATTATGAGGAGAGGTTGGACTTAGAGTTTTCTAGTGATTCACATAGTCTACTTCATGTGGATCATGAGTCATCTCTCTTTGAGAGCTCTTCATAGGCTCAAGTGAGGGATGAGTTGTATGGAGATCCCTGCAATTCACAGACTTTGATGGTAACTTTTGTTGGTGTTGATCTAGGAGTCCATCAAGAGTCCCAACTCTTGATCTTGGAGGAGAGTACTCCTCAGATTAGTGTTGATTGCAACCAGGAGGTGGTTGCCTTGTCACATTTGACAGATGGACATGATGTTGATTACAAATCAGCCTTGATTAGAGACTTGGCTATCAGTATGGCCAAGGAGTACATGAGGAGAGTAGACAATGCTGATGGGTTTTCCTTGACTCGTTCTCCTCTTCACGCAGCTAGGACTCAACCACATTGTTGTGATGATTTCTCTAGTGCCTTTGGTAGCTCTACCGTCACAGAAGTTGGGCATGATGATGACACTTGGGTAGAGTATATTCAGTATGGGGCTGATGAGCCTGGTATGTTGATTATGCTTGTTGGTGTGAATTTTTCACACAACGATTTGCATTGTGTGACTCCTGGTACAGAGAGACAGTTATGGAATCCTAGTGCTGATTTAGGATTCCCAAAGGAGTTGGTTAGTGCATCACATTATGGTTACATTGTGTGGGATGCATTTTGTTTTCCATTCAGCCCACCTACAGAGGACTTGCTATTCCGGATGATGCATAGGTGTGGGATGGATGCTTGGTTTGGTATGCTTCCCTTCATGGGGGCGGAAGCCATGTCATGCAAGGTTTCCAGTTTGCTTCTCTAGTATGATAACTACTTTGGGATATAGGATAGAGAGGCAGTATTGGGGCAGATAGACATTCCACTTGTAATCAGTTGAGAGCAACATGATATTTTAGATAGTGGGAAGGTGAATGGCCTTTCTACTTATGGGATCCAGGAGGAACATTCCCATGGATAGTTATGTTTTAAGGAGCTGGTTGGAGGAGTTGGAGGGATTTGTTTCATCCATTTCTTAACAGGGGTTGGCATAATGTTGAGCTCCCACCATCAATTGACATCAAAGGTGTGTGTGGTTTCAGCTAGAGTGAGGTTCTCAGTTGGATAGAAGATGTTTTCATTTATGATAGTAGCACATGGTTGGTTGACCTGACTGAGTATGCACGTGGAATCATTTGGGTTCTTGGAATCCACATGATTGGTGCACTGTTTTTATGTAGCATGATGAGTTGCCTCACAACTCCAAGCATAGTGATGTTCAATCAGAGTGGAGCGGTGGGTTGTATGGCGATTGCTTGAGGGAAAGCAATCTCGAGAAGGGAGGACTGTAATGTCCCCACTCTAGGAATGATATCATGATAGCTTGATTTTGGCCCATCCAACATTCCCGTGGGTTAGAAGGCATGAAAAGGAAATGGATTTTAGCAAAGAGGATCAAAGTTTGGTATAATGTGTTTAGAGAATTAAGAAAGTGTTACCTTTAAACCAAGCCAAGCATAATGTTGATCTTATTTTCCACTTGAAAAGTCAAAGCACACAAGGAGGTGAAAGCAAGCAAGGAGGTCTACTTGCTGGTCAAAGCAAGCAAGGTCTATGTTGAGTCAAAGCAGGCAAGGAGGTCTCTTTGCCACACCGAGCAAACAAGGAGGACAAGCAAGAAAGGAGGTGAGTCACCTCACCCAAATCTGATCGGATTCTAGAAGCCTCCCTCTTCCTATGGCAGTTTAGGTAACTTTAGGGAGAAGCCACCATAAATTACTATTTTAAGACCAAGTCTGATCTCCTCCTTGGGGCGGTTGTAGGAAGCTTCCAAGAAACATTTTATAATCTCCAAAAAAGGCAAAAAGACAAACACAATTAGATTCTTCTAGAAGGCTTGGGGAAAACTTAGCCTTGAAGCAAAGGTAATTGAATATTTTAAAAGGAGAAAATCCGATCTTCTTGGGGGATGACTTGAGTAGTGCCTTAGCCTTGAAGCAATGTGAATATTTTATTAAAAGACAATCTGATTCAACCCTAGGGCGGGCTTGCCTTGAGGTCTTATTTAAAGGAGGTTGGGGTAATAGGAAGGACATGCTATTTTTGGTGATTCTATCTTATTTGCTGAGAGATATCTCTTGACTAAAAGTGATTTCAGCCAATTCAAGGTGTTGCTCCCTTGAATTCAATTGTTTGGTGTTGTTTCCATACCACCTTGTGAGGTGATTTCAAACAGAAACTCACCACTGAACTCAACCAGATTGTGTTTAGCACAACTCTAGTTGCAGATTAGGACTTTGATTTGTGGAAGAAGAGATTTCAAGAAGGTTGCTTGACATAGAAGGCATTTTGGGTGATTTCTACCTTCAAACATATTCAGATTTTCATTGCAACAGATTTCAAGTTAACTTCGTCACCATATCTATGGATATTTTGGCGGCTACATGCTCCAAAAGGCTGCAATAGCGTATTACCAATCATTTCCAACTAGGTTTATCATTCCAAACACTCAACTCATTCTCTTTTCTAGTAGCTAGGGTTTTATCTAGTGCTTTGAGCACAAACTATGTATCATTGAAGGTCTGGAACTTAAAATCAGACCTACAGATTGTAATATTCAGTATTTACTATTGTAACCAACTTATGGTCAAATAAAGAGGATATGTTATCTTGTTGGGTATGTTCTTGTTTATTTTCATCTTGATTGTTTGCAAAGAACAATCTGTATTCAAGTTCATTTTTTGTCATTATTGCTTTCAATCTACATGATATAATACGTCCTTATTGAAGGAATAAGTTAAAGACAAGTTTGAGACTTTCAAACCAGCAAATAGAAAGAAAAAATTTTCAGTTGGAACCTGTAAGGGTTCATCACAGTAGCATCCTTGAAGTTGTAGCTTCTAAACAGGGAATTGTTGCTTCCTTGGGTTACAACCCTAAACATTGTAACTGAACTTTGAAGCTTGTGTGGCTGGATTAGGACAGTAGATCCTAGCAGCATTTCTCATCGTGGTTTTTCCCATCTTGGGTTTTCCACGTACATATTGTGTTATGTGTTGATCTCTCTTGTGCTTGTGGCTATTATATCTGTTAGTATTTCAATTTTCACATTTGAAGTTAAGGTTGAATTTGCAAAAGGGTTGAAGAACTAAAATTTTTAATATCTATTGATTCAACCCCCTCTCAGTAGATCATTATGTTCTAACACCCTCTTCTAAACATCTCTAATGTACTTCTTTTTTGTATGTATTTGCATCTCCACTAGAAACTCCATCTCTATCATTGTATAATATTGATCATGGCCATGTTCCTCTTTCTCTTTCATATTCACTATCACAATTTGATGTTAAATCCCTTCCTTCAAAATACTCTTTCATTTTTACCTCTTAGAATATAATTTTTTCCACCAATCCAATCTCCTCCTATGATTTTCAATCCTTATCTCAATTTGTGTCATTCTATCATACTTTGAAATTCATCCTTTGTTATGCTTCTCTTCTCTCCATTTTCTACCATGTTCACCTTTGTGGTATCCACTTCTCTTCACCTTCTTGATTCTCATCCCATATACTACTTAGTAAACCATTTCAGCTATTGCTTTTGCTTTTGCATCAAAATATCTTACTACATGCCACCAACTTTCCATATTCTCCAAATCTACACAAGTCACCATTCTTCCAACTACAACTTCTATGATTCTTCATGTCCTATTATCTTTCTAAGAGTTCACAATCATCCTACACTTGATTGCTCTATCTATCATAAAGATTCATGTCCTTACCTTTATCTTCATTCTTTCATTCACTACAATATGAATGAACATTAATTTCCATTCTCCCTTCTCAACTTTTGTCACTTTTTTACTCATTATTTGAAATATGCTTTTCTCAACTCTTCAATTGTCCTGACACAATTTTCATCCACACTTTACACTACCAGAACATTCCTTGTCCTATTCTTCTTTACAACCACTATCAAATTTCAACCTTGTCTCCTCATTCTCTTTTTCTTGTGCACTCACCAACCCTCCATTTTATGCCCTTATCTCCTATCATATCCAAATTATTTCCTTCCAATTCATCATACATCCACTTCTAGTTGTCTCCATGGGTAAAAGTACAAACTTGTGCCACACTTTTATAAAGGAATAGGTCAACACAAACAAAAAATTCTTAACTCCAACCACATAAAAGTGGTCTTTATGTTTTGAATTTCAAAATATGTAAATTAATGAAATGTAGAACGCTTGATGAAGTTTATTCTTGTAATTTGTCAAAAAAAAATGTTTTGATATTTTTTATAAATTTAAGAGCAATTTTTTGATGAATAGGCAGCTATCTATATTAAAATAAAGATAAAGTTACATATTTACAAAAAAAAAAGTGGGTGGTAAGAAGGCACACCCCAAGAGTTATATTGGCAAAGCCCATAAAACCAAAAAATCAGTCATATGGGCCTAGCCCAGAAGTCCATAATCATAACAATTATAAAATAAAAAGGTCATCACGTGGCCAGAGCAATGCCAACAGAGCCAGGAGGGTCTCTGTCATCCATGTGTTTCCCCCATACATCAGCAGGGTCTGGAGTGACGTTAGGAGGAGGACCCCAACCAACATCAACATCTTTTTCCTTCTCTTTATCTTTATTCTCATGCCAGGACAAGATTACAAGCGCCAAACGCGAAATTTTTTTGCCAAAATCTGGCCAACCAGAGCCAGAAGTAGGAGTGTCATCAGAGGGCCACCCGAAACCGCCACTGTTGCTCCTTGCAGCTCCTCCAGAGGGCCACCCCTGGCCAGCCTGTGGAGGAGGAGAGCGAGTTCGCGGAGGACGAGAACCACACCAAAGAGGAGGCTGAGAGTGGGGACAAGCAGAGCCACTCTGTTGTCGGCCCCGAGAGGGCAACCGACTGTGAGAGGAGGTGGGTGAAGCGGGCACCTGAGCAACAGTACACAGGGCATTGCCTCAATGGTCCAAAAACACCTGTAGGTGAGCCACCTCAAGTGCAACTTTGTTTTCTTGAACCTAAATCTGCAAGAGCAAATTAGAACAGATAATAGCTTTTGTATATAGAGAAACATTTTTATCCATTTGTGTTTTAGCAAATATGCAGGCATTTCTGTCTTTCCAGATATTGAAGAGGATTTCCACCCTGAAAGTGTGCCAAGGCTGGGTATAATTAGCAGGAAATCTAGGCGAGTCTCCTAGTAGAATCATATGCTAGGAAAAGGGCTCCAATCTAAAGGGTTGAAAGAAGTCATGCATCCAAGTCCAAAACTGCTAAGCTTTGGTACAAAACCAAAAAAGATGCTTAAAAGACTCAGCTTGCCCATAGAAAGGGAAACGAGGGTCTTGGACTCCCAGGTGAACAAGCCGAAAACCCACAGGAAAGTCTTGGAAAAGAATACACCAAGCAAAGTGGGCAAGTTTCAGCTCAACACTTGCAAATCAAGTGGCAGAGAATATTTTTTGTTAGACATGAGTGGGAGACTAAAGAAGCCACCTCTGGTTCAGACTTTCAATCATGAGAAAGTGTGGTGAAAGCCACCTATAACAAAGCCTAGGCTTGTAGTTTCTGAAAGGGGTGTCTAGGTACCACTTCCAGTCCTTCCACCAGGGCTTGGACCCATGAATTCCCACCTTATGAAGCATTTATGCAGGAATAACATTCACCAGACCATCATAAGTAGCACGGTCCTAGTTTTGAAGACTGTAAAGGGCACAAAAATCTTCCCACAACATGATGCACATTATGGGTATGTGAAACACATGCTGTAAAGTTTGAATTCCTTTCTTGTGGAATCTGAGTGCCTTAAGCCAAGGCAACTTAGCCAGAGGTTGACCATTGTTAGCAAAAAGAGGCAACCACCAAACATTATGTTGATTGAGCGAAAGCCCGTCACAGAAACTAGAGCTAGCCCAATGGAGCCAGGGTTTAACCGCCTCCTAGGCTCTCCAAATGCTCTTGGCCATGGAAATTTCCACAATTTGAATCAGTTCCTTCATGACCAGAAGGGTTTGAAATCCAATCCCCTTTTAAGCGGGTTTGTGAACAAGAAATCTTGATTGAATGCAATGCCTGAAAAGAATTTTCCAGGCTTCATCTCCATTAAGGGCACGAATTATCCATTTTACATACAAGACAGTCCCTTGTCATTGAGTGGAGAGCGGCCCAAGTCCTCCAGAGTCTCTGGGAAGGCAGCAAAATTCCCAAGTAACATGGTGAAACCCTCTATGGGACTCTGTAGAGGCCCAAAGGAAGTCCCAAAGCAATTTTTCAAGTTTACCATAGGCAGCTTTTGAAGGGGCCCAACAAGAAGAATAATAAACATGGGTGGTAGCAAGAATTTTGGAGCACACCTAAAATTTCCTTGCCAGAGAAAGGGGCTTGGTAATCCAATATGCGAGTTTATATTCTATTCTGGAAAGAACAGCTTTCCACAGCTTAGCCAGAGAGGCCTGGAAGGCAAAGGGAATGCCCAGGAACCAAAATATTTCACCTAGCCCAATTCACTTCCAACCATACTACATAAGCTAGGGAGGAGCGGGAAATGTAGACTGTCTATAGCACAAAGTTTTGTGCCACTAAATGGCAGAACCAGACACAAGGCAAAAAGTGTTAAGACATTCCAGAGCCACCTTGATATTATCTTCTTCCTCCAGAAGAGTGAGGAAAGAATCATCAGCAAAATGGCCATTAACCAGTTGAGTTTGAGAGTTAGGCAGCAAAATGCCCTTGACATGCTACTGAGAAATTGCATTGGCCAAGAAGTAGCCAAATCCTTCGGCAACAAGAACATAAAGAGAAGGAGCAAGCAAACATCCTTGTCGAATGGAGTGGAAAATCCCAAAGACAAGAGATTGGCAACCGTTAATAGTGATACAAGCAGAGGCGTCTGCGAAGATCATTTGGATAGCCTGAATGAAATTGGGCCCAAACCCCAAGGCTTGCAACATAGCAAGAATAAAAGGCCATTCAATACAGTCATAAGCTTTAGCGAAATCTATTTTAAGAAAAATAGCTTTCTGGTCCGAGCGCTTGGCCCACTCCATGCCTTCCCACACAACAATAATATTATCCAGAATAAACTTGGATTTGATAAACCTAGTATGCTTTGGGCGCACAATCTGAGGCAAAAGATGGTAGATCTTCAGAGCCAAAGCTTTAGCGATGATCTTGTAAGAAACATTGCGGAGCGTGATAGGCCTCCAGTTGCAAATATCCTCGGGATCTCCAAATTTAGGTATGAGTTTAATATTTCCTTTGTTTATTAAATTACCCAAAGATTTAGAATGAAAGGCTTCAAGATAAAATTTGTACAAGTCATGCCCAACACAGTCCCAGAGGGCCTTGTAAAATTCACAAGGGAAGCCATCAATCCCCGAGGCTTTGTCATCAACCATGGAATGAACACCTTCCTTAAGGTCTTCAATTGTCAGCAATTGATCACATAAAGCTCTTTGGGCTGAAGATAGCTTATTTGGCATAACAACAAGGCAATCCTGGAGGGCTTGCTGTCGCATAGGCGTAAACTCTTGAGCAGTGAAAACTTGCTCATAGTGATGAACAAAGGCCTGGAGAATGTTAGGAAGCTCAAAGAGCACCTAAATTCCATCTTTAATTTTTTAATGCTTGGAGATGAGTGTCTGGCATGCAGGGCTAGAAAAAACTCCTTGGAGGCACAGTCGCCAACTTTTAACCAATGCAGCCTGGCTTTGATTTGAGCACCTCTGGTGGCATAATTTTTTGCAACTTGTTTTGTGTGCCTTAAATCCGCCACCCTGACTTGTAATGATGGGGAAGATGAGCTGGCCACCAAAGCCTTGGTAGCTGAGTGCAGGTCAGCTGTGGTAGCCTCATAAGACCGCTGGCAAAAAATGGCAAGCTAGCGCCCATAAATACACAAAAATCTAGTCGTGCGAGTGATAACATCATTCCACCAAGTTATCTAGCTTGTATGATGAGCTGGCCTGCACTCCAAATTCCAGACTTTGCAAATGTGGGCCAATGTGGGCTGATAACAAAAAAAAGACGTGTTAAAAAAGAATTGAGTTTTGCACGTACGAGGTTGTCTTGACTCCCATTTAATGCAAAAAGAAATGGGGAAATGGTCTGACAAGGTCACATTCACTGGGAGATAAGAATTGTCAAAAGAGAAAAAAGATTGAACCGAGATCATAGCACGATCAAGGCATTTAAATATCCTGTCAGAGCCAGCCCTGTAATTACACCAAGTGTGCTAGAGAGAATGAGAATGGCGGTGGCCAATATTGGGATCGAAAAGCCCCAATTTATTATGCATGTAAAACCACGCCTCCCTTTCGCCAGCTGCCCATCTGAATGGCAAGGTGCCATCTTTAACATAGGCCATCTCAACCATATTGAAATCCCCACACAATAGCCAAGTAGCAACTTGAATGAATCAACAATCCAATGCTAAAGCACAAAGTGTTCCACAACATCATTAGAAGCATAAACATTAATAATCCCAAATGTATGATTATCAATGTTGAGAAGGATCCAGACGAGCCGATGTGTGGGGTCAGACCCGTGGTCGACCACACAAGCATGCCACTGTGGGGACAAAAGGGTGGCATCTCCACCACGCCTAGCTTCATGATCAATACAAAACATTTGATTGGTTGGCCAAATAGAGCGGCAAGCTGATGTGAACAAAAATTTAGAAATTTTAACTTCTTGGAGACAAAACACTTCAATACCAGAATATTTCTTCAAAGTATCCCTAATAGAATACTTTCTGGAGAGGTCTGTTAAACCTCAAACATTCTATGAGAGGAAATTCATGAGTGAAACTCCTCCATATCATCGGAGTCCAACTCCTCTTCATTTAGAGAAGAGAAGCGATTTTGCAAAAATTCTGGTGGAACTGACCCAATTTTAATAGAAGGAGAAGAAAATATCCATTTCTCTTGCACATATTCACCTTCTTCCAATGGCGGAGGACTGTGGGACCGCCTTTGAACTCCTAACACGGGAGGAGAAACATTTGATTGTGCTATCATAACGACAACAGGTTGAGGTGTAGTCTTCAGCCTAGGTTGCATTGGAACATTATCAGCCCTGGCTAGAGCTTCTTTCACCTTCCCCGAAGGGTTTGAAACATTCTTCGTTGGTTTAAGGGCCTTGGAAGCTGACTCAGAACCACTGGACTTATTTTTTCGGTTCATAACCGTGGTCCATTTTTCATCAAGTTTGGCAGCAGAATTATCCGCCCGATGAGGTTTTTCAGTTTCTTGTGGCAGAGAAGGTGTACGAGGCACTGCCAAAGGGCAATCCTTGATCTTGTGGTTTGCAGACTGACACCTATAGCACATGTTGGGAAGATTAAAATAAGTGACCTTTTGGGTATGCCAGAGAACTCCAATTTGAATGTCAATGGAGTCTTTTAAATCTTTGGAAAGGTCCACTTCAACACAAACCCATTTCTGGGGTCGGGCCTGGAAGAACCTATCTAGCTCAATGCAAATGACCCTCCCTAGAGAGGACGCAATATGATTCAGAAACGACACACAAGGAAAAGGTAAACCAGGAACTCAATCCAGACCGGGACCTGCAACTTGGTGTCATTCGAGACAGCGAAGTCTCGAGTGCACGCCTGGAAGACCAACAAAGAAGACCTAACATACCAGGGACCATGGGCCAGGATAGCCTGGACATGATTGACCTCCACAAAGCGGAACAAGAAAAAACCCTTGGTTAAATTTTGGACCATATCAAGGTGGACCCCATGAGGGACCTGTTAGCTCTCAAAAACGTAGGTTGAATGCCTCAAGAGGTTGCCAATCTCTTGATACGCTTTAGGGTAATAGACAAGGTCAAGAGAGCTCAACCTTCTACTCTTTAGCTGCTGTTAAACCCAGGTGGGTGTACCTTTTGAATTGAGCAGACTTATCTTATGATTATCCTTCTGAAATGCTTTGTCCACAATGACAGATGACAGTGAACAAAATGAAATCAAACTTGATAGCAATCTTCAGATCTAAATCCTAAAATACTTAATTAACAAATATAAAGAAACTAAGTGAATTCAAATAATGAAATTGTAGAGACCAGTGCCTTATTGGGTATGCGGAGTCAAATGAAACAGAAATGGGCAACTTATTCTGGCAGAAAATCAAATTGCAGGCATATAATCTGTTCATAACTTGTATAAACAATGCAAGACTATGACCACTGAGCTCTTCTTTAATAATCCAAATGAATCTTCCTGATTACTGTGATCAATGAAAATGATTTTATCTCTACTTGAGAGAACCAGTCAATTAATCACACAAATACAACAAATGTGCATTGATAAACTGAAAGTAAACTTGATACATCAATTTAAACAACCAAAAAGAATCAACTTGGAGACAGCTTCAGCAATACTTTTCAATAAGTTCAACATGCAATTGACACTAGAAATAACCTGCCACACCAGCTGATTTTAATTGAATTTGCCATTTGAGAACATGCACATAGTCTCTGATAAGAGAAAGCTATTCTAATGTAGCCATTCCTAATCTACTGTATTTCTAAAATCTAATAATTTTCAATTACAATCGAGGTGCATATTTATACACCAGCATTCAGGAAAATAAATCCAATTGGAAATCCATGTCGGCCACCGTAGAATTCGGGCAAAACCAAGTCGTCCTGCAACGGTTAAAATTCCATATGTCGGCCCACAACATTTGAATCTTAGTTTTATTTGCCAACCATTCGCCAAGACAGTCCTGAAGGTATGCCGAAGGCAAAATATCGCTTATCGCTATCTGCCCGTGTTCCCCTGTTCCCTGTGTTATCCACCTTCACTGTGACCATCTGAGTCATGGAGATATCATATCGAAAACCCTTAGTCATACCAAGAGCACATATGTGTTACATTTGTTCTGATCGCTGAGACACAAGAGTCCCTCTCACCGATGAGCTCTTTGTTTGATTCAGTGTCACCGTGACATTCAACCATCGGGGAGATGCTATAGAGAATACCCATTGTTTCACCGAAAGTCCACACAAAACACTTTGGTCGCTGTGACTTAAACTTTTTCTCGCCGACGAGTCCATACGTCTCATACATGTCACTATAACTTCCAACCCTCGGGGGAACCTCCTGTAGACTATACATTGATTCACCGAAACACCCCGAGCACATACCAGTTTGCCAAGACAACATAAAACTTTTGCCGAAAGCCATTCGTTAGATTTTGTCGGCAAGACCCGACGGGCTTGCCAAGACTTAACACCGAATCTCATAAGTCTTACCGAAGTGTATGTTATAGTTTCCGGTCGGTGAGACACCCTTGGGTTCGCTATGACTTCCACCGAAGATCCTAACTTATGCCGATAAGACAATTCTGTTCCTCCAGTCGGCCAGACATGATGAGTTCGGTGAGAGCTTCCACCGAGGACAAAACTTACGCTGATATGTTGTATCCTTCCACCGCCGTTCAACAAGACAAGAAGACCTCGCTGAGACATAATGCCGATACTGCCTAGCTCCGCCGAAACAACATGAAAGTCGTGCCGATAACTGCCGGTGAGTAAACTCCAATCGCCGTGACACAAAAAACGTCTTGTTGATACTGTCATGTCCCCTTCTTAGTGACATCTCTCGGAGTACAGGATTGGCCTATCACACGACCCTCGTAGGCTAATAGACTGGATAGAGGGTCACTTCGGAGCTTGGCTCAGCTTCAGTTGGCAGAGTTTGATCAGGAGGCTTTCGTTTGGGCTCGATCGGAGACTTCTTGCAGAGTTGCTATTTTTAGCAGTTCCTGGCAGGCAGCATGGGACCCCTGCTACTTTTAGCAGTATGGCTTTGACAGTGTTTAGAATCACTTCAGTGTTCGTCAGCTTCAGACGGAATAGTCATCGGAGGAGGAACGAGAGAAATATTAATATTTAATTGTATTAATTAAATATTAATTATTTAATGATTATAATATAAAGTTATAATATTAAATTATAACTTAAGTGATTCTTCTTGAGGGGTGCGCCATCATCAGAAGGGGTCATTTTGGCAATTAAATTATGATTAAATATTTTGGCTGAGACTATGGAAGAATTAAAAGAATTAAAAGTCAAATATTTATTAAAACCCTATTATTGAGGAAATTGCACTTTTGAGCATATTAGTGCATTTGCCTTGGGTTTTGTGCCACTATGTGATTATTGATTTTGAGACTGATCAACTTTGATCTGAGCAAGAGACTTTAGGGTTTCAAGTTCGAATTCCTTGGGGAACGAGCCATCTCCATCGGAAGCAATTCAGAGGGTGTGAAATACCACTTGATTTATTGCAGCAGAGGTTTCTTCATTCAGGAGGAATCATTGACCTTCAGAGAATATTTTATCTTCAGAGTTCTTTCAGTGTTTGCACTCAGAAAACATCTATTCATCTGGGCGCACCATTTTTAAAGGCTTGGACATTGATATCAGAGGAAGCCGTACATTCTTATTGCTGTTTCTGACAGGCCGTACCTTTGTACAGCAGGCCGTACCTCTTCACACAGCCGTACTTCTCCCAGCAAGAGAAACGCCTTGCTATTTGTCTTCTAGTTTGTTTCCTTGAAGGCGCTAGGGTTCCAGAAGGCATTAGGGTTTACCAGACGGGAGGAGAAAGAAGAAATCAACCCAGCCGTACCAGATTTTGATCAACTACAGCTTGCTGGTTTACCAGGTTTTTACAATAAAAATCATTATTTTATTATTGCATATCAGTAGATCATTTTTGTAATTGTCCCAGAAGAACAAATCATAGATTGGCATTTGTACTGGCATCCAATACTCCTGTTATCAGAGTAGAATTATTTTATTTGAATTTATTATTATTTTCAAGCAAAATCGTACTATTTTCATTTATTGCTCAAAAACTCAAAAACAAGCAAAAAAAACTAAAATACTTCAAAAACGTCAGAAAACAATCAGATTCGAAGAATAGGGGGAAACTAGGGTTTCTACAGTGGTATCAGAGCTTAATCCTGCCATCCTGAGGGTTTAGCCATCATATGCAGCCAGAGGAGTTTGAAACATACAGGTATTATACTCGCAGACGTGCCTTGATTGAAAGGCAACGCAGTTTGAGCAGGCAGCCAAAAAACATGGCTGACAGGAATGACAGGGCTGATAGAACAGACATACCTAGGACAGAGATCCCACAGAATAACAGAGATCAGGACGATCCAGAGGTCTTGCTTGCACTTAGAGATCTTCGTGCAGGACAACGACGTTCCGATGATGTATTACAGCAGGTGGCAGTGGCACTACAGAGATTGGGTACTTCGAGGAGACCGTCACCACATCGTGACGATGACAGGAGTGATGCAGGGTCACGGAGAGCTCCTAGGACAGTGTCATGGACAGCAGATAGGCCTACTAGGCCTACTTTCACGAGACTGGAGCCCGATGAGGCTATGCTAGGTGAGGAACAGGATGATTTGTTCGCTGATAATCTTATGGCAGCGAACGAGGAATGGGAGTTGATACCACCTGCGGTCAGAGAGAGGATTACCTTCGACCGTTTTGTCACTCAGAGGAGAGAACACAACAGGGCTCGTCAGGATTGGAGACCCAGATACCAGAACAGTGATTTGAAACATGCAACAAACAGGCTGAATCTGGTGATGTTCGATGGTAGTGGTAAGATGACAGCCCAAGCTTGGATTAGCAAGCTTGATACATTCCTCACTTTGCGTCCGATGGCTGAGAGAGACGCTATTAGGTATGCGACACTACATCTGGAGGGAGCTGCTTATGATTGGTGGCACCACGGCATGGTGACGCTACAGCATGACAGGATCACTTCATACCAGGAGTTCGTAGACAGATTGGTTGAGAGGTTTGATAGGAAGGATCCGGAAACCTACTTCAGAGACCTGGCACAGTTGAGGCAGAGTGGCAGTCTAGAGACTTATATCAGTGACTTTCAGAGGCTATCTATCATGGTTCCGAACATATCAGAGAGGCGTTTGGTAGTACTCTTCATGGAAGGTTTGATTGAGCCACTGAGAGGCTGGATCAAAGCCTTTGATCCTCCGTCATTACAGGAGGCGATGAAGAAGGCACGAAACATGGAGTTAGTAGCACCTTCCAGTAGATTTAACTCCAGAGGTTCTTCATCATTCAAGGATAACAAGGGCTTCAACAGAAATAAGGACAAATCTGATTTTAACAAAGAAAAATCAGACTTTAAAAATGATTCAAAAGGTAAATCAGCATTCCCACCTTTGGATCGTGAGGCCCTAAATGACCTACGCAGGAAGAAGCTTTGCTTCTACTGCAAAGGACCATATGACGCCAGTCACGATTGTCCTCTAAGACCTAAGGGCAAGGCAAATCGTGTGATGTGGGCGTATTATGAGGACTTCGAATCAGAAAATTCCGAACAGCGAGAGCATTTTGATGATTCAGAGTCAGAGGCTCCAGAGCCTAGAGCAGAGACAGAGCCCGAACTTCAGGTACAGGAGGCCCGTTTATCTAGCATTCAGCAGGAGGGTTCATTCCGGCTTCGCGGTGTGTTAGCAGGACAGAGGGTCATTACCCTACTTGATACAGGAGCCACGCATAATTTCATAGATGCTAGATTCGTGGAGAAACGTGGACTCATCACTGAGGAGTTCGAGGGCATTAGAGTCAAAGTGGCAGATGGTTACACTTTGAGATGCGAACGCATGATTAAGGATCTCCCTTTACGCTTGAACAATTATGAGTTCAAGGCGGATTATTACGTTGTTAATATGGGGGACATTGATTTGGTCTTGGGAATGAAGTGGTTACATTCATTGGAGGAGGTCACACTTCGTCTCAAGGACATGGAGATCCGTTTTGAGGTCGACGGGAAGACTCACATACTTAAGGCAATTCGGGACAGCGACCTTAAAACAATTTCTTTTCGCCGAATGGAGCGGCTCATGCGTCATGACATGGTAGAGTGGGCTGCCGAGTGTCATTTAGCACCTATACAGGAGGGACAGCAAAAGACAGAGTATCATCCGGACATTCAGAAGTTGAGAATCAAGCATGACAAGGTGTTCAGTGATATACCGCCAGGTAGACCTCAGCGAGGGATAGAGCACATCATTGAGCTGAGGAGAAGTCGAAACCCCGTTATGATAACTCCTTACAGGCATCCTAAAAGATTAAAGGATGAGATCGAGAAGACAATAAAGGAGTTACTTGCTATGGGTCACATTCGACCTAGCAAATCACCGTTCGCTTCTTCGTTGTATTGGTGAAGAAGAAGGATGGAACGTTACGTATGTGCATTGATTACAGGGTCCTGAATAAGAGGACAATCAAGAATAGATACCCGATACCGAGGATTGACGAGCTTATTGATGAGCTCCATGGGGTATGTTACTTTACTAAGATTGATTTACGATCGGGATATCATGATTAGAGTCAGTGGCGGAGACATAGAGAAGCACCTTGGTCATTGTAGGCACTTTGAGTTACGTGGTGATGCCATTTGGGCTCACTAGCATGTCCTACTTCGATCTGATGAGCAGGGGTTTTCATTCATCGTGAGGAGGTTTGTGTTGGTCTTTTTGATGACATCACGATACTCTGATGGGACTTGGCAGGAGCACTTGGCTCATTTGGAGACCGTATTGAGCATCTTGGAGAGGGAGTCCTTGTACGCCAAGGAATCCAAGTGCGACTTGGGAATGACCGAATTGCTTTATCTAGGTCATATTATCAGTGCAGATGGAGTGTGGATGGATCCTGAGAAGATCCGCGCCATTATTGATTGGCCTACACCGGCAAACCTGACACAGTTGAGAGGGTTTCTCGGTTTATGTGGATTCTACCGCAGATTCGTGAATGGTTATTCACGACATGTAGCCCCGATGACAAATCTGATGAAGAAGGGGGCATTTGTTTGGACTTCTGAGGCACAGGAGTGTTTTATGAAGTTCAAGGAGTTGATGACCACATGCCCTGTTTTGGCACTACCCGACTTTACGAAGCCGTTTGAGCTTCAGTGTGATGCATCAGGTGAGGGCATTGGTGCGGTGCTTATGCAGGACAAGCACCCGATTGTATACGAGAGCCGCAAGCTCAGAGGACCCGAGAGACTATATAGCATTTATGATAAGGAGATGCTCGCGATCATGCATGCCTTAGCAAAATTCAGGCAGTATCTTGTTGGCAGCAAATTTTGCATAAAAACTGATCATAACAGTTTGAGACACTTTTTAGGGCAGCGAGATCTCAATGACAGACAGCAGAAGTGGGTCAGTAAGTTGCAGGCTTATGACTCTGATATCTCATATATCAAAGGAACACAGAACGTAGTGGCTGATGCACTCTCACGTCGACCACATTTGAGCACTATGGTTCATATCTCGGAGGATTGGAGGCATATGATAGTGGCAGAGTATGCCAAGGATAGTTGGGCCTCCAGCATGGTTGAGGGATCAGCAGTTGATACCAGGTATACGCTTGTAAATGACTTGATCATTTACAAGCACAGGATATTTCTGATTCCCGGTTCAGAGGTGAAGAACATTGTTATGCGAGCCTTTCATGACATGCCTATAGCAGGACATCCTGGATACTTTAAAACCTACAGGCAGATTCGGGAGAGATTCACCTGGAAAGGACTCAAGGCCGATGTTCTTCAAGATAAAGCAGAGTGCCCCGCTTATTAGCGTAACAAGGTGAGAACACGCATTCCTAAGTAGGTTTGTTGTAAATTCACTTCCGATTCCTGACAGGAAGTGGGAATGCCTGTCGATGGACTTTGTCACGGGCTTGCCTAAAGCCCAAGGGTGTGATTGCATTTATGTAGTTGTGGATCGGCTTACGAAGTATGCCCACTTCTTTCCGATCACCACGACTTACACAGCTACACAGGTAGCAGAGGTATTCTTTCGCGAGGTATTCAGACTTCATGGGTTGCCTCGGAGCATTGTGAGCGACAGAGATAGTCGATTCCTGAGTAACTTCTGGCAGGAGGTATTCAGACTTTGTGGGACCGAGCTCACTCCGAGCACGAGTTATCATCCACAGACAGATGGGCAGACGGAGATAGTAAATAAGTGGGTGGAAGGTTACCTCCGAAACTACATAGCAGGGCAGCAGAAGGCGTGGGTCAAATGGATAGATT
>VDFB02321576.1:47204-59107 GCA_007258455.2 Sequoia sempervirens
GAGACTTTTTGCAGAGTTGCTATTTTTAGCAGTTCCTGGCATTCGGCGTGGGACCCCTGCTATTTTTAGCAGTATGGCTTTGGCAGCGTTCAGAATCACTTCAGTGTTCGTCAGCTTCAGACGGAACAGTCATCGGAGGAGGAACGAGAGAAATATTAATATTTAATTGTATTAATTAAATATTAATTATTTAATGATTATAATATAAAGTTATAATATTAAATTATAACTTAAGTGATTCTTCTTGAGGGGTGCGCCATCATCAGAAGGGGTCATTTTGGCAATTAAATTATGATTAAATATTTTGGCTGAGACTATGGAAGAATTAAAAGAATTAAAAGTCAAATATTTATTAAAACCCGATTATTGAGGAAATCGCACTTTTGAGCATATTAGTGCATTTGCCTTGGGTTTTGTGCCATTATGTGATTATTGATTTTGAGACTGATCAACTTTGATCTGAGCAAGAGACTTTAGGGTTTCAAGTTCGAATTCCTTGGGGAACGAGCCATCTCCATCGGAAGCAATTCAGAGGGTGTGAAATACCACTTGATTTATTGCAGCAGAGGTTTCTTCATTCAGGAGGAATCATTGACCTTCAGAGAATATTTTATCTTCAGAGTTCTTTCAGTGTTTGCACTCAGAAAACATCTATTCATCTGGGCGCACCATTTTTAAAGGCTTGGACATTGATATCAGAGGAAGCCGTACATTCTTATTGCTGTTTCTGACAGGCCGTACCTCTGTACAGCAGGCCGTACCTCTTCACACAGCCGTACTTCTCCCAGCAAGAGAAACGCCTTGCTATTTGTCTTCCAGTTTGTTTCCTTGAAGGCGCTGGGGTTCCAGAAGGCATTAGGGTTTACCAGACGGGAGGAGAAAGAAGAAATCAACCCAGCCGTACCAGATTTTGATCAACTACAGCTTGCTGGTTTACCAGGTTTTTACAATAAAAATCATTATTTTATTATTGCATGTCAGTAGATCATTTTTGTAATTGTCCCAGAAGAACAAATCATAGATTGGCATTTGTACTGGCATCCAATACTCCTGTTATCAGAGTAGAATTATTTTATTTGAATTTATTATTATTTTCAAGCAAAATCGTACTATTTTCATTTATTGCTCAAAAACTCAAAAACAAGGAAAAAAAACCAAAATACTTCAAAAACGTCAGAAAACAATCAGATTCGAAGAATAGGGGGAAACTAGGGTTTCTACAGCAACATAGACGTTTTATCAGAAAAACGGATCGGGGAGACCCAGATATTGTCATGCCGATAAACCTGCAGCAAACAAATGTTAGAAAAGACGCATGACTTGGTGGATTCAAAGGGGCTATATGGGCAGAAAATGAGTGAAATATGAACACGGTAGGACCAATCTGGAAATTTATGAGTATGTAAAACACCATATTTTTACAGTTCCAACAGTGGCTCCATTTGGGGATGAATGATAGTAAAATCATTGCAAGGATCCAAATCTTTGGGTGAGCAGACCAGACACAAAATGATGAGTAGTGAGCAAAATGGAAATGGAAATGAAGCATGAAGGAACGCATGCAAAATGAATGCAAGATGGAGATGAAACAGAACCCTAAACTATTGTGCATGGAAAAGAATTTTAAAAAGGATAAGCAAGAGTTGTCCATGCACTGGCAACCCTTAGTCCTCTGTGTTTTAACTTCACCTGTTCTAAGCTCAAACCATACTTTTCCCTTATCAAATACCTGATTTTCTCTTGAGTTCATCAGATTCTTCTTGAAGACACAAATGCGATCTTCCCTGTCACTGAAAGTTTTTAGAGAATCACTATGCTCAGCTTGGCCCAAAATCCATACACCATTCTGTAATTTATATTCTTCATCATTAGACAAATCTTTGCCAGTATACAAAATGCATACATATTTAATGCAAAATTTTGTATTATCTCTCTCACTATTGTGTATTATGAAACACTCTCCCAGCTGTATAAAAATTTCACAATCAAAGTGCTTCTCTTGAAAAACAAAAAAATCTGTCATATCACTACTATTTGAGGAAAACAAGTCAGAAACCTTCTGCACCTCTTCAATATCTCTATTCGGAGACAATACTGGATCATGACTCATATCCTCCATATCATGCATATGTGAACCAATAAAATCTGGACTTCTATCATCCTTGGTATGTAAACAAATGTCTTCTTTACATGAATTAGAAATTTCAAAATCACATATCTCATCCCGAATGGAAGCAAACTTCTGATCAACACCAAAAGTATCACCATCATTCCAAGAAATACACAGGGAGTCATAAGAATCTTTACATAAAGATTTTTTACTATCAAAACAAAAATAAACTGGAGACAAAACTTCAAGATCATCTTCATGTGCACATCCCTGGTATTCAGAAGTAAACAAATCTGCAATCAGTTCACTGACAAGTGAACAAGTCTGAACATTTTCATCACTACAATTATACTCCTCACTTTTGTCATCATCAAACAAAAATCCAATATCGTCAGAGAATGGGAAATTAGAAACATCATCAGTGCAGTCATTTGTTCCATCATTTTGCTTGTCTGAAATTATTTCCTCCTTTTCATAGAATGGATTTGAAAATATCTGAAACTTACTCATTGACACACCTTGGCAAAAAATCATCTGATCTTCATTTAACTCTTCATCATACGAGTTTGAAAAAATTTGGAAATCACTTTCAAATGTACAAACCTCATCATGATCAAATGTATCTTCATAACCTTCAACTGCAGCCAGAGGTATTGTATACTTACTATCTAATGAATCAACATCTCCCACTACCTCTTCATCTAGATCCTCATAAGAAGTAAAAGAATCCCTTGATTGCAGATCAAAATCCTCAGGTTCATCATAAGAATCAAAATATTCACTGGATTCCTCACAACATGCACTGTTTTCCATGTCACGATCAGTTGTGCAAGAGAGATGCCCTGCACCTTCATCTTCCTCAACCTGGTGAAAAGTATTTGAAGCCAGATATACTATGTGATCTTCTCCATTGTTTCCCATCAGCATTCCCTCTTCTTGAATTCTTTGGGCAACAACACAATAATCTGGGGAATGTGGCTTATCAAAAAAATCACAAAAGTAATTGTTACTTACCATGTAGGTTCCCCCTGTCAATGGATCAAGAGCCTCCTTGTTTCCAGGCCTAGCTGTTATAGGTTTTTTGTCCTTCCAGTCTGCATTGTAAGGTATATCATGCAACCTCGGCCTTTCATTCCTCTATGTGTTGCTTTGCTGAGAAACCCTAGGAATGTCTCTTTTACTGATTATCCCAGCAGCCTTCCTATTGTTTTCAATTGTTTGTGCCATCTTCTGTGCTTCAGCCAAATCTCTTGGGAATTTATTTCTCAGCTCATACCCTGTCTTGGGATCAAATGCATTCAAATAAATACTCAGTGCTACATAATCTGACAACTTTGATCTAGGAGGTATCTTATTCTGCAATTTATTGAATCTCCGATTGAAATCATAAATTGTATCACTTTGATCTTTTTGAATGTGTATTAATTCACGAAGAGCAAAATCTGATGCACTTAGATTCCCAAATTACTCGAGGAATTGATCTTGAAATCCTTGGAGAGAATCAATAGAGATAGCTGGTAAGCTGTTGAACCAATCCCTAGCATCTTCAACAAGTGATATCATGAATAGCCTCATGTGTAAATCTTCATATGGCACACCCAAATCTTGGATGAAAGCATTGAAACTTCTTAAATGCTCTTCAGCAGTAATTGCATCACTCCCTGTAAACTTTGGAACAAGACCTCTCCAACTGCCATCCATTAGATAATGGGATAATTGAATCCCTACCAAATCAAACTGTCTGATCATTGTTGTGTATTGATGAGGGGGGAGGCCAGGTGGGTATTGATGTTGGTACATTGGACCATAGTGTTGTGCATGATGATATGGCATATACTGCTGGCCATGAGGGGCTCCAGCATAACCTCCCCTGAACTGAGATCTTCCTTTATTCATGCTTGAATAGCTGCAAAATATTCTTTCAGAGTCGCCACCTACTTTTCCAAAAGTAGGAAAATCATTATTTCTGATCTTTTTTCCCAGCATAATCACCTTTTCTGAAACTTCTCAAATTACAACTTTTCCTCCAATGACTCTATAATGTGGTCTTCAACTGAATTTTTTGATGTAATCCCCAGTAGAGTCGCCAATTTGTTAGCTCTCAAAAACGCAGGCTGAATGCCTCAAGAGGCTGTCAATCTCTTGATACGCTTTAGGGTAACAGACAAGGTCAAGAGAACTCAACCTTCTACTCTTTAGCTACTGCTAAACCCAGGTGGGTGTACCTTTTGAATTGAGCAGACTTATCTTATGATTATCCTTCTAAAATGCTTTGTCCACAATGGTAGATGACAGTGAACAAAATGAAATCAAACTTGATAGCAATCTTCAGATCTAAATCCTAAAATACTTAATTAACAAATATAAAGAAACTGAGTGAATTCAAATAATGAAATTGCAGAGACCAGTGCCTTATTGGGTATGCGGAGTCAAATGAAACAGAATTGGGCAACTTATTCTGGCAGAAAATCAAATTTTAGGCATATAATCTGTTCATAACTTGTATAAACAATGCAAGACTATGACCATTGAGCTCTTCTTTAATAATCCAGATGAATCTTCCTGATTACTGTGATCAATGAAAATGATTTTATCTCTACTTGAGAGAACCAGTCAATTAATCACACAAATACAACAAATGTGCATTGATAAACTGAAAGTAAACTTGTTACATCAATTTAAACAACCAGAAAGAATCAACTTGGAGACAGCTTTAGCAATACTTTTCAATAAGTTCAACATACAATTGACACCAGAAATAACTTGCCACACCAGCTGATTTTCATTGAATTCGCCATTTGAAAACATGCACAAAATCTCTGATAAAAGAAAGCTATTCTAATGTAGCCATTCGTAATTTACTGTATTTCTAAAATCTAATAATTTTCAATTACAATCGAGGTGCATATTTATACACCAGCATTCAGGAAAATAAATCCAATTGGAAATCCATGTCGGCCACCGTAGAATTCGGGCAAAACCAAGTCGGCCTGCAACGGTTAAAATTCCATATGTCGGCCCACAACATTTGAATCTTAGTTTTATTCACCAACCATTCACCAAGATAGTCCTGAAGGTATGCCGAAGGCAAAATATCGCTTATCGCTATATGCCCGTGTTCCCTTGTTCCCTGTGTTATCCACCTTCGCCGTGACCATCTGAGTCGTGGAGATATCATATCAAAAACCCTTAGTCATACCGAGAGCACATATGTGTTACATTTGTTTTGATCGTTGAGACACAAGAGTCCCTCTCACTGATGAGCTCTTTGTTTGATTCAGTGTCGCTGTGACATTCAACCATCGGGGAGATGCTATAGAGAATACCCATTGTTTCACCGAAAGTCCACACGAAACACTTTGGTCGCTATGACTTAAAGTTTTTCTCGCCGACGAGTCCATACGTCTCATACATGTCGCTATAACTTCCAACCCTCGGGGGAACCTCTTGTAGACTATACATTGCTTCACCGAAACACCCTGAGCACATACCAGTTTGCCAAGAAAACATAAAACTTTTTCCGAAAGCCATTCGTTAGATTTTGTCGGCAAGACCCGACGGGCTCACCAAGACTTAACACCGAAGCTCATAAGTCTTACCGAAGTGTATGTTATAGTTGTTGGTCGGTGAGACACCCTTGGGTTCGCTATGACTTCCACCGAAGATCGTAACTTATGCTGATAAGACAATTATGTTCCTCCAGTCGGCGAGACATGATGAGTTCGGTGAGAGCTTCCACCGAGGACAAAACTTACGCCGATATGTTGTATCCTTCCACCGCCGTTCGGCAAGACAAGAAGACCTCGCTGAGACACAATGTCAATACCGCCTAGCTCCGCTGAAACAACATGAAAGTCGTGTCGATAACTGCCGGTGAGTAAACTCCAATCGCCATGACACAGAAAACATCTTGCCGATAGGCAACACAAACGTTTTATTAGAAAAACGGATCGAGGAGACCCAGATATTGTCACGTCGATAAGCCTACAACAAACAAATGTTAGAAAAGATGCATGACTCGGTGGATTCAAAGGGGCTATATGGGCAGAAAATGAGTGAAATATGCACACGGTAGGACCAATCTGGAAATTTATGAGTATGTAAAACACCAGATTTTTACAGTTCCAACAGGACCCAGGCCTTGTTGACCCATTCCTTAAGCACACTTTCAGGGGGAGTCCTCCCAAAAAAATTACCCAACAAGGGTGTGTTGCTCAATCCATTGACAAGCAAAATCAAAATTGGGTAAAGGAAAAATCGCATCAGCTGGGGAGTTAGAACACTTACCTTGTGAAAGACTTTCAAAACAAATTTTTGGGGCCGTTTGTTCGGAGGAGGAGCCATTGAGCAAAGTCGTCAAACCGCCAACACCAGCATGAACTGTTGGGTTAGAGTCGGTTGAAGGCATATTAAAACAAAAAAAACTGCAGTAAATGCGGTCGTATGCACAAGAAATAAGAAAATTCTTGCGCAAAGAGTGCAGTATAACACAAGAGAGGCAAAGAATGACCGCATACACAAGAAAACCCTAGCAGAGCTCATACACCTTCCTTCTTATTCAAATGACCCTTCTTAAGGGAAAATTTTGAATTGCTAAAACTTTAAGAAAAGTGACGTTGAGTTGATGTCAAGAAAAAATAGAAAATAATTTTATTTTCCCTTTAATTTTTTTCCCAAATAGATAACTTCAATATCTAATGGATGGAAATTTTTTTTTAAAAAATTTGACGTATATTTTCCTCATAATAGCATATTAAAGTCAAGCATACTAGAATTTGATAGTTTTTATTTGGCGCTATTGCCTAATTTTTTTATTATTTTCAAAAAACAAATTATACCTTTTTGGAGAGGATTCTCTCCTCTAGTGCACCATATATTTTTCAAATTTTTGTAATATGTTTTAGTATTTTTTTATTATAACAACCTACTTGCATTATTTAAAAAAACTATTAAAACTAATCAAATATATATATATATATATATATATATATATGGATTCTTGACTCTAAGCTCTACAAAAGGGTGTTTTTAGTTTTTTGAAAAAAAATCATTCTGACCAAAGAAATATCATGTTCAAGTGGAAAGTTTCAGAAAGTTCTAAAAAAAGATGAGGTGGGTGCCAACAAGGATGCCACATAGACAATTTCGGGTGAAAGGGTTTTATTGAAACAATTTCGACCAAAACCCTTTCAGTCGAAAGAATACATACAAATTGAATCACATTTTAAATCAAGAAAGGGAAAATTTTTGTTTTACTATTTCAGACGAAAGGGTTTCGCTCGAAATTGTTTAAGGTGAAACTGTTTTGCCCGAAACTATTTCCTCTGAAACTATTTAGGGTGAAATTGTTTCACTCAACTATTTAGTTGAATAAAAGTGTGACATAGGTTTGTGCTTCTACCCCCATGCATATTATCCCTAATCTATTTTCACACTCCATCTGCTTAAAATAACTTTATTGAAAGTATAATCTCTATGCTTGGTATTAATGCTAGTTCATCTCTCTTACTATAATATGTATTATCACTTGCCTTCTTACTGAAATTGTATCTACCCTACCTACCATAATCTTCTACTTCTCAACTAGAAATTAGCATCCTCTTCTCTTTGACATACAACTATTGAAACTTCAATCAACTTATGCACTTCTTCAAACTAATATTTTTTTGTTGTATGCAATTTCATCATACTTATTTTTTCTTGTATGCTTTCTTTATTTAGTCATTTGTATTGCCAACTTCGGCCTACTACCATATATGATATTCTCATAACATCCTTCAACTATTTTATACTCATCTTGTACTATCTAATTCAACTCAAGTCATATTTTCACAATTATGTAAAATGATTTCTACTCACTTTTTAACTCATCCCTTGAGTGCATTACCACAAAATCCATCGCTATTGTGCCTACATTTGACAACTTACTACCAATTTTCTTTTCTAGGAACTATATCTTCATATGTCCATCTAGATCTATCAATAATTCTTCATATTTTTTGTCATCCGCCATCTTCTTTCCTCTTCATGAACAACAATGCTTTTCTTTGGTTCCATCACCCCTTTCATTAGTTACTTCAAAATTTTGTAGCCTTGTCTCATTCTCAATCTCATGTCTATCAACAAATCAAAATTCACTTTCTCCCTTGTATGTTATACCAATCCTTCTTCAAGTTCTTATTTGGGTAAACATACTCTTTATTCTTTAGGCTTTCAGTTTCACATGATAGTTCCTCACAAACTTCCCACCTCTTATCTATGTAACTATCTTCTTTCCAATTCTCTTCATTTCCTCATCAACAACCATATGTGTCATTTGCAGCTCCTACCTTCTTTCTCTTAAAATGTTTTCTCCTACTTCAGACTTCATTGATCTTACCACAACTCCATATTCCTCTTCTATGTTAGTACATCACTTATGTCATCATTTGTTGTAACTTGAACATCTTTACAAAGATTTTATATCTTACTGCTCTCTCTCCCAATCTCACTTATTATTGCTTCTATACTTTCCGCCAATCTTCTACCTTCATCTTCTTCTTTATTTTCACTCTTATCAATCTTCAAGTCTTCAAATCCAACCTCCAAATTATTACCATCATAAACATCTCTTAACTATTTATAGATCTTACCTTCTTCCTTCATACCTCTCAAATCTTCTTCTAAATTGTTATTTATGAAGAAACATTATAATCTTCTTGATTGTAGATCATTTTCCTTCTTTGGCATAATTACTCATTTATACTTATTCTTTGTCTTCTTTGCCTTCAACTGAATTGATTTTATGGATTTTTCTTTTAGTTTCCTCAAATACTTATTATTTTTTCTAAGACATCCTTCACCATATCAAATATTTTCCTTTCAATGTCATATAGATCTTCTTCATTCTCTATATTCTTTTGAACAACCCTATGTTGCCTCCAAGGCAACTTATTTTCCACTTTTCTTGATGTTTGATTCATATGTTGTGCAACATTTGTGACTCCTTATGCCACTGCACATTGCATTACTTTGTTCTACAACAATTTTTTTTCTTCTCTAAATTCTTCACTTCATTCTTTTTCAAATTCATGCCAACATTTGTTGAACTTCACCTTTTGTTGATTTGTGTTGCAATTTATCCAATCTATCTACTAACATCCTTTATCATTGATTCTATATTTTCCCATTTCTTCTCTATGGCTCTTTCCACAATAGCAACCCTAACTCTAGGTTTCACATTCACTCAATTTAATTTTAATGATACCAAATCAAATTGAAAAAGATACTTGCAATGCCTCAAATCTAGGCAGTCAATCTGTTCACATTGCATATTTTCTATTCTTCACTAAATTTCTTCACTTCCAATGGATTTCCTCATATTTAACAATTTATCCATCTTGTTCTTTGAGATTTGACTTTGTAATTAGACATGGCTACCAAATTAACTAACTATTGGCTGTCATATTTGTAGGGTGATCTTACTTTATTTTTATTCAATATTGCAAATTGCTTCTCAACCGATGGTATATTTACTCAAGTTTCTCATTCCTTCTTTATTGATGTGATATTGACTACCATGACCTTTGATTATCTTCTACATAGTGCTACAATGCTAGAAGACAATTTTTCTATCTTCATTAATGTGATGTTGATTGCCTCTCCCTCAACACTCTATTAACAACCTTCAATGATCTTTTGTTGTCTTCTACCCAACATCACAATAGTAGAGGACAACTTCTCATTTTACTAAATACTTGGATACCTTCTTTCCAACAACTTGATACTAGAAGATATTTTCACATTTTTTTCTTTTCGTCAACACTTCGTCGGAACTTTAGCTACTATGATATCACTTGATGTAGTCATGGATGGATAATCTAATGAGGACTATCCAACCATGCAGCCTTAGCACAACCACTCACAATCAATGCATAGAAAAACTGTATTATCAACACAACTTATGATAATGAATTGGAATCCATATGTATATACTCAACAATTTAAATTATATCAATGGTTTTTGCTATTGGGGATTGTAATCAATCTAGAACTTTGTCTTAGATTACAATACAATTCAAGCACTTTACAAAAGTGCGGTCTCAAACAAGAGCTTCCTTAGATTGATATTGTTTATGTTGTTCTACTCTGAGATACTAGACATTACTTGGTCCTTTGATCTTTATTTGCCCTTGTCCTTGGCCCAAAATAAGAATTGTGATTCCAAACGTAATGCAGTTCTAAACGTGAACCCCATTAAGAGTAATAAGCTTGTAGGTATCTTCAAATGTTGGTGTGAAGCTTTACTGTTTGCCACACAACTCAAATGGGTATTTCTTAAGAAATTTGACAAGTCATATCATTGACCAATAGGCAATTGCTTGGAATTGACATGGCACACTAGAATATGATCTTATGAAGCTCTTAGATCAGTTTGGAGGCTCTCTGATCAATATGTGGCGCTACACTAGTAATTTTGTTTGTAATTTTATTTATTGTTTTAAGTACTCATTTGATGACTATATCTGAAAAATTCTGAAAAATACAACTACAACAGATCCAAATGACTAGAAAAGAACTATCAAACTACAAAACAAAAACATATTGAAAAGAAATATTTTTGGTTGATGCAATATTGCTTCACAGCCTGAATTCTCTTGCATCAAAACCAAATTTGAAAAATGATGAAAAATGAATATTTTTTTTTTAGGATAGACTTATTGCAACATTGTTGAATTTTATTCTACATTTCGCAAGTTATTATTGAGCTTTCACCAATAACACTGCCAGATAACCCATGACCCATTTTAACTCATGAGTCCTCACAAATTTTACAAATTTTAGACGATTTTTTTCATCTATGATATATATATATGTTATATGTGTGTCTATATTTATGTGTATACATATATGTATATATATGTTTTATAACGTCTATATGTGTATAATAGAGTGGTGCTCTTCTTTTGGTCTCTTATGTACCACTATCTATTAGTTGTTTCATTATATCACCCAATACTTGGTTTGGTGTTTTGGTGTGGATTGATATTTACAAGAAAGTTAATCCCTGTGCAACAGGTGGGGTCCCAGGGTTCAGGCAGAATTGAACCGCTCTAGGGCCGCTGCCAAATATTCAATGCCCTCCAATCAGTCATATCATCCATCCCCAATCCATGTGGAAATGTTAGCTGATAAAGAGAAATATCAAGCAGTAAAGAAATTTTGAGCTATCAGACAGAAAGCAACTTCAGTGAATCAGCAAATTGGCAGACATAAAATAATGTTTGGGCACGTACAAGTAAATGTTTTAAGTCCACACGATTTATTAAAGCATCTAGCTCAGTAGGCTCTTCTAGATATGAAGAAATGTAGGAATCTATCGGAATGACATTATCCTTTTGTTGGCAAAAATATCACGTATTGGCTAAAGAGCCTGATATGTGCATAACATCCCTTTGTCTGATTAGACAAATAATTCATAGACTTTTATCAGCTCAAATATGGTATTTGGCTAATCTGAATTATCTGAAAGCTAACAATTATTAGACTAAGAAGTGGCTGCTTGAGAGTTGTACCTGAATGAACATTGGTGATGAACATACTAATACGGATATAAAATTTTTAAAAATGGTAATACAAATGATTTTCGAAGGCACTTTAAAATCCAAACGGCTTGATAAATATTAAATTTTTACCGTGACATTTTGCAGGAGCCTTCATGTAATTGTGATTTTGAATCGACCGTGTGCACCACCCAAAACAATGGATGCAGTACAAAAGAATATCATGATACTTTATGTCAAGCTTCTGAGAA
>VDFB02321577.1:0-19196 GCA_007258455.2 Sequoia sempervirens
CTTGTTAAAATAAAGGTCCCTTTGAAGATCGCCAAAGTCCTTTTGCCGCCTCTTGAATTGTTGCCTCTTCAACGCGCCATTGTTTTACTTTGAATATCACTCTTGCCGAGCGCATTTCAATATTGACCTATTCATATGCTTGCACTCCGTTATCTCTCTTTAAATACGATTTACTTTCTTTATTCATCACCATTCTCGATCTTCGCTGTGTATCTCGCAAGACATTCACCCAGCTCTTCTTTCTTTATTCGTAAGCCGAACACGTTTCATTATTTCGAATTCGTTCTAGCAGTTAGTATGGCGAGATCAATGCTTCTGAAAATTATGGCAGTGCTGCTTGTGCTCAACGTTATGTTTTCTCTAGCTGTCTCTGCTCGATCTATCCTCAGGGAAAAAGTGAATAAGAATGCAGGCATGAACAACAATAAATCGATTGATAATCTGCTTGAAATTGTAGAGATGTTAGCGTCGTGTCCTAACTGTGCAGGCCACATTCCGGATCCGACTTGCTGCAATAGATAAAGCAAGGTTGAATGGAGTTCTTATGAATTGGAATTCCTAATTAAGATTTCCCGCTATGGAAACCCACGGCACTTGTACACTGTTTCGATATTTTGAGATTACCGGTGACAGATCAGACATATAATAAATTCCCTTCCATTGATCAGTGAAACATTTCATGAGGCAGAACGCTTTCATCTATCTGGATTCCGTAATATTCAATTCAATTTGTTTTATCGGTAATCAAGAATATGAATGTTCAGTTTAATCAAATCCTCAATTTGATTCATAAAAGATACGTTAAAGTTTTAAACTTAGTTTTGCTATGAGGTCGCAAAAGCTACATGTCTGAAAAGTTAACAAAGTTTACATAATATATAGAATTTATGTAACGTTAAATCGGAAAGCAAGGAAAAATAGAAAAAATATAATGATGAAGCGTAACGTTCTCGATTTCATCCTTCTCAAAGCTTCTAATATCTATTTAGTATAGTTAATTAATTACATTAAATCTTAATAAGCATAAGATTGGTTATATCGATAATTTATTACATTAAATGGATTTGCTAAAATTGTGAGGACAATTTGATAGAACTCCAATACAATCATACAAAAACGTTTTTCATCATAATAGAGTTGATGCTAAATCATACATTATTCTATGCACTAGACCACTGCTTAGGATCTCCTGGATATTTTTTATGAACCAAATTTAATCTTACAATTTACCTATGAACTTGCCAGAGCTCAATTATTAATAAAAGCAAGGATTGGCCAGCACATGGGAGATTTGACATTTAACCTTTTCTCCCTTGCACAACTTCGGCTCTGTGAAACCTAGGAGGGTAATCCCCAACAATGTATTTATAAATACTTGTGTGTCTAGGTATTAAACACAGAGTAAACAAATGATTCTCCTTAAATATTTATTAGACACAATACCCTAAATGTTTCACTGACCTTTATGGTAGTGCCTAACTCAAACATGAGAAAATTTAACTCCTTAAATTTCATACACACCCATAATAAGATTGATAAATAAGTTGATTTAAATTTTGTGATCAGTTGTTGAATTGATCATCACAATTGCAACATAATTATTTTACTCAAACCAGTGCCATATTCTTGGAATGGAGTTGGACCTAATACCCACATAATTAGATAGCAATTTTTAAACATGATAACACCCCAAGCCTTGAAAACACTACATTACAGTATTCCCACTTATCGTCTACATCTTTTACTTCTTACTAGCATCCTCATAAATGACTTATTTCAAACCTACTATTATATTCAAGCATTTACACCCATTCATTGAACTGATAAGCAAGAATAAAGAAATACATCTATTGGAAACCAACAGAGACAAATAAAATAACCATTGATTATATCATTTATAGTTTGTATAATCTGTACATAGCAGAGCAAACTGTAGAGACTATATACCATTTCGTTATCTATGTTATCACTATCATTATCAGAGAACTATGCATATATCGATTGACTTCATCCCTAAAACATATTACTAGAGAGTTTAGTATTCTCCTTGATCTCTGTGTGTGGCCCTTTTTAATAAAACTACCCACTAACCTCTCTCTTAATCAACCTTGAAATCCCTTTTATAAGAGAAGGGAGCAACAAGCATCAGATTGAATTACACATTTCATTTCACTTTCATTTCAAAATGAATTTCACTAGAATGTGAAAATATTCCTCAGACAGTTACAAGCAATCATTTGTAGAAGCGAGCAAAACCAAAATGCGTTAGTCGGAGAAAGTCTTCGACCTTCAAAGAGTATTGCTATCATAGCAGCAACAACATGTAGAAGTTCACGGACCAGAAGTGTCACCATCAATACTCAAGGAATAATAAAACAAAAACCCACATCACAACAAACCAGCCAAAAGGAAACCATTCAACACAAAGGACAAAAAATCGAGCACCAACTTAGAAAAGAAATAGGGTGCTACTTTGCCTTGTCATCAGCAAAGTAAGTACGCCTACTTGGTATTTTTATTGAAAGTGGAGTAGCCATTATTACCTCATCCTCAGAATCAATCAAATCAGTCATGGCCATGAGATACTGGTGGTAGCCAAAATCAGTTTCAACTCCACTATTACAATAATTATCTTATTGAATTCAATGGGAGAATGACTGACATCCATATAAGTTCGAGAGGTATTATGTGTAGGATCATGATGGGCCAAAAAAGTGGCGATATGATGGGTATGTGTAGAGGTATTTACAGTTTGTGATTTTGGCCCCAAAATTGATGGAAACAAAACTTGGTTTTAAAAGGAGATTCTAAAATTTCCACACCAATATAAATTATACTTTACATTAAATTTAGCAAAATAGTATTACATTTCGTACTCTGTTTGAATTATGAGTAAAGTCATTTGATAGGCTGATGAAAAACATCCATAAACTTCAAATGGTATCACATTTTTTAATCTAAACATGTGTCACATTCTATGTTTACATGCTATAGGTTGAGGAATTTCATGAGGTTTTGACCAAGTTAAAGGTGAGGTCATAAATGCAGTTTCTATATTTTTTAAAAGTTATAATAAAAAAATCATATTAATTATTTACTTGGAAAAAAAATACAAAAAAAATATGCATCACATCAGGAAATGAGTCCTCTACTTCTATGTAAAATATTATTATTTTATTGTAGGTAGGGTGGTCAGACAGACACCTACTTCTTATTTTTTCTCTGAAATTTAAGTACTACTACATTGAAATTTCAATTTTTCACCAAATTGATATATATATATATATAAATAAACTTAGTAATTTAGAAACTACATTCAATCTGATACAAATTCTATTCTTACATATTTTTGAAATAATATAGATAACTTATTCAATTTTTTATGTCAAGTTGCCTTAGAACTCTGATTTTTCTGAATTTTTTGCCACTTAAGGGCCTGTTTTTTCCATGATGATCTTGCACATACCCGCCAGTGATACCTATTCCTTCCTGTAGCTTCCCTCTTAGGCCTCTCAATTTTCTTCTCTTTACCCTTGACCAATTCCTCTGAGATAATTTGACTTCTCAAATGATAAGCACACTTGAGAACACCTCGTGCAAACTTCTTATCATCCCTTGTTTTCTTCTTTGGAGTCATAGGGACCTTAGGCATATCTGGTTCATCATGGGGAAAGTCACCCTGAGACTTGAAAGGGTTGAGTTTCCTAAACCTTCAGACTAGGCTAACATAAACACTTACCTTACCCATTTCTTGATAGAGCAACTTATCAAATTTCCTCATGACAAAGACACCACCCCTAATGTTAAAATAGCTAGCTCAAATTATGTAATTACTAAGAATGCTTCACACTTACTCCCAGAATCTTAATTCTCACAAACAACAAATGGTGGGAATAACAAGTAGGAAATTTTCATTAAATAGATAAACTGGAGAGTATTTGCATTAATCTTCCAAGAAAGTTTGTGTGAGAGCACTGGTAATCAATTACTTTGATTTTGAACCTTAGTCATTGATCATATTTTTAGATAAATCAACAGATAATCAATCAGAATGATTAATTATGAAAAAATTAAATGCATGTGCCTGATGCTTCTCCATAATTAGAAAACTCAAGTGTGATATACATTCACTTAGGCTACACATCAATCACACACTTAGCATTTAACAAAACTTGTTGTGTCACATTTACCCGCTTGCTCATGGGAATTAATTTACTTACAATTCATCACAATAAGACAATGAAGAGCGATCATGATTTGAGTTCATAATATCAACCTATGCTCTACCTTATTTCAATTTCACCTTCCCACATGTACCAGTACCTGATAGATTTGACAGCCATAATCACAAGTATTTCCCAAATCTCATATGCATGTCCAATAATGTGGCATTTTTTTTTATCTTAGAATAGTCTCGGCCAATAATTTAGCATGACCTTATCTCCACTAGAGTCCATTGAATCCCTTGAAACATTCCACATGGCAATTTCTTGCCTACTTGCTAAGAAATAGGAGATGCAAGTGGGCCCTTCACGGGATGGCAAGGAGTGGTCAAGATTGACCCATGTCACCCATCATCAATCGTTGATCTCTATCATGATAAATCATACTTTGTCCCTAAAGCTTGGAGGGTCCCTCCATGAAGTGATAGGTGTCACCCTACCCTCTAGCCTATGATATTTTATAACTTATAAGTATTAAATAAAAACCAGCGGGTTGGTGGGGAATGGTGGAGATTTGACCACGTCACCCAACAACCAGTATAGATTTCCTTTAGATGCCATTGTTTTATCATAAGAATATATCAAGCCCACCACATAAAGGTTACATGTGTTTATTGTTTGCAATCCCATGTGACTAATCATCCTCAATGCGCAGAATAAACAAGCGCATGGGGAATGATCCAAATGAAGATGCATGTCGAAACATATGTTGTTGATATTTCTCCAAGCTCCACTTGTTGACCCTATGGAAGTACTGGTCCCACAAGCTGACATGACAGATGGAAAATTACCGCTAGCTCATTTGAATATTTTAATGAACAATAAAACCAAACAGGTGTGCGGGGAATGATCGAGATTCACCTGCAATTATCAAACGAACATCTTAAAATTGAAATATGCACATACCACAAATGTTATCTCTTAAAACAGGGGGACCCTACTAGGTCGATGAAAAATTAACCCTTAGGAAAGTAAATTTAAGACTTAAGGCGTTAAATATGAAATTCAAGCCCAACCATATAAAAATTTAAGCGCTAAAAAGGGCATTTGGTGACCGATAAACCTAAACCTAGGGGGCCAGTGAAAACAATTATTCTAATGGCATAAGTGGTGAATTATACAACCAAAGACCGAGAGAATTAGGTCAATGTGGAAATAGAACACCCAAGGGTGTTTAGACTCGTAAGTCAATTTTGAAGGGTTTTTTGTAACTCAAACCCTAAAACAATGACAAGGATTATAACCCTAAGCCTAAAAGAGGGTCAAAGCCAAGTATTACAAGTGAAAACATAGAACCAAAGAAATTTTTCTACAGGGTTCCATTAGGATCTTGGTTATTACAATTCTAAAGGGTTGGCAATTGGTATAATTATCTTATTCACTCCACCATGCATCCACATTGACCTACATGATAAGTGCCTTGAGCAAACAACCCTCTACCTACTACAAAATATAAGGGATCACAAATGGTTAAATAGTCACTCATTTAAATAAGAAAAATAATTTACATGACCCTGATCTTGTATCAAAACTAAATTTTAGAACTCTGTATGTCACTAATTGAAACCTTGGAAATAGGGTGCTCCACATTTTAAGAGATGGAACATAAGGGGATAAGACCTCTTTCACTTAGTTTCACTCAAGGAAACCCTAGATATCTCAATCCAAGGATTGAACAAGGGAAAGAGATCTACTAAAGGTTGTCCTAGGGTGTGATTAAAGACTAAAAGGGAGTTCACCACTAAGCCAGGGCATGGAAAGACTAGTAACATGCAAGGTCTAATGACAAAATCTAATGCTATGCATAACTCAAATGAATGACCTAGAAATGAATGAAAATTAGAATAGTAAATAGAGAAAACAAAAAGGTGCACTTGGAAACCTCTAGAAGCTCATAACAAGGTTTGAAATTGTAAAAATGTTGACTTTAATGCTCACCGGGACTAATATGCCAGACTGGGTGATTTAGTCCCAGATTAGGGTTTTTGGGTAGGAATAAAAGTTTGGTAGTGACAAGTCTGGAACATCTAAAATTTGAAAAAAAACACTGTACTAAGACTCATACGCCAGAAGTGGCATATTTGTCCTGCTTAGATTTTACAGATGGTCAAGATCTGAATCTCCTCTCCTATCTTTTCTCTTCCATCTCAACCTAATTTTCAGATCTGATATGATAATTTTTTCTTTGTAGGTTCCTTTTAGTGATCTTGTAAACAAGGTGGAAACTTTTACAACTTTGCAAACTTGACAACTTCTTCTAAACTTTCTCTTCAATGTTTCTTCAACCTAGATCTACAAATCACACATGTAGAGAGAGAGAGAAAAACTTGTTGATTGTTAGCTAGGTAATTAAACCTTGTGATGAAACAATGAAATATGAACATGAAACATGAAAATTGATACCTTGAATGATGTCTTGAGATGTAAATCAACAATCTAACATGAAGTGGCCATGAAGAATATAGATCTTGATCTTGAATTGGATATGAAACAATACTTATAAATGGATCTAAATTCAAAACCTTGATTTCTTGATCAAAACCCTAAAAAGGGTCCAAATGAGACTCATACACCACTTGTGGTTTATAGGTCCTGTCTTGGTGGGACTCATATTTCCAAGGTGGCATATGGGTCCCACCAGGCCTTTTTAGCTTGAGATTTAAATGTCAAAGTTAGGAAATAGAGTATATTTATTGATTATGTCTAGATGTGAATTCAAATAAGCCTCAGGATGCATAATGAAGTGTCTTAGGGGCCTATTAATGATTATATTAAGGTCATAAATGTAAGAGGGCCCAAAAAAATCAATGTGAAAGTGTAAATAAATCCACTTTACAACATTAAATTAAGGAAAATTTTTCTCTATTTAGCTTAAAAGGGCCCTAAACCTAATGTGATTGTGTAAAACACATTGCAACACTAGATCAAGGTGACATTAGGTCAATTTTAATGTTAATCATTCCCAAATTATGTGTAAAAATGTAAAGGGATACATTTTTATACAATACACTAATAAAATCCACTCTCCCTAATTTTTTGACTTGTAGGACTTGAATATATTATTGAGAAATTAGGTCCTCAATACTCCTCCAATTCCCATCATATATGTAACTTACACACATGAAATAATGGAAAGGGTTGTGCCATATAGGGGTCTTACATAAGTCAAACCCCATTTTGATAATTTTACATCCACAATGACTATGATGATGTAAAAAGAGAGCTTACCCTCGGCTAGGCAGATGCTAAATGATAAACAAGTGATAAATTGATAATTGCTACAACTCACCACTCAAATTTTCATTCCCTAATGGATTGAATTCAGTCTACTCATCAGCTTTAAGGAGAAATTGATTCTTGACTTGAATTCTTTTGAGTGTTAGTACTCATAAAAAATTTAAAAAACATGAACAAACTCAAATGAAATCATGATGCACTCCTAAGATGATGCTTGATTGGAATAATTTGTTGCTATAATTATGCACTTGACTACTCTTAGGATGCTTAATTATGATCTCAAATTATTTAAATGACTACTCTCAATGATGCTATCTTATTTTTAGGATTAAAATGGTGATAATGACTTGTATTGCTATCAAATTCTTTACTTTCTTGAAAATCAAATATTGATAGCTGACAAATGATTTTAGATTCTTAAATGTTAAAATTTCAACATTGACATTTTAAATTTAGCCAAAATAATCTATACAAGGGAATTGGGCACCCTAGCATAGACCTATCACTTTGGGGCCTTAATTATCAATAAATAATCATTAAACCTTTATTTCTATTTCGACTTCTGATTTTTTGAATATTATTTAAAAAAAAAAATTAAATACATAATTAGATCCAAGCATATGAAGGGGAGCTAAAAATAGTTTGAATTTGTCAAGGGTGGATATCTATGATGCTACATTGAGCCCCCACTTTAACGAGAGTGTGAAAATATGCTCAAACTCACACTAAAGTAAGGATAAGACAAGAAGGGTTCAATTATTCAAACATTGAATAGATAAGATAACATCAAATCTAGAGGAACACCTAGCCCCCAAACTCAAGGTCTTGTGGCAAGACAATGTAAGGAAAAAGGAACACACAAACATGAGGTGCAATACAAAATGACAAACAAAAAGAATACATGATGAAGAAACAAAACATAAAATAATAAAATTAACATCACACAAACATAACAAAGATACAAATCGAAGACAAGGAAAACATACAAAACTCACAAGAAAAAAATAACAAATTAAATAAAAACAACACAAGGTTAGTACTGAAAAGCATTCAAGTAAATATGGCAAAGAGACCCTAGTCTTAAAATATCTCAAATGAAAAATGCCATCTCTTGAATATAATGTTAGACATGATAGCACTCTCATAAGGTCCAACAAGATGTCTTATATTAGACCAATCATGAGCTACATAGATTTATTGAATAGAAAGTTGTGTTATTATAAGTGCCCATGCAATATGATGGGTTTCACAAGGCTAACAAGCTGCATTATGCTAGTTGACTCATGAAACATATGGATTGACTGAAAAGCAAGTTGTGTTATTCTAGGTGGTGATGCTAAAAATGCTCAAGTTCATGAAATAACAAGTTATGATATGTCAAATAAATGGACCATTTAACATCATAGAGGATGAATCACCTCAAGGGTGCACAAAATTTTTAACATCACAAGGGATGAATCACATTAGATGGTGTACAAAAGTTTAAACTCATGATAGATGAATAACATGAGGGTGTGTACAAAAGTTTAGCATCACATGGAATGAATCATAAAGCACTTCTCAAGGGCCTTATAAATAATACCACCAAAATAGGTGCATTCCAACAAATGAATCATTATACTTCAAAGAACACTATTCAATGTATGAGAGGTCACACCTTAGGGAATATCATACCTCATGTACCACTACTAAACGAGGACAAAACATGGAATGAACAAACACACCCTAGTGGGTATCAAGTATAATACGACCATGAAGGGGACACAAACATGACATGAAATGCCAATTTTAAGGAGGGCATCAGGCATAATACAACCACTAAGGGGACACTAATATAGATTAAGAACACTATTCTTTAGGGAATATTGTATATGATATTGCCACTAAAGGAGATATCATGCCACACTTTAAAGTATATCATTCATAATATTACTAGTAAAGAGACATTATCATTTATATTTTAAAAAAAATTTCCCCTAATAGATGGGGGAATATGCCCCCTTTAAAATGTTAGTGTACTTTATACACTAATATTTTAAGGCAATAACGAAGAAAGAGATGATCCTTTAAAAAGAATATCCATCTCATGATACAAGTTATCCTTGCTCCCCAAGTGTAACAACAAGGACAACCATATATGATATATTATTGTATTGCTCTTCATTGATGAAGTATGGTTGCACAAAATATATTTGTACCCCCATGCATGGAAATAAGTATCATATTATACTATAAATTTTACATAGCAATGAGAAACACCATAGTGATTAATTTGTTATTTTGTATGGATCCACATCAATGTCATGTAATTGAATTAACCATTGTAATTTTTTCTTTAAATCATAACATTCATCAGTAGAATGACCAAAATTTCTATGATATGAACAAAACATATGAGTTTGGAGTTTTTTTCTTAGCATCCTTCCTTTAATCAAGAGGTGGTAATGTAATTATTTTCCATTGAATAAGTATGCATAATGTATATTCTATCTTAGACAAAGGATGCAGAGTGGGAAGGATGCCATTTACAAAAGGACCATGTGTTGGTGGTGGAGTTGAAGCTAAAGTAAATGCCTCGCGTGAAGGTGGAGGACTTTGATAACCAATCCCTATTATAGAGTCTTGCATTTTTTTCTAAGAGAATGTGTATTTCATGCTCATTCCTTGTATCATAACATTGTTTACCAAGAATCCTAAACTCATGGCCATAGTAATTTTCTAAATTAATGGATGTATGACTAACTTTGTTTGGATAGGATGGGTAAACATTTTGGGGCAAATTCTTATCTTTATCTGCAAGAGCTTTTATACATAATGGGTGAGGGATGAATTATAAATAACTCTCTTTGTGTGAGAAAGAAAACATTTCAAGTGAAAGTATGGTAATTTTTGTTGTATTTTTACTAGAGTGAGTAGGCAAGATGATAAGATGATATATGGATTCATCATGCATGGGTTCTATTATTTTAAGGATAATGTTAGATTTAAGGGTACATATAATATTGTTTAAGAAGATATCAATGATCTCTCCATCTTTCAACAAGATAACCCCATGAGGACGACATGAACTTGGAGAAATGGATACTTGATTCTCATCACTTTTTGGAGAAGAATTACCAAAGACACAACATGAAACAACATCCAAGGATTTTAAACAAGATATAATTTTTGTTAAAGAACTAAAACATTATGATATTTTTTATAAAAATATATACACTAAGATAATGACTATTATAGAATAGTGAAAGAAGAAAATGGTGAGAAATCTTGATAAAATATCAAAGAGATCACTACCACCAAAATTTGACCAAAAACAACAATGACAGGGGTGTTGGGTGCCCTAGACTTAGAGAGTGAAATTTGAAAGCTTTACATATCTAAAAATAAATTTCAGTGATTGAGGGTCCTAATCTATAAATGTTTAGGATTGTCAATAGTCTTATTTCAAGAAATCCATAGAATTTCAATTTTTATTTTCATAAAAGGTAATTATGCATGCAATTTTAGATTTTTCAAATAATGCAATGTATTCTAATATAACCTTTTCAAATTGTAAAAGGAAATCATCAACTAATCTTAATTTGACAAATCTCAAAATTAAAATTTATCTATATTTTGAGATAAGATGAACAATGTAGCTTTCCATTTTTTCAACAACACATGCATGCATAAATGAAAAAATCAAACACTTTTAGATTTTAGATTATATTATGACCTAATGATGATTTATCAGTCCAATTATTGACTAGATCTTTCTTGCAATTACTGGAATTAACATAATGTATCTTTTGAATTGAAAATACTATGCAACTTTTCCTTTTTCAATTCTTTTTATCAAAATGCTTATGCATAAATCACAAATTCAAACTATTGAAAGATGTATTTAGATTTAAATATGGACAAATTAAAATTTCTAAAGGTTTAAATGTACAAATGTTGGGTTCACAAAAATGTGATGCTGAAAAAGGGATTTAGAGCCTAAACCACACTCTTTCCAACATCACAAGGGAGAGGAATAAATTTAATCTCAAACACCCACTTGGCTACTAATCTCAATGGAAAGGATATGACAGTGGATCAAAGTTTTATTCCTTTATTTTTGAGGGTTGTTTTGTGTCATTTGATGTTGATTAATTGAATAATTTGATAATGTGAAGATGTTATGAGGTTAACTATGAAAATATAGAAAATTGATATGATTTATGAAAAATAAAGAATTGATAAATATAAAGTTTATAACACCAAAGTGAATAGATAGAGGAACATTAGATATAAATTTGGGCTTCAAACAATATGATAGAAGTGTAGTGTGCCCTATAGTAGGAAATAGATACTCAAAAATATAATTTAATCTCTTGTTTCTCTTGGTTTGTAAGTTCTTATCTTCTAAACTCAATGTTAGAACTTCATCTTTCATTAATAAAATCCACTTTGCCTAATTTTTTTTGTTTTGGAACTTAAATAATTGAATAGAGAATTAATTCTTCAATCCTCCTCTAATACCATTAAGATAGATTTAACCTATACATGTGAAAGTGGGGAAGGTTTTTCCACATAGAGGCTTTCGTAAATCAAACCCCACTTTAATATTTCTATTTTTACAATGATTTTGATGACATAAAAAGATAACTTAACCTCAATCAGAAAAAAGATAAATGATAATCAAGTGATAAATTAGTAATTGGTACAACTCACCACTCATATCTGCATTCCTTGATGGACTAAATTTATTGTACTCATCACTTTCAAGGAAAAATTGATACTTGATTTGAATTCCTACAAGTGTTAGTACTCACAAAACAAATAAACATGAAAAATTAACAAACTTGCATCAAAATGTGATTCATTTCTAACATGATGATTGATTGAAATAATGTTGTTATAATTCTACTCTTGACAACTCTTAAGATGCTCAATTATGATCTCAATTTCCATATGATTGCTATCAATGCTAATAGCTTGTTGTTAGGATTAAAATGGTTTAAATGAATTGAATTTATATTTAGTTCTTTAATTTTTCAAAAAACAAATATTGGTAGCCCATATATGTTTTTAATTTTAAAATGTCAAAATGCCAATGCTAACATACTTTAAATTTATCCAAAGTAGGTTAGATAAGGTCACTTTGTGCCCTAGTCCAAAACTATCATTTAAGAGCCTTAATTACTAATAAATAATTATTTCTATTTTCACTTCAAAGTTTTTGAATATCAATATAAAATAGACAAATTAAATGCATAATTAGATCCAAATGGGAGAGAGATAAATATAATGTAAAATAATTAAGGAAATTTACAACACTACATTAATAAAAAATATATATATATATAGATATATATTTCTAAAATTAGATCATTGATCCAGTGAATATTGATATTGATTCCTATTATTTTCTTTTGTTATTCAACAATACAAATTTAGACAAGCACGAGGATGCACTTTTATAAAAAAAGAAAAATACTCTTTACATGGAGGGATCTAATATTGATTGATTCATTAAAAATAAGTGAAGCTTATTTATAACTGCATGTAACTGTAAATACACCTAAATCTTTTATTTATTAGCCGATAGGCTATTTGTGTCAACTTTTCCTAGAAAATTTGTCAACCTCGTCATTTTCTGACTTTTCCGGCCCCGGGGAGAACTTGGCAGATGGGTTATATTGTGGCTAGATTTTTTGTCAGCCTTGCTAGTTTAAGGTGTTAGACTTGGGTCTCCGTTGCCTTGTAAAAGGTGGTAGGCATTTGGCGTAAGGATAGAGGAGTCTGGAAAAATGATGGAAGTGTAGAGGAGGTCAGCGAAATCTCATTAGCATTGATTGTTGTATGGCTTTTGTATAGTGGTGATTGTACAAGTAACATCTATTTTAAAGTCCTCAAAAAACAAAACGAATGTCTATGTGGTTATCTATAACGTATTCTTCAGTGTCATTGTGAGGATTTATGTTATTGTTGAAGGTAGCTATGAGTGTGTAGGGAAAGTTTCTATGAAGGTGCAAGTGCGTTGAATGACTGTGCAATTTATGTGAAGGTGGTTGAAGGTTATCTTCTATTTTTTTGCATGCATTGATGGTTGCAAATGGTGTGAGTTGTGATAATTTTGTGGTGTTCTTTGGTAGGTCATTGAGAAAGAATGAAGGATAGAGGAAGCAAGTGGGAAGGGGTGGTATTGAAGGAAGTGAGTAGAGGTGCATCTCATCTGGGTTATTCTTGAAACACATATTGTTTCATTGTGTTGATTGTTGTTGGAAAGACTGTATAGTTTTGTGGGTTTTGGCATGTCGGTGACTATTTGTTATATTTTTCCATTTATGGCTTCAGTTATGTGTGAATGGTTGGAAAATAGTTAATCTATTGTGTTTTTGGTGAATGTTGATATCAAGATCACTTGTGTTTTGTGGGTTTTCACATGCGGGTGAGTGTTGGAAATATTATTTCATTTATGGCTTCCGTCTTGTGTGAATGGTTGGAAAATAGTTAGTTTGTTGTTTTTTTGGTGAATTTCCCCATCTTGGTTACCATTGAAACCAATATTGATTCATTTAGGGATCACATTTTCATGGTGAAGGTTTTGAGTCGTTCTATTACTAGGAGCTTTCTCTGTTTTGTGGGTTTTGTATGTGAGGCACTATTGGAAGCCGTGTTTTTGTGTGTGATGATTTCAACCCATTGAAATTGTTAATCTTATATAGGTTACATTCTTCTAGGTTATATTGTTGCATTTTTTATAGGGTTCTTTTCATTAAGAACATTGTTAAGAAGGTAAAAAGAACATTCTCTTTAGAATAACTCATAGATAGTTGTAAATTTAGAATTGTGTATGCATATATGCATAGATATCCAACAAGTGACCCAATATCTATTCACATCTATACTAGGAAGTTGTATAAGATAGGGAAATGTCAATTGTATGCATGTATATTTATGTATATACATATGTAAATGGGCACATACATACAACTATGTCCACAGGTAGATATATGAGAAGGTGTAGATAGCAATAATTTGTTCGTAGCAATATTGGTTGATTTATGGTTTAGATTTTGCACGCATGTTAGTCTATGCATTTGGCACTGTCATTTTTATTGTTTGGCGGGTTTGGCTGTTTGGGTAAGTATGGATAAAAATATTGTTTCCTTCATGTATTTTTTTTTGTGGAATGGTTGGGATGTAGTAAAATAGTTAATGTTATGTACTCCATGCTGTTTTGCATGAAGGACTATTCACTGTTGTTGTTTGCATTAGGATATATTATTACATTTATGCTTCCATTTATCGTTGCTCTTATTAAGACCATCACCAGTACATGCAAAGCATACATCAATTAATGTTGATGCAAAACATCGTTTAATTTTTTCACCCTTCTCTATCCATGTGGTGTGGAAAATTCCACCCTATTCCCAAAGTAGCCAACAACTTCCTTTGCCACCTTTTTCACAATAATTGGAAGGCCAAAAAACTAGGAGGTTGAGCAAAATTCTGAGCGAACTTATAAGCTATCCACAACTATATCTGTATACAAATATGTATATATATATGCATATGTATATGTATATATATACATGTAAAGAATGCATCACTTAATGTTGATGTGAAACAACATTTAATTTCCGCAGCCTTCTCTATCCATGTGTCCCGAAAAATGCCCAAGGTAGCGAAAAACTACTTCTACCACCTTTTTCATGGCAATTGGAAGGCCAAAAAATTGGGAGGCCAAGAAAAATTCTGAGCAAACTTATGAGCTATCCGCCAATATATTTGTATATGTGTATATATATGTATACATGCATATATATATATAAATATATAGATGCATATATATATATAGACATATATATATATAGACATATACATATACAAACACCAGCAGGATTGACAAAAATCCTCGACCAAAATATAGCCCATCCGCCAAGTCTACCCACAATGAAAAAGGAGGGAAAAGGGTGAGGGTAATAAAATTCCCAAAGAAGTTGACACAAGTAACAACATAAGCTATGGAACAATAATCAATAATACCGAATGTAACCAAACATAGAATGGACATTAATTATTTTATTATGTTCCAACCATAGCCATATAACGAAATCCATAAATCAAACAATGTTATCCTAACGCAAACAACAATAGTGAACAATCCCTTATGCGAAACAACACCACAAGAACGAGAACCATAAATGAATCAATATTGGTTTCAATGGTGACCTAGATGGGGAAATTCAACAAAAAAACACAAAAGTTTTCATTTCTTAGTTATTGGTGGAAGAGAATAAAATAATGAAATAATTAATGATGTTGGCCAGATAACGAAATCCATAAATCAAAGAACGTTAGCTTCAACAACCACGTAGATGCAAAAAGCAACAATATAGCCCGGGCTATACAATAAGGATCAACCAATGCTCCATAGCCTTAACAATTTTAATCTTACATATATATGCTGATAGTACAAAATCTCGAGCAAAGTAGATAAAAGTATATCCTAAGCTAGAGAACAATAATCAATAATAGCTAATGTAACCAAATATAGAATGGACAACATAAATTATTTTATTTTGCTCCAACCATAAGCAGATAATGAAAGGCATAAATTAAATAAGGTTGGTTTCAACAACCAGGTAGATGCAGAAAGCAAAAATACAACGCAAGCTACACAATAAGAATTGACCAAAAATCCATAACCTTAACAATTTTAATCTTATATATATATATTGATATTAAAATATATCCTATATAGCCTAAGGGAGAGAACAATAATTAGTAATACCTAATGTAACCAATCATAGAATCAACAACATTAATTGTTTTATTTTGTTCCAACCATAGGCAAAAAATGAAAGGCATAAATGAAATTACACTACTTTCACTAGCCACCTGCAAGGAGTAAGTCACAATATAGCCTAAGCTATACAATAACAATTGACAAGAACTCCATAGCCTCTACAATTTTATCCCATTGCAAACATAGCCACAAAGTGTAAATATCAAACACAAACTATACAAGAATATATATGTATATATATATGTATGTGTGTGTGTGTGTGTGTTTGTGTGTATGTGTATGTATATATACACATATATATGTATATGTGTATATATATGTATATGTGTGTATATCTACATATATCCCTTTGCCACCATATCAACTAAATGCAAGTCATAGAGAGAGACCCATGAGAAATTGAAATATATATAAATATGTATATATGTACACACACACACACAAACACACACACACATAGATATATATAATTATTTTATTCCGTTTAGCCATAAAGTAAAATGAAAAGCCATGAATCAAACACAATGGTTTCAAATAGCCACCAAATGTAGAAATATAAGAATTGACCAAAACTCCATAACCTTAACAATTTTAATCTTACATACATATATATATTGATATTAAAATATATCATGTATAGCCTAAGGGAGAGAAAAACAATCAATAATACCTAATGTAACCAAACATAGAATGAACAACATTAATTATTTTATTTTGTTCCAACCATAAGTAGAAAATGAAAGGCATAAATGAAACAATAGTGCTTTCACTAGCCACCCGCAAGGAGTAAGCCACAATATAGCCTGAGCTATGCAATAATAATTGACAAGAACTCCATAGCCTCTACAATTTTATCTCGTTGCAGACATAGCCACAAAGCGCACATATCAAACACAACATGTACAAGAATATATATATATGTATATGTGTGTGTGTGTGTTTGTGTGTAGACATATATATGCATATATGTATATATCCATAGAGAGAGACCCATGAGAAATTGAAATATATATAAATATATGTATATATGTACACATATATATAATTATTTTATTTTTTTCTAGCCATAACTAGAAAAAAAAAGTCATGAATCAAACATCATTGGTTTCAATAGCCACCCAGATGCAAAAATCCACAATATAGTCTGACCTATTAAATAAGAATCAACCAAAACTCCATAACGTTAACAATTTTAATATTACATAATATATTGATATGGAAATATACCGTGTATAGCCTAAGGCAAAGAATAGTAATCAATGATACCTATTGTAACCAAGCATAGAATCAACAACATTAATTATTTTATAAAATGAAAGCCATAAATCAAACAACATTACTTTCAACATCCACCCAAATGTAGCAAGCTAGAATATAGCCCGAGCTATACAATAACAATAAAAAAAACCCCACAACCTCTACAATTTTATTCTATTGCAAACAATTGCACAAATCGTAAACATCAAACACAAACCCTACAAAATAATATAAGTATATATATATATATATGTGTGTGTGTGTGTGTGTGTATGTGTATATATATGTATATATGTATATGTGTATATATATGTATATATGTATATGTGTATATATATGTATATATGTGTATGTATATATATGTGTGTGTGTATATATATGTATATATATTATTTTTCCCACCATATCAACTAAATGCAAGCCATAAAGACAGACCCATGAGAAATTGAAATATATATAAATGTATGTATATATGTACACACACACACACACACACACAGACATATATAAATGTTGATATTAAAATACATCTAGTATAGTCTAAAGCAAAGCACAATAATTAATAATACCTAATGCAACCTTAATAATACCTAATGTAACCAAACATTGAATCAACAACATTAATTGTTTTATTCTGTACCAAAAATGAAATGATATAACCTTACGCATAGCATTAACTATTTTTTCTCTTGTTCTAGCCAAAGCCACAAAGCGGAAGCCATAAACATTGAATGAACAAAATTATATAGCGTGAGGCGGAGAATTAACTATTTTTCATTTTGTTCCAACCATGGCCACAAAATGGATGTGATAAATTAAACAATATTGGTTTCAACAACAACCTAGGTAAAGAAACAATCTATATATATATATACATGCATATATACATATATATATGTGTGTGTGTGTGTTTGTTTGTGTGTATATATATGTATATATGTATATGTGTATATGTGTATATATGTGTATGTAAAAATGATTCATATATATGTATATATATATATATACACATGTGTATATATATATATGTGTGTATTTGTGTGTGTGTGTTTGTATGTGTGTGTGTGTGTGTACATATATGTATATATGTATGTAAAATGATTTTGTATATATATATACATGCGTATGTGTGCATATAGGTATATATATGTATATACATATATGTATATATATGTATATACATATATGTAGAGTATATATGTATATACATATATGTGTGTATGTATATGTATATATGTGTATGTATGTATATGTGTATGTATCTATGTGTGTGTGTGTATATATATTTATATATGGCTGCCAGCCAACTTTGTTGGAATTTTCAACATTGCCTCACTATTTTGTGACTTGTTCGATGCTCATTGAACGGTGGCAAGAATTTGACGCAATGATAGAGTCCGATGAAATGACAAAAGTGTAGAGGAAGCCAGAGAAATTTCATTAGCATTGATTGTTGTATGGTTCTAGTGTAGTGGTGATGGTGCAAGTAACATATTTTTTAAAGTCAGAAAATAAAACAAATGTCTGTACAGTTATCGATACCATATTGTTCGATGTCATTCTAAGGTTTATGTTTTTATTGAAGGTAGCTATGAGTGTGAAGGGAAAGATTTTGTGAAGGTGCAAGTGTGTTGAATGCTGTGCAATTTTTGTGAAGGTGGTTAAAGGTTATCTTGTGATTTTTTACATGTGTTGATGGT
>VDFB02321577.1:19296-34394 GCA_007258455.2 Sequoia sempervirens
AATGATTAATTATGAAAAAATTAAATGCATGTGCCTGATGCTTCTCCATAATTAGAAAACTCAAGTGTGATATACATTCACTTAGGCTACACATCAATCACACACTTAGCATTTAACAAAACTTGTTGTGTCACATTTACCCGCTTGCTCATGGGAATTAATTTACTTACAATTCATCACAATAAGACAATGAAGAGCGATCATGATTTGAGTTCATAATATCAACCTATGCTCTACCTTATTTCAATTTCACCTTCCCACATGTACCAGTACCTGATAGATTTGACAGCCATAATCACAAGTATTTCCCAAATCTCATATGCATGTCCAATAATGTGGCATTTTTTTTTATCTTAGAATAGTCTCGGCCAATAATTTAGCATGACCTTATCTCCACTAGAGTCCATTGAATCCCTTGAAACATTCCACATGGCAATTTCTTGCCTACTTGCTAAGAAATAGGAGATGCAAGTGGGCCCTTCACGGGATGGCAAGGAGTGGTCAAGATTGACCCATGTCACCCATCATCAATCGTTGATCTCTATCATGATAAATCATACTTTGTCCCTAAAGCTTGGAGGGTCCCTCCATGAAGTGATAGGTGTCACCCTACCCTCTAGCCTATGATATTTTATAACTTATAAGTATTAAATAAAAACCAGCGGGTTGGTGGGGAATGGTGGAGATTTGACCACGTCACCCAACAACCAGTATAGATTTCCTTTAGATGCCATTGTTTTATCATAAGAATATATCAAGCCCACCACATAAAGGTTACATGTGTTTATTGTTTGCAATCCCATGTGACTAATCATCCTCAATGCGCAGAATAAACAAGCGCATGGGGAATGATCCAAATGAAGATGCATGTCGAAACATATGTTGTTGATATTTCTCCAAGCTCCACTTGTTGACCCTATGGAAGTACTGGTCCCACAAGCTGACATGACAGATGGAAAATTACCGCTAGCTCATTTGAATATTTTAATGAACAATAAAACCAAACAGGTGTGCGGGGAATGATCGAGATTCACCTGCAATTATCAAACGAACATCTTAAAATTGAAATATGCACATACCACAAATGTTATCTCTTAAAACAGGGGGACCCTACTAGGTCGATGAAAAATTAACCCTTAGGAAAGTAAATTTAAGACTTAAGGCGTTAAATATGAAATTCAAGCCCAACCATATAAAAATTTAAGCGCTAAAAAGGGCATTTGGTGACCGATAAACCTAAACCTAGGGGGCCAGTGAAAACAATTATTCTAATGGCATAAGTGGTGAATTATACAACCAAAGACCGAGAGAATTAGGTCAATGTGGAAATAGAACACCCAAGGGTGTTTAGACTCGTAAGTCAATTTTGAAGGGTTTTTTGTAACTCAAACCCTAAAACAATGACAAGGATTATAACCCTAAGCCTAAAAGAGGGTCAAAGCCAAGTATTACAAGTGAAAACATAGAACCAAAGAAATTTTTCTACAGGGTTCCATTAGGATCTTGGTTATTACAATTCTAAAGGGTTGGCAATTGGTATAATTATCTTATTCACTCCACCATGCATCCACATTGACCTACATGATAAGTGCCTTGAGCAAACAACCCTCTACCTACTACAAAATATAAGGGATCACAAATGGTTAAATAGTCACTCATTTAAATAAGAAAAATAATTTACATGACCCTGATCTTGTATCAAAACTAAATTTTAGAACTCTGTATGTCACTAATTGAAACCTTGGAAATAGGGTGCTCCACATTTTAAGAGATGGAACATAAGGGGATAAGACCTCTTTCACTTAGTTTCACTCAAGGAAACCCTAGATATCTCAATCCAAGGATTGAACAAGGGAAAGAGATCTACTAAAGGTTGTCCTAGGGTGTGATTAAAGACTAAAAGGGAGTTCACCACTAAGCCAGGGCATGGAAAGACTAGTAACATGCAAGGTCTAATGACAAAATCTAATGCTATGCATAACTCAAATGAATGACCTAGAAATGAATGAAAATTAGAATAGTAAATAGAGAAAACAAAAAGGTGCACTTGGAAACCTCTAGAAGCTCATAACAAGGTTTGAAATTGTAAAAATGTTGACTTTAATGCTCACCGGGACTAATATGCCAGACTGGGTGATTTAGTCCCAGATTAGGGTTTTTGGGTAGGAATAAAAGTTTGGTAGTGACAAGTCTGGAACATCTAAAATTTGAAAAAAAACACTGTACTAAGACTCATACGCCAGAAGTGGCATATTTGTCCTGCTTAGATTTTACAGATGGTCAAGATCTGAATCTCCTCTCCTATCTTTTCTCTTCCATCTCAACCTAATTTTCAGATCTGATATGATAATTTTTTCTTTGTAGGTTCCTTTTAGTGATCTTGTAAACAAGGTGGAAACTTTTACAACTTTGCAAACTTGACAACTTCTTCTAAACTTTCTCTTCAATGTTTCTTCAACCTAGATCTACAAATCACACATGTAGAGAGAGAGAGAAAAACTTGTTGATTGTTAGCTAGGTAATTAAACCTTGTGATGAAACAATGAAATATGAACATGAAACATGAAAATTGATACCTTGAATGATGTCTTGAGATGTAAATCAACAATCTAACATGAAGTGGCCATGAAGAATATAGATCTTGATCTTGAATTGGATATGAAACAATACTTATAAATGGATCTAAATTCAAAACCTTGATTTCTTGATCAAAACCCTAAAAAGGGTCCAAATGAGACTCATACACCACTTGTGGTTTATAGGTCCTGTCTTGGTGGGACTCATATTTCCAAGGTGGCATATGGGTCCCACCAGGCCTTTTTAGCTTGAGATTTAAATGTCAAAGTTAGGAAATAGAGTATATTTATTGATTATGTCTAGATGTGAATTCAAATAAGCCTCAGGATGCATAATGAAGTGTCTTAGGGGCCTATTAATGATTATATTAAGGTCATAAATGTAAGAGGGCCCAAAAAAATCAATGTGAAAGTGTAAATAAATCCACTTTACAACATTAAATTAAGGAAAATTTTTCTCTATTTAGCTTAAAAGGGCCCTAAACCTAATGTGATTGTGTAAAACACATTGCAACACTAGATCAAGGTGACATTAGGTCAATTTTAATGTTAATCATTCCCAAATTATGTGTAAAAATGTAAAGGGATACATTTTTATACAATACACTAATAAAATCCACTCTCCCTAATTTTTTGACTTGTAGGACTTGAATATATTATTGAGAAATTAGGTCCTCAATACTCCTCCAATTCCCATCATATATGTAACTTACACACATGAAATAATGGAAAGGGTTGTGCCATATAGGGGTCTTACATAAGTCAAACCCCATTTTGATAATTTTACATCCACAATGACTATGATGATGTAAAAAGAGAGCTTACCCTCGGCTAGGCAGATGCTAAATGATAAACAAGTGATAAATTGATAATTGCTACAACTCACCACTCAAATTTTCATTCCCTAATGGATTGAATTCAGTCTACTCATCAGCTTTAAGGAGAAATTGATTCTTGACTTGAATTCTTTTGAGTGTTAGTACTCATAAAAAATTTAAAAAACATGAACAAACTCAAATGAAATCATGATGCACTCCTAAGATGATGCTTGATTGGAATAATTTGTTGCTATAATTATGCACTTGACTACTCTTAGGATGCTTAATTATGATCTCAAATTATTTAAATGACTACTCTCAATGATGCTATCTTATTTTTAGGATTAAAATGGTGATAATGACTTGTATTGCTATCAAATTCTTTACTTTCTTGAAAATCAAATATTGATAGCTGACAAATGATTTTAGATTCTTAAATGTTAAAATTTCAACATTGACATTTTAAATTTAGCCAAAATAATCTATACAAGGGAATTGGGCACCCTAGCATAGACCTATCACTTTGGGGCCTTAATTATCAATAAATAATCATTAAACCTTTATTTCTATTTCGACTTCTGATTTTTTGAATATTATTTAAAAAAAAAAATTAAATACATAATTAGATCCAAGCATATGAAGGGGAGCTAAAAATAGTTTGAATTTGTCAAGGGTGGATATCTATGATGCTACATTGAGCCCCCACTTTAACGAGAGTGTGAAAATATGCTCAAACTCACACTAAAGTAAGGATAAGACAAGAAGGGTTCAATTATTCAAACATTGAATAGATAAGATAACATCAAATCTAGAGGAACACCTAGCCCCCAAACTCAAGGTCTTGTGGCAAGACAATGTAAGGAAAAAGGAACACACAAACATGAGGTGCAATACAAAATGACAAACAAAAAGAATACATGATGAAGAAACAAAACATAAAATAATAAAATTAACATCACACAAACATAACAAAGATACAAATCGAAGACAAGGAAAACATACAAAACTCACAAGAAAAAAATAACAAATTAAATAAAAACAACACAAGGTTAGTACTGAAAAGCATTCAAGTAAATATGGCAAAGAGACCCTAGTCTTAAAATATCTCAAATGAAAAATGCCATCTCTTGAATATAATGTTAGACATGATAGCACTCTCATAAGGTCCAACAAGATGTCTTATATTAGACCAATCATGAGCTACATAGATTTATTGAATAGAAAGTTGTGTTATTATAAGTGCCCATGCAATATGATGGGTTTCACAAGGCTAACAAGCTGCATTATGCTAGTTGACTCATGAAACATATGGATTGACTGAAAAGCAAGTTGTGTTATTCTAGGTGGTGATGCTAAAAATGCTCAAGTTCATGAAATAACAAGTTATGATATGTCAAATAAATGGACCATTTAACATCATAGAGGATGAATCACCTCAAGGGTGCACAAAATTTTTAACATCACAAGGGATGAATCACATTAGATGGTGTACAAAAGTTTAAACTCATGATAGATGAATAACATGAGGGTGTGTACAAAAGTTTAGCATCACATGGAATGAATCATAAAGCACTTCTCAAGGGCCTTATAAATAATACCACCAAAATAGGTGCATTCCAACAAATGAATCATTATACTTCAAAGAACACTATTCAATGTATGAGAGGTCACACCTTAGGGAATATCATACCTCATGTACCACTACTAAACGAGGACAAAACATGGAATGAACAAACACACCCTAGTGGGTATCAAGTATAATACGACCATGAAGGGGACACAAACATGACATGAAATGCCAATTTTAAGGAGGGCATCAGGCATAATACAACCACTAAGGGGACACTAATATAGATTAAGAACACTATTCTTTAGGGAATATTGTATATGATATTGCCACTAAAGGAGATATCATGCCACACTTTAAAGTATATCATTCATAATATTACTAGTAAAGAGACATTATCATTTATATTTTAAAAAAAATTTCCCCTAATAGATGGGGGAATATGCCCCCTTTAAAATGTTAGTGTACTTTATACACTAATATTTTAAGGCAATAACGAAGAAAGAGATGATCCTTTAAAAAGAATATCCATCTCATGATACAAGTTATCCTTGCTCCCCAAGTGTAACAACAAGGACAACCATATATGATATATTATTGTATTGCTCTTCATTGATGAAGTATGGTTGCACAAAATATATTTGTACCCCCATGCATGGAAATAAGTATCATATTATACTATAAATTTTACATAGCAATGAGAAACACCATAGTGATTAATTTGTTATTTTGTATGGATCCACATCAATGTCATGTAATTGAATTAACCATTGTAATTTTTTCTTTAAATCATAACATTCATCAGTAGAATGACCAAAATTTCTATGATATGAACAAAACATATGAGTTTGGAGTTTTTTTCTTAGCATCCTTCCTTTAATCAAGAGGTGGTAATGTAATTATTTTCCATTGAATAAGTATGCATAATGTATATTCTATCTTAGACAAAGGATGCAGAGTGGGAAGGATGCCATTTACAAAAGGACCATGTGTTGGTGGTGGAGTTGAAGCTAAAGTAAATGCCTCGCGTGAAGGTGGAGGACTTTGATAACCAATCCCTATTATAGAGTCTTGCATTTTTTTCTAAGAGAATGTGTATTTCATGCTCATTCCTTGTATCATAACATTGTTTACCAAGAATCCTAAACTCATGGCCATAGTAATTTTCTAAATTAATGGATGTATGACTAACTTTGTTTGGATAGGATGGGTAAACATTTTGGGGCAAATTCTTATCTTTATCTGCAAGAGCTTTTATACATAATGGGTGAGGGATGAATTATAAATAACTCTCTTTGTGTGAGAAAGAAAACATTTCAAGTGAAAGTATGGTAATTTTTGTTGTATTTTTACTAGAGTGAGTAGGCAAGATGATAAGATGATATATGGATTCATCATGCATGGGTTCTATTATTTTAAGGATAATGTTAGATTTAAGGGTACATATAATATTGTTTAAGAAGATATCAATGATCTCTCCATCTTTCAACAAGATAACCCCATGAGGACGACATGAACTTGGAGAAATGGATACTTGATTCTCATCACTTTTTGGAGAAGAATTACCAAAGACACAACATGAAACAACATCCAAGGATTTTAAACAAGATATAATTTTTGTTAAAGAACTAAAACATTATGATATTTTTTATAAAAATATATACACTAAGATAATGACTATTATAGAATAGTGAAAGAAGAAAATGGTGAGAAATCTTGATAAAATATCAAAGAGATCACTACCACCAAAATTTGACCAAAAACAACAATGACAGGGGTGTTGGGTGCCCTAGACTTAGAGAGTGAAATTTGAAAGCTTTACATATCTAAAAATAAATTTCAGTGATTGAGGGTCCTAATCTATAAATGTTTAGGATTGTCAATAGTCTTATTTCAAGAAATCCATAGAATTTCAATTTTTATTTTCATAAAAGGTAATTATGCATGCAATTTTAGATTTTTCAAATAATGCAATGTATTCTAATATAACCTTTTCAAATTGTAAAAGGAAATCATCAACTAATCTTAATTTGACAAATCTCAAAATTAAAATTTATCTATATTTTGAGATAAGATGAACAATGTAGCTTTCCATTTTTTCAACAACACATGCATGCATAAATGAAAAAATCAAACACTTTTAGATTTTAGATTATATTATGACCTAATGATGATTTATCAGTCCAATTATTGACTAGATCTTTCTTGCAATTACTGGAATTAACATAATGTATCTTTTGAATTGAAAATACTATGCAACTTTTCCTTTTTCAATTCTTTTTATCAAAATGCTTATGCATAAATCACAAATTCAAACTATTGAAAGATGTATTTAGATTTAAATATGGACAAATTAAAATTTCTAAAGGTTTAAATGTACAAATGTTGGGTTCACAAAAATGTGATGCTGAAAAAGGGATTTAGAGCCTAAACCACACTCTTTCCAACATCACAAGGGAGAGGAATAAATTTAATCTCAAACACCCACTTGGCTACTAATCTCAATGGAAAGGATATGACAGTGGATCAAAGTTTTATTCCTTTATTTTTGAGGGTTGTTTTGTGTCATTTGATGTTGATTAATTGAATAATTTGATAATGTGAAGATGTTATGAGGTTAACTATGAAAATATAGAAAATTGATATGATTTATGAAAAATAAAGAATTGATAAATATAAAGTTTATAACACCAAAGTGAATAGATAGAGGAACATTAGATATAAATTTGGGCTTCAAACAATATGATAGAAGTGTAGTGTGCCCTATAGTAGGAAATAGATACTCAAAAATATAATTTAATCTCTTGTTTCTCTTGGTTTGTAAGTTCTTATCTTCTAAACTCAATGTTAGAACTTCATCTTTCATTAATAAAATCCACTTTGCCTAATTTTTTTTGTTTTGGAACTTAAATAATTGAATAGAGAATTAATTCTTCAATCCTCCTCTAATACCATTAAGATAGATTTAACCTATACATGTGAAAGTGGGGAAGGTTTTTCCACATAGAGGCTTTCGTAAATCAAACCCCACTTTAATATTTCTATTTTTACAATGATTTTGATGACATAAAAAGATAACTTAACCTCAATCAGAAAAAAGATAAATGATAATCAAGTGATAAATTAGTAATTGGTACAACTCACCACTCATATCTGCATTCCTTGATGGACTAAATTTATTGTACTCATCACTTTCAAGGAAAAATTGATACTTGATTTGAATTCCTACAAGTGTTAGTACTCACAAAACAAATAAACATGAAAAATTAACAAACTTGCATCAAAATGTGATTCATTTCTAACATGATGATTGATTGAAATAATGTTGTTATAATTCTACTCTTGACAACTCTTAAGATGCTCAATTATGATCTCAATTTCCATATGATTGCTATCAATGCTAATAGCTTGTTGTTAGGATTAAAATGGTTTAAATGAATTGAATTTATATTTAGTTCTTTAATTTTTCAAAAAACAAATATTGGTAGCCCATATATGTTTTTAATTTTAAAATGTCAAAATGCCAATGCTAACATACTTTAAATTTATCCAAAGTAGGTTAGATAAGGTCACTTTGTGCCCTAGTCCAAAACTATCATTTAAGAGCCTTAATTACTAATAAATAATTATTTCTATTTTCACTTCAAAGTTTTTGAATATCAATATAAAATAGACAAATTAAATGCATAATTAGATCCAAATGGGAGAGAGATAAATATAATGTAAAATAATTAAGGAAATTTACAACACTACATTAATAAAAAATATATATATATATAGATATATATTTCTAAAATTAGATCATTGATCCAGTGAATATTGATATTGATTCCTATTATTTTCTTTTGTTATTCAACAATACAAATTTAGACAAGCACGAGGATGCACTTTTATAAAAAAAGAAAAATACTCTTTACATGGAGGGATCTAATATTGATTGATTCATTAAAAATAAGTGAAGCTTATTTATAACTGCATGTAACTGTAAATACACCTAAATCTTTTATTTATTAGCCGATAGGCTATTTGTGTCAACTTTTCCTAGAAAATTTGTCAACCTCGTCATTTTCTGACTTTTCCGGCCCCGGGGAGAACTTGGCAGATGGGTTATATTGTGGCTAGATTTTTTGTCAGCCTTGCTAGTTTAAGGTGTTAGACTTGGGTCTCCGTTGCCTTGTAAAAGGTGGTAGGCATTTGGCGTAAGGATAGAGGAGTCTGGAAAAATGATGGAAGTGTAGAGGAGGTCAGCGAAATCTCATTAGCATTGATTGTTGTATGGCTTTTGTATAGTGGTGATTGTACAAGTAACATCTATTTTAAAGTCCTCAAAAAACAAAACGAATGTCTATGTGGTTATCTATAACGTATTCTTCAGTGTCATTGTGAGGATTTATGTTATTGTTGAAGGTAGCTATGAGTGTGTAGGGAAAGTTTCTATGAAGGTGCAAGTGCGTTGAATGACTGTGCAATTTATGTGAAGGTGGTTGAAGGTTATCTTCTATTTTTTTGCATGCATTGATGGTTGCAAATGGTGTGAGTTGTGATAATTTTGTGGTGTTCTTTGGTAGGTCATTGAGAAAGAATGAAGGATAGAGGAAGCAAGTGGGAAGGGGTGGTATTGAAGGAAGTGAGTAGAGGTGCATCTCATCTGGGTTATTCTTGAAACACATATTGTTTCATTGTGTTGATTGTTGTTGGAAAGACTGTATAGTTTTGTGGGTTTTGGCATGTCGGTGACTATTTGTTATATTTTTCCATTTATGGCTTCAGTTATGTGTGAATGGTTGGAAAATAGTTAATCTATTGTGTTTTTGGTGAATGTTGATATCAAGATCACTTGTGTTTTGTGGGTTTTCACATGCGGGTGAGTGTTGGAAATATTATTTCATTTATGGCTTCCGTCTTGTGTGAATGGTTGGAAAATAGTTAGTTTGTTGTTTTTTTGGTGAATTTCCCCATCTTGGTTACCATTGAAACCAATATTGATTCATTTAGGGATCACATTTTCATGGTGAAGGTTTTGAGTCGTTCTATTACTAGGAGCTTTCTCTGTTTTGTGGGTTTTGTATGTGAGGCACTATTGGAAGCCGTGTTTTTGTGTGTGATGATTTCAACCCATTGAAATTGTTAATCTTATATAGGTTACATTCTTCTAGGTTATATTGTTGCATTTTTTATAGGGTTCTTTTCATTAAGAACATTGTTAAGAAGGTAAAAAGAACATTCTCTTTAGAATAACTCATAGATAGTTGTAAATTTAGAATTGTGTATGCATATATGCATAGATATCCAACAAGTGACCCAATATCTATTCACATCTATACTAGGAAGTTGTATAAGATAGGGAAATGTCAATTGTATGCATGTATATTTATGTATATACATATGTAAATGGGCACATACATACAACTATGTCCACAGGTAGATATATGAGAAGGTGTAGATAGCAATAATTTGTTCGTAGCAATATTGGTTGATTTATGGTTTAGATTTTGCACGCATGTTAGTCTATGCATTTGGCACTGTCATTTTTATTGTTTGGCGGGTTTGGCTGTTTGGGTAAGTATGGATAAAAATATTGTTTCCTTCATGTATTTTTTTTTGTGGAATGGTTGGGATGTAGTAAAATAGTTAATGTTATGTACTCCATGCTGTTTTGCATGAAGGACTATTCACTGTTGTTGTTTGCATTAGGATATATTATTACATTTATGCTTCCATTTATCGTTGCTCTTATTAAGACCATCACCAGTACATGCAAAGCATACATCAATTAATGTTGATGCAAAACATCGTTTAATTTTTTCACCCTTCTCTATCCATGTGGTGTGGAAAATTCCACCCTATTCCCAAAGTAGCCAACAACTTCCTTTGCCACCTTTTTCACAATAATTGGAAGGCCAAAAAACTAGGAGGTTGAGCAAAATTCTGAGCGAACTTATAAGCTATCCACAACTATATCTGTATACAAATATGTATATATATATGCATATGTATATGTATATATATACATGTAAAGAATGCATCACTTAATGTTGATGTGAAACAACATTTAATTTCCGCAGCCTTCTCTATCCATGTGTCCCGAAAAATGCCCAAGGTAGCGAAAAACTACTTCTACCACCTTTTTCATGGCAATTGGAAGGCCAAAAAATTGGGAGGCCAAGAAAAATTCTGAGCAAACTTATGAGCTATCCGCCAATATATTTGTATATGTGTATATATATGTATACATGCATATATATATATAAATATATAGATGCATATATATATATAGACATATATATATATAGACATATACATATACACCCAGCAGGATTGACAAAAATCACTCAAAATATAGCCCATCCGCCAAGTCTACCCGACCTAAAAAAGGAGGGAAAAGGGTGAGGCACAAAATTCCAAAAAGTTGACACAAGTACAACATAAGCTAGGGACCAATAATCAATAATACCTAATGTAACCAAACATAGAATGGACATTAATTATTTTATTCTGTTCCAACCATAGCCAGATAACGAAAGGCATAAATCAAACAATGTTATCCTGACGCAGAAAACAACAGTGAACAATCCCTTATGCAAAACAACAACACAAGAACACAAACCCTAAATGAATCAATATTGGTTTCAATGGTAACCCAGATGGGGAAATTCAACAAAAAATACAACATTTTTTGTTTTTTGGTTATTGGTGGAAGAAAATAAAAATAATGAAATAATTAATGTTGTTGGTCAGATAATGAAAGCCATAAATCAAAGAACGTTGGTTTCAATAGCCACACAGATGTAGAAATCCACAATATAGCCTGAGCTATACAATAAGGATCAACCAAAGCTCCATATCCTTAAGAATTTTAATCTTACATATATTATTTGATAATACAAAATCCTGAGCAAAGTTGACAAAAGTATATCCTAAGCTAGAGAACAATAATCAATAATAGCTAATGTAAGCAAACATAGAATGGACAACATTAATTATTTTATTCTATTCCAACCATAAGTAGATAATAAAATTTATAAATTAAACAAGGTTGGTTTCACCAGCCACGCTAATGTAGAAAGCCATAGTACAATGTGAGCTGCACAATAAGAATTGACCAAAACTACATAACCTTAACAATTTTAATCTTACATATATATATTGATATTAAAATATATTTTGTATAACCTAAGGGAGAGAACAATAATCAATAATACCTAGTGTAACCAAACATAGAATCAACAACATTAATTTTTTTATTTTGTTCCAATCATAAGTAGAAAATGAAAGGTATAAATGAAATTACAGTACTTTCACTGGCCACTCACAAGGAGTAAGTCACAATATAGCCTAAGCTATACACTAACAATGGAAAATAATTCCATAGCCTCTACAATTTTATCCCATTGCAAACATAGCCATAAAGCACAAGTATCAAACATAGACAATACAAGAATATATATGTATATATATATATATATATGTGTGTGTGTGTGTGTGTGTTTGTGTATAGACATATATATGTATATATGTGTATATATATGTGTGTGTGTGTGTATGTATATATATATTCATTTTTCCACCATATCAACTAAATGAAAGCCATAGAGAGAGAATGATGGGAAATTGAAATATATATCAATATATGTATATATGCACAAACATATATATAATTATTTTATTTTCTTCAAACCATAGCAAAAAAATGAAAGCCATGAATCAAACAACAATGGTTTCAATAGCCACTCAAATGTAGAAATATAAGAATTGACCAAAAATCCATAACCTTAACAATTTTAATCTTACATATATATATATTGATATTAAAATATATCCTATGTAGTCTAAGGCAGAGAGAAATAATCAATAATACCTAATATAACTAAACATAGAATGAAAAAGGTTACTTGCTTTATTCTGTTACAAGTTCCATAAGTAGAAAATCAAAGGCATAAATGAAAGAACAGTGCTTTCAATGACCACTTGCAAGGGGTAAGCCACAATATAGCCCAAGCTATGCAATAACAATTGACAAGAACTACATAGTCTATACAATTTTATTTGGTTGCAAACATAGCCACAAAGTGAAAATATCAAACACAAACCGTACAAGAAGATATATGTATATATATGTGTGTGTATATATAAATATATATAGACATATATATGTATATATGTACACATATATGTAATTATTTTATTTTGTTCCAACCATAACCAGAAAAAGAAAGCTATGAATCAAACAACAATGTTTTCAATACCCACCCTGATGCAGAAAGCCACAATATAGTCTAGGCTATACAATAAGAATCAACCAAAACTCCATAACGTTAACAATTTTAATATTACATATATCTATTGATATTAAAATATACCATATATAGCCTAAGGGAAATAACAGTAATCAATGATACCTACTTTAACCAAACATAGAATCAACAACATTAATTATTTTATTGTGTTTCAAGCATAAACAGAAAATGAAAGCCTTAAATCAAAGAACATTACTTTCAACAGCCACATACATGCAGCAAGCCAGAATATAGCCTGAGCTATACAATAACAATCGACAAAAACTCCACAACCTCTACAACATTATTCCATTGCAAACAACCCCGCAAAGGGAAAACATAAAACACAAACCTTGCAAAAATATATAAGTATATATACATGTGTTTATATATATGTGTATATATATGTATATATGTATATATGTATATGTGTATATATATTTATATATGTGTATGCACTTATATGTGTGTATATATATGTATATATATTCCTTTTCCCACCATATCAACTAAATGCAAGCCACAAAGACAATCCTATGGGAAATTAAAATATATACAAATGTATGTGTATATGTACACATATCTACGTATATATGTGTGTGTGTGTATGTGTGTGTGTGTGTGTGTGTAAGTATATATAGACATATATATGCATAAATGTATATAGCCATAGATAAATGTATAAATGTATATCTAGAGACCCACCGGAAATTGAAATATATATAAATATATGTATATATGTACACGTGCATATATATAATTATTTTATTCTATTCTAGCCATAACTAGAAAATGAAAGCTATGAATCAAACAACAATGTTTTCAATACCCACCTAGATGCAGAAAGCCACAATATAGTTTGTCCTATACAATAAAAATTGACCAAAACACCATAACGTTAACAATTTTAATGTTAAATATATATATTGATATTAAAATATACCATGTATAGCCTAAGGAAAATAACAGTAATCAATGATTCCTACATTGACCAAACATAGAATTAGCAACATTAATTATTTTATTGTGTTTCAAGCATAACCAAAAAATGAAATCCATAAATTAGAGAACATTATTTTCAATAGCTATGTACATGCAGGAAGCCAGAATATAGCCTGAGCTATACAATAACAATTGACAAAAACTCCACAACCTCTACAATTTTATTCTGTTGCAAATAGCCCCACAAAGGGAAAACATCAAACACAAACCCTGGGAAAATATATAAGTATATATATATATATATATATGTGTGTGTGTGTGTGTATGTGTATATATATGTATATATGTATATATGTATATGTGTATGCATATATGTGTGTGTGTATATATATTCCTCTCCCCACCATATCAACTACATGAAAACCACAAAGACAGTCCTATGGGAAATTAAAATATATATAAATCTATGTGTATTGTACACATATCTCACATTATTAAAATACACCCAATATAGTCTAAAGCAAAGAACACTAATTAATAATACCTAATGTAACCTTAATAATAACTAATGTAACCAAACATTTTTGAAAGAGGAAAAAAGGGGTTTTACAAGGACCTGAAACTAGAATGTTTACAAACAAAACAAAAGATCGTCAAAGACCCCATAAATAGAGAGGTTGTAGAGAGGACAACAAGATGACAAAGCCACAACCACCAAAAAAAGGCTAGCAAGGGCCACATAAAAGACACAAAAAGACTAGACAAAATGCCAACAACGACTAAACTTGGGACTTTAAAATTTTCATTGTCTCAACTTCCATGTCGTTCATTTCTTGAACCTCCCTCTTTAAGATCTGGACCATCTGGGTAGTAGGAGGATCTTTTCTCTTAAGGTTGGAACGGGTCCTCTTCGATATTC
>VDFB02321577.1:34414-71906 GCA_007258455.2 Sequoia sempervirens
GTGTTTGTGTGTATATATATGTATATATGTATATATGTATATATGTATATGTGTATATATGTGTATGTAAAATGATTTATATATATATATATATATATATACACATATTATTATATATATATACATATGTGTATATAGATATATATATATATGTGTGTGTGTGTGTGTGTGTGTGTGTGTACATATATGTATATATGTGTATGTATATATATATATGTGTGTATAGATATATATATGTGTGTGTGTGTGTGTGTGTGTGTGTGTGTGTGTGTGTACATATATGTATATATGTGTATGTATATGTATATATGTGTATGTATATATATGTGTGTGTATATATATATATTTACATATGGCTAGTTGTATCAACTTTGCTTGGAATTTTTTATTGCCTCACTGTTTTGCGACTTGTCCGACACTGGGGAGAACTTGGCGGATGGGTTATAATTTGGTTAGATTTTTCTTCTACCCTGTTGGTTTAGGTTGCCGAACTTGGGCCTTCGTTGTGGTGTGAAAGGTGGCAGGAATTTGATGTGACTATAGAGGAGTCCGATGAAATGATGGAAGTGTAGAGGAGGCCAATGAAATGTCATTAGCATTGATTTTTGTATGGTTCCACTGTAGTGGTTATGGTGCAAGTAACATCTTTTTTAAAGTCCTTGGAAAAAAAAAGAAATGTTTGTGTAGTTATTGATATCGTATTGTTCGGTGTCATTCTGAGGTTTATGTTTTTATTGAAGGTAGCTATGAGTGTGAAGGGCAAGATTTTGTGAAGGTGCAAGTGTGTTGAATGTTGTGCAATTTTTTAGAAGGTGGTTGAAGGTTATCTTGTGATTATTTGCATGTGTTGATTGTACCAAAAGGTGTGGGTTGTGATATTTATATGGTGTTCTTTTTTTTAAAACTGAAACCATAAACACAAACCCAAAAAAAATCATAGTATCAAATCCATGCAAAACCAAGCACACAAAACACGAACCATAAATCAGACAAGGTATTTGAAATAATCAATAGTACCTTATGGTAAATCAGGAAATATAACCAACAACCACAAATAAAACAACATCACTGAGGGTTTCTTCCACATGCACCTCTTCCCACTTGCTTCAAATAGACATCTTCTTGCCAACTTGCTTGCACAAAAATAGGAAAAATATTATCACAGGAGACACATTTCTTTTGCATTTCCAACCACCCTCCCTTGCAAAAAACAAAAAATAACCTCCACCCACCTTTGCAGAAGCTACACAAAACTTAATGCAACTTGTCTTTTTAGTGAATCTTGAAATCAAGATTTCTTATGTTTTGTGGGGTTTCACATGTGCGTGAGTGTTCACAATATTGTTTCATTTATGGCTTGCATTTTGTGTGAATGGCTAGAAAATAGTTAATCTGCTGTGTTTTTTGGTTAACTTCCCCATCCGGTTTACCATTGAAACCAATATTGATTTATTCAGGGTTCATGTTCTCGTGGTGTATATATATATGTATAGTACATATACATATATATTTGTATATGTGTATATGTATATATATACATATATATATTGATGAATTAATAAAAAAGGAATCCATAAAGATTGGGAGTGGGAAACGAAAGTTAAAATATAGTGATTTCTCAACATAGCTTTGTCAGAAATTGAAAGAATGTGTTAAAAAAAAATCCCAAACATATGTTTAATTCCGTTAGGCATTGAATGGTTGCTTTTATTATCATGATTGGTACTAGATGCAAAGCATATAAAAATTAATGTTGAACCATACAACCCTATTTTCGAAAGTAGCCAGCAACTGCGGATGCCAACTTCCCATAGCGATTGGAAGACAAAAAAAATTTGTGAGGCTAACAAAAATTCTATCCAAACTTATAGCCCATATTCTTGTTGACTTTCCTCCACAAAAAGGGAGAAAAGTATTATCATAGGAGACACTTTTCTTTTGCATTTCCAACCATCTGCCTATCCAAAAAAGATAAAATAAACTCCACCCACCTTCACAGAAGCTACACAAAGCTTAATCTAGCTTACAGTCCCACAAAAGCTTGATGCCGTCCCTCTCCACCCCCATACCAGATATAGCAACATAATAACACCAAACAACGCCTTATTGAAAATTACCCAAACATTTGTTTTATTCCTTGAGGTTTTAAAAGGGCAACTATTATTACGATGACCCCAGTAGATGAAAAGCATACAATGTGTGTAACTATATGTATATATGTATACAAATGTGTACATGTATGTATATATGTATGTATATATGTCTATATATATATCTATAGATATCTATATATGTGTATATATAGATGTATATATATATGTATGTATATATATGTGTGTGTGTATATATATATGTATATCTATATGTATATATGTATATATGTGTGTATGTATGTAGATTTTTGTATTTATATATATATACATGTATATATATCTATATATATATATGTATGTGTATATATGTATATGTGTATTTGAAATGTAGTGTGTTGTGGATGGAGCATTGGGAAAGATTGATAGACCCTAGCATTTAGAAGAAGATGCTATCAAAAATTAAGTGCATTGGGATCTAATTGTTCATTTGACCGTTGTTACTAGTTTTGTAGTCACTATCATTATTCTGAAAGGTTGTTTATAACACATTATTTTATCAATTGTCGCATTGTTGTTGGGCTATGGCCTACAAGAATAACAAAAAAGTGTGGATTTTAGTGTGGTGATTATGCAAAAACAAAATAAATTTCATAGCATTAGGTATTTTATTCCACTACAGCCATTGCAACACAAAGATAAAACTGACCCCTACCTCCTTATGTAAAATTTTTATTGCAAACACCAACCCATATACATCTTTTGTGTATACAAAGTGTGAGTTTTAGAGCAGCGATCATATCTATTTCATAGAGAATATGTAAATCAGGAGATATAAAAGTTCTAGATTTTAAAATGAATAATTTTCTTTGTAGTTGCAATGGGACTAATGAAGTAGTTATAATTTAGCCATACTTGGTGCATACGATAGGATGTAGTATGTAGAAAACAAAAGTACGACTGATTTTGATCCCACCATATTGGTTGGTGGACTGTTTAAATGTTGTTACCCAAAAGGCATTCTTGACAATCATCTTGACTCATTTCATTTGGACTATCTGGAGAAATATACATGTATGGTATTAGATGCATAAAATACTCTTATGAAGCAGTGATAATTAATTATTCCAAATGGAATCTAACACAATGTCTATAAGATTAATTGTTTTACTCCATTGCAAGAAGAATTTCAAGGCAAGCCCCTAAGCAACAAGATACATTGTCCACCGCTTTGATAAATGGTAAAATGAATCCTCCATGTCACCCTTAAGATATAGGCTACCATTCTCACACGCCATTGTTGAGTTTGGTAACAATATTGATATTAATAAACAATACAACCTTTTCTAGACAACACCTTATCTAAAATTGAAAGAATATAATAGTCTCATGACATCTTGTTGAAAATGATATGAAGTATCCTAGGGTAAAGTCTAACAGTAAAGAATGCCATACTAGAACGATGGTTAGAAAATAAAGGGCATGAACCAAAAATCCCTTCCTCCTTGATGTTGAAACAATACAACCTCTTCTCAACAGTAGCTTATCTGAAAATGAAACAATATAGTGTTCTTATGGTGTGTCATTTGAAATGATACGATGTGTTGTAGGCTAGAGTATAATGATGAAAAATTCCATATAGGAACGATGCCCACAAAACATATGGCATGAATTAAATATTTGCTTCTCCCCTTTGTGTAGACATGTATCAATTTCACAGTGGATATAAACAATATTGGCATGTTATTTTTCATTTGGGTCATTCTTCGAATGATAATTTTTATTTTTTTTTGATATATGGAAGATTGATTCTAGTATCGATCGTTTTGGAGGAATATAGATTATTTTTGAAATTATTTATGGAGAGATATGTAAATGTACATTTCTTATATTATTTTTTATAATTATATTGTAGATGTGCGGAGAAAAAAAATATAAATGTAGAAATGTTTTCTATTTAAAAATTGAGAATAGACCTTGTTAGATTTTGATGGTTTAATTCAATCTTTGGCTATTGTATTCTTGTCGCAATAGAACTTGTGGCCAACCATTGGTGTTGGAGATTTGTCTTTTACAAACAGTGGCTCTAGTAATGTTAGTTGACTCTAGCTCTCCCAAGGCTGCCCAACAACTATTAGGCCCCAATCCTGTAAGTTTGTTCCTTGTTTATTCTTTGTTCCTACCACCTATATTGGTTGTTTCCCATGTGCATGGAGCAAACTACAAACATGCTTTACTTTCATTTGTAGCCTTGTTGGTGTATAGTGTGGCTTGTTTATATTTTACGTATTTATGTGGCTTTCATGTCTTTGTTTGCTGGGTATTTGGGAGTAGCCATTGTTTAGCTATTTACGCGTGTTTCTTTTTACTAGAGTTGCATATAGCTTTATTTTTTTTGCAATATTTCCTATTCACTATCTAGTGGTAATTATAGACTTGTTGATTACCATTGTATCTATTGAATGGTGATGAATTACAAAATTAATTTGTCTGTATTTGTTGAAATCATGATTGTGTGGTTGAAGTCTTCTACTTTCTGTTCATGCTTGCACCGCTATATTGTTTATGTTGTTTTGTACAAGCCATTGTTGATAGTTGTTCTATAGCTTCCCAACATGCACCACACATCTTTGGAACCTTTCCCTTGGCCATTGGAAAAGTTGTGATATAGAAGGGCTATTCGTTGGCCAAGAGGATGTTGGTATTATTGTACTTTGCATGAATTGTTGGCTATCATCCTCTATCTTTGGTTATAATCTAGAGTTACAAACCTACAATCAACAATTCCTTTTTGTAAATGGCATAGACTGTATAGTTTCTTTCGTGACTTTAGAATGCTTCTTTTTTGAAAGTGCATATATGTTGACTCAACTAACTTCAATAGATGGCAAGGCTAATGAAAATTCTGACCAAAGTTCACACAAATAGGGGATATCCACCCATCTTCCATGTCAGTCATTAGATAGATAGAAAGATAGACAAACAAACAAACAGACAGATAGACACACACACACACACATATATGTACATAATTTGAATTTCCCTCAAGCCATTGAATGCAAAAGGCTGTATTGTTTATTATAAAAAATGTTATTTTATTAATTCTTGGCATTTTCTGGTTATTCTAATTTTGAGAAGGTGATGTTGATACCATTTTATTTTTCTATTTATTTGTTTTTGATAAAGTAAAAAATGGGTTTTATAGGGACCCAAAACCAAAAATTTTACAACAACAGATAGGAAAGGACAAAAAAGTCCAACGAATAAAACAGGCTGCTATAAAAGAAAAAACCAGAACAACTAGCAAGCAGCCAAAAAAAGCCATGAAGGATAATCAAAAGCTAGTAGAAACGCAGACCGAAAAACCAGCAGCAACTAATCCAGAGTCTTCAAAACTTTCTTAGTCTCGGCCTCAAGATCCTGCATATCTTGGACACCCTTCTTGAAAGTTTGAATCATTTGTGGCATGTGGGGGGTGCCTTCCCTTTCATATTAGCCCTAGTTCTTTTTGAGATCCCAATGTCCTCTTCCTGGTTTTTATCTTTCACCTCTTCCAAATCAACAACCAAGGACTCCTATTGAGATTTATCCTATTTTTCAGTCATAGCACTGATAATGATTGCATTATGTCTTGCCATTCTGTTATTCTGTTTAGTAATTATCCTCATAACATTTTTTTGATTTTTTCCAAATCAGTTTCTATCCTTCTGTATTTACCCTCATTGTCCTGGATCTCTTTACTAGTTGTGTTTTCATTATGCTCTTCAACCTTCTTGCATAACTTAGAAACCTTAGCTCCCACCTCTTCCAATTTACTCTGAAGGGCTTACTTTTTTATTTTTAGGTCATTAATTTCATGAAAGAACCATTTGACATTTTGAAATTGTCCACAACATTACTCCTAGCTATGCCGAGAAAGTCAACAGAAGGTTCCCTATCAGGATTGGGGCTACTTTTAGCCGGGTCAAGGGCTCTAGGGGACCCAGTTCTAACATCTCTGTCCATCGATGGGACAACAGAGGAAGAATTATTATTTGCGCTAGAGTTCTCAGAATCAAGAGAGTCTTTAGAATATGAAACAAGGTTTTTGACAGGGAAATACTTTCCAACACCTTTGGCTATAGGAGTAGAACATCTAGGCTCAAAAGCAGGGTAGACTTTAATAGACTGGGGGTTATGGATTTGCGTTTTCTTGCCAATCTAGACAGCTGGCAGATCTAGGACTGTCCTTGCTAGACTCATGTTAGGGTTGTTCCCCAAACAACTATGTTTAGTGTCATCCTCCTTAGACACCGAAGAGGCATCTAGGTTAGTAGGGGCCGACATATTTTTGAAATGTTCAAAAATTAACCTCATCAGACCAGTATGTAATATAGGATATGTTTTAGGGTATTTCTTATGGTCTTCCAGACTCTTTCTTAAGGAATAGAGTAAATAGTAGGGAAGAGAAACCCCTAACCTTATAGCAAAAATGATTGAACAAGCCAAATTGATTGTTGTAGACCCTAGTGAACCAACCATCCAGGTTGACATACTCCATGATGACACAAAGAACTTTTCTCTAGAGAGCTTTAATTGTGTTAGTCTCAAAGTAGCCATTGGAAAGTTTCACAAGTTTCAATTTTTCCTTGTCTTTCTTCGAAAATTTTACCACCACTTCATTAGAGAAATTCCTATCCCGAAAAAAATTGTGTCCTTCAATGGACATACCAGTCACTTCAGCAATGGGATTTTCATCAAGCTTAACTTTCCTGCTGAAAATGGTAATTTCCCAATTGTCCCAATTCTTTTCAAAAAGCTCTGTAGCTTCCTGATTTGACCCATGGAGCTTTTCCAAAAAAGGGAGTAAACCCCCACTTTTAACTTTTTCCCACACTTTAGTGTTTCTTGTGTGCATCTCGAAGCTGTCCGACTCAACTCTTTTTCTATCTCCTCCCATTTTAGCAAGCACAATAATGTAGACAAAGATGAAATTTTGGTTCAAAATGGTCTTGCCAAACCTGTGAGCCCACAAAGAATGCTGAGCAAGCTTACAAGACAAGCTAATTAGCTTGGTCCCATGCAATCTAATCATAGTGATGTACTTACCCCATTCTATCATCATTATTGAGGTGACACACATCTTTCCCATGTGATGCATCATAGTTCAATAAGGCTCGAACATTAGCACCTAAATCACTGATATTCAGCCATGTACGTTGTCCTTTACTTTTAACCCCTTCATTCACAAAAAAGTCTGCCACAACATTGGGTTCTCTATAGGAATGGGATATCTTTATATTATCAAACTTAGCTAAGGTTGAAATAGCATCATCAATCCAAGGCTTTATGGTCCATGAGGGGGGGACCTACCTAGAAGACATTCAATAATATTTTTTGAGTCCCCTTCAAGCCATAGGTTTTTAAAATTCAGAATATGAGCCAAATTTATTACATGAAAAGCTCTAACAACCTCAATTAAGTGATTGGTTTGTGAGCCAAGTGGGGTAGCAATCGTACCTAGAAAATTGCCAAAATAATCCATTATAACACAACCCCATCTCGTCGTCCCAAGATTGCCTTTAGGGGCCCCATCAAAGTTGGCTTTGATCCAACCGTTAGGCAAAAAAGTCCAACAAACACCCTCCCTATCCTTCTTAGCATGTTTAGGAGCACAAGAAATATCATAACTAATTTTCCATTCCTTAGCAATTGTAAGATCATAGGAAGAACATGCCACTTTCTCAGTGTTACAATCCTACTAGGGGATTGCATTGAAATTTTCTTTCATTAATCTGATTATTTTATCAAACACTATGACCTCCAAAGATTCCTTATTTCTATAAATTCTATTGTTTCGTTCTTTCCATAAACCCCAAGCCACATGAGGGAAGGAAAAATCCCACAACTTCCAAAGTGTTGGGTTGTGAGTAGGGGCTTTCCATTGAATGAAGAAGTCTTCAATTGATGAGGGGAAGACCCAAGATAATTGTCAGTAACTGAGAAGTTTTTCCCAAATCAAGGCAGCAAATGAACAATGACAAAACAAATGACAAATTGACTCAACATCCATCTTCCAGAGATAACATCTATTGGGTATTTGAAAACCTCGCTTACAAATATTATCAACTGTGAGCACTTTGTTTTGAAGTAGGATATAGAAGAAGATGTTGACTTTAGGAACCAGATGTTTGATACATGCATTTGACCAGAAAGGGGGGGGAACTTGGGCAGAAGACAGCTTGTCAAAAGATGATGAGACAAAGTAGTTTCCTAAGGGTTCATCTTACCAAACAAGACAGTCTTCCGTTTGGTCATGGAAAAGTCTAACAACCAACATGGATGATTGAATATGAGCTAGAACCTGACTAACAAGACATAGATCCACCCATTTTTCATCCTTCCAATAATCTTTAACATACAAACCAAAGAGAGCTTTACAAATTTCAGCCCACCTACTAAAAAGTTCAACTTTGGCAAGGGGCTCCTTGAGCAACCATTTATCATCCCAAAATCTATTTTGGTTTCCACTCTTGACTTGCCAACCCACTCCAATATCAACCACTTTACTACCAGTAATCAGGTTATTCCAACATGTTGAGTCTCTGGGTAGAAGATGGGATTCCATCATGATTATAAGAGATCTATTATTCTCCAAATATTTTCTTGTCAGGATATTATTCTATTCCCCTGAGGACGAAAATAGTCTCCAAATTTGTTTAGTTAGAAGAGTCATGTTAACCATCCTGAATTTTCTAAGACCTAAACCACTATAATTTTTAGGTCTGCACACCATATCCCACCGTATTAGAGGCAACCTTTTTCTTTCTTCAACACCTAACCAAAGAAATATTTTTTGAATCTTTTCAATAGCAAAACAGGGATTTTAAAAGGCTTAAAGCATAAATTGGCAGATCAAAGTAGCTTTAGGAGCTATAATTTACCGGCTTGACTTAAAAGCTCCTTTCCATCCAACAAGCTTCTTGCTAAACCTCTCAACCAATGAAATCCAAAAGGAATCTGAGGGTTTAAGGCTTAAAGGTAAACCAAGATAGGTGGCAAGTAAAGACTCCACCCCGCAACCTAGGATTCTGGCAATTTTATTCTATCTATGTTCGAGTATTAAAGAAGAAGAGAGATTTTTTTTAGTTAGCCGGATGCACCAAATCCAATAGCAGATTTTCCCATGAGCATGGTAATCATCAAACTATGTGAGAACAAATCAAATTGCTAGAAGGCGGTTTAAGACCAACAATGGATCTCGATCTATCATCCTTTTCAAATTTCTTCCAAGACTTTCAGCCATAATAGTAAATAAAATAGGAGAAATAGGATCTCCCTATCTTAGACCTCTGGAGCTTTGAAATAAAATCGAGGGAGATCCATTAACCATAACAAAGATAGAAGTTGTAGAAACAAGATGCTCCACCAACCGAAGAACCCTGTTGGTGAACCCAAATGCCTTTAAAATTTTAAACAAGAATTTCCAGTCAACTCTATCATAGGCTTTCGATATGTCAAGCTTTAAGAGAAACCTTCAATCTTTGATTCAACCAGGGAATGGATATTCTCATGCACAGTGACTATTGAATCAAGGATTTTTCTACCAGGGAAAAATCCATTCTGTTGAGGTGAAATCAGAGTTGGAAAAATAATTAAAAGTCTGGAAGTCAAAACCTTCAAGATGATTTTGTAGATAGAGTTACAAAGGTTGATGGGTCTGAAAGCATCAAAGTCCACAACTCTAGGCTTCTTAGGAATAACTACCAAAAGTAGCATTTAACTCTTTTAGGAGACTTTTGGAACCACAAAATTCTTTGACAACATTAACCACATCCTCTCCAAAATCTCCCAAAACCATTGAAAGAAGAACATAGGAAACCCATCAGGACCCAGAGCTTTGCTCCCTTCAAAGGAAAAGACAACCTTCCTAACTTCCTCACTAGAGGGAATAGTAGTCAACATAGAGTTATCACCCTGATTAATCACATTAGGTATAGCCTCTATCAAATGATCCTGATCATTTTGGTAGGTTGTCATGTTTTATTAATTAATGTAGATGTGCCATAGATAGAAAAGGAACATGGTATCTAATGAATATTGTTTCTATTACAAATTGGTAGAAATCCCCAACCACAAAACACATAGACCTTAATGAAAAATGCACCAAAAATTGATGGTAAGAAACTCATTCAAAAATATATTGTTCTCTCAATGGAATGTCACTGAAGATTGAGATAATAGAGCCTTCTTAATAGCAGCTTCTTGAGAATTAAACCATATAGCTAAAGCAAGTGAACAATAATCAAGAATTCCCAATGGAATCTCACACAAAGTGGATAAGATTAACTATTTTATGCTATTGCAGCTATAAGAACAAAATAAAAGCCAACAAATATAGTGCCTTAAGGAGAATTAGAAGACTTGTCAACAATACTTCTTTTGAGGATGAGACAATATACCCTAGGATATAGAGGAGCAATGAAAAAAGAATGCATAACATGGGAAATTATATTGGATTTGAAACATAACCACCAAACAAAAATCATAAACAAAAAACTACAAAGAGTCATGGAAATAAACTAGAGTTGAAATTTACTTATGCCTCAACAAAACCCTATCAAAAAATTTATACAATGTAGGATTCTCAACAATAGCTTTCCGAAAGTTAACAAGGACAAGCCCATTGGAAAAATATACTTGTTTGTTTAGCTTATAAAAAATTGAAGCAATTGGCAGTGCCTTATTGCAGATTAGACAATATAGGGTTCCAAAAACCACATACCACAAATGAAACAATGTGGAAAATGGTATTACTGGCATGTAGCTTCTCCCACTTGTTTCAAATAGACCTTTGCTTGTTGGCTATCTCTAGTATGCATATACATTTGTTTTATTTCCTGAGGAATTTAAAATAGATGTTACTTGCACGATCTCCACTACACGGAAACTGTACAACAATCAAAGCTGATGAGATTTTGCTAGCCTCCTATACAACCAATTTTTTTTCCTAGCATCCTCTATGGAATGATATATCTTAAGCAAGAGATCAATTATGAACAATGGTCAATGCAATCTAACATAGAGTACCAGCTTCACATAAATTCCACCACTGATTAACATGCCTGCACCCTCACAATAGTACATGGCCTTCTCACTGATTTATGATATCCATGTAGCTGTGACATATATATGTGTGTATGTATATACACACACATATATATATGTGTACACCTACCTACACACACACACACACACACACACACACACACATATATACATTAAAATAGATGTTACTTGCACCATCACCACTACACAGAAACCATATAACAATCAATGCTAATGATATTTCATTGGCCTCCTCTACATTATTGTCATTTCACTAGACTCCTATGTCACGATTGGAAAATACCACCTTTTACATGACAACACATGCCTAGGCTTTTCATTGAGCTCTAGTTATACAACAAACATTATAGCCAAATACCATATGCATCCATATCTAGCATGTGAACATTAAGTTACCGACAAAAGAAGAAGTAGTACATAGATACTTAAAACAAATGCATGAAACACATATATATGCGCACATACTTTGTCAAGGTATTCTATATCCATGCACGAGTATTGTAATTTTCAAAAAATGCATTATTTTTTGAAAAGGAAAAATAGGAGTTTTACAGGGACCTGAAACCACAAAGTTAAAACAAACAAAGATAGAGCATAAAATCTGAACAAATAGACAGCTGTCCCAAAAAGGAAACGACAACAAAAGAGACAACAGGTCCAAAAAAAGGACCACCAAAAAGCCAGAAATGACCACAGAGCACTACTCCAAGGTGTTCATCAACTCCTCAGCTTCCTTTTCAGCTTCACTCATATCCTGAACCCCTCTTGAGGATTTGAACCATGTGTGGAGAAGCAGGGGCCTTCCTCTTCATATTAGCCCGGTGTGAGTCAAATCCTTCAACAATAGATCTGCTCAACCTCTGTCCGCATCCAAGTCCACGACCAGCAAGCCCTTTTAATTTTTTTCTAACTTTTCCACCATAGCATTGATGATAATAGCATTGTGCCTGGCAATTTTATGATTATTCTCCATAGTGGCCCTGATATTTTGGCCAATCTTGGACATATTGCACTCCAACCTAGTCAATCTTTCCTCCTGCACCTGTTGTCTTTTCCCTGGTAAGGGGGTGTCCTGTCCCTCATTCTCATTACAACTCCAGCTAATCTTCTGCTCCAGTTCCATGACTCTATTGCTGAGATCTCTATTACGGCCAATCAAATCACAAACTTCCTTCTGGGTCCACTTAAGAATAGTGAAAAGGCCATCAGTACTTTTTTCCACCACCCTCATTATGTCCTCAGGCCTGAGGTTATTCAGGGAAAAATTAATTTCACCCTGATTAGGGGAGTTTTTAGGGGCATTCACAAATCTTCGCAGGGGCACTAGGGGCGACTCTTTACTGACCATAGGTTTATCAGAATGAATTTCCATAGAATTCCCAGAGGTACGAGACCAATTTCGTAACTGAGGTACCTTTAAAACTAGAGACCAAACCCGGGGTAAGGGCAACCCGAGGAGACGGTGAGGAATTAGGGAAGCCAAAGCAAAGGCAATCGAGGGTAGGGAATTTAGGACAAGAAGGATTAGAGACCTAAAAGGACATTCCGACAAGAAAGGGAGACTGGGGAACGTGGTTTTAAGACCCAACAAGGGCAAAAGCAAGAGGGGCCAGGGGATCGTTCTCCTTACTTCCGTATCCTCATCATCCAAATCCCCAACATCAACAATTTTAGGCAAAGCAGGTAAATTTTGATAATGCTCAAAGATGAGCCTGACAAGACCAGGGTGAATAATAGAATCCTCCTAGGGTTTCTTTCAACTTCATCAAGGCAATTCTTTAGAGAAGAGAATAAATAAAAAGGAAAAGAGATACGAACCTTGTGATGAAAGTGGTTCAAAATGGAAAAGTGATAACCATACGCCCTGGTGAAGCGCCCATCAACCGTGATGTACTCCATAATGACTCTTAAAACTTTCCTCCAGATTGATTTAATGGACTCCACATCAAAGTAGCTATTGGCAACCTTAACCAGCTTAGCCTTCTCCTTATCTTTTTTAGGAAATCTGATGACTGCTTCATCAGAGAACGGTCCCTATAAAATTTCACACCCTCAATCAAAGACCAGTAATCTCACCGATGATTTGCTCATTCAGCTTAACACTCCTGCCAAACAACACAATCTCACCATTTTTCCAATTTTTGGTGAAATAGTCCAGCACCATCTCGTCAGTACCATGGAGCTTTTCCAAAAATAGGACTAAACCTCCCTTTTCAATTTTTCCCAGGCTTTAGCATTCTTTCTATGCTCTTGAAAGCGGCTCGGCTCAACACATTTTCTCTCTCCCCCCATCTTCAAAGCTCTGTTATACCATACCCTACAGTTGCTTTGGGTCCCGTTTAAGCATATTTTACTAGACACCCAGAAAGCGTGCCGAAAACTCTTCTTGAAAAAGAATGACAGGTCCCATCAAATCTAATGAAATCGATGTACCTAATCTTTTGCTTCATCATGGCGAAGACAAACTTCTCTTCCATGCATTGAATCATAATAAATTAGCGCTTTCACCTCATAATGGAGGTAATCATTCTTCCTCCACGTGTTTTCCCCACCCTTCTTAACCCCTTCATTGGCAAAGTAATCAGCCACCTTATTGGCTTCTCTGTAGGCATGGGACACTTTCACTTTGTCATATTTACTTAATAAGGCAATCGTATCTTCGATCCACTTTTTGATGGTCCACGAAGGAGGGGTAAGCCCAAGAATGCAATTTATTATATTCTTAGAATCACCCTCCAACCAAAGACATTTTGTATTCATCTTAAAAGCCAAGTTAACCTGTGATAAGCCCCAACAGCTTCCACAACATGATTAGTTTGGGTGCCGATGTCCATAGCAAAAGCCACAATAAAAGCCCCCGTATTGTCCCTTAAAACACACCCACTGCCAGCTTTCCCAGGGTTTCCTTTAGCAGCACCATCAAAATTGACTTTCAACCAACCCAAAGGTGGCAAAGTCCATCTAGCATTCTCCCTCCCACAAAAGTCCAGTGTGGGGACATTTAAAGCTACTAATTTTGAATTCCACTTTTCAGCAGTAGCAATATCAAAAGGAGACCAAGTAGCTTTATTAACCATTTTTCTAGGGATTAAAGATAAATTTTCCTTTATTTCCCTAACAATTTTTTCATACAAGTCCCCCTCCGACTTCTCTTTTTCCCTAAACACTCTGTTGTTCCTTTCCTTCCAAATACTCCATGACACAAAAGGTAGAACAAAAGACCAGAGCCTACGCACAAAAGGGTTTTTTGATGGAGCTTTCCATTGCAGAAGAAAAGTCTTCGACCGGCGAGGGGAAACACAAGCCATTTCTAAGGTGCAAATTTTTTTCCTAGATGTGCGAAAAAAGGACAATGAAGGAAAAGATGATTAACAGTCTCAACATCATTCTTGCACATGTAGCATTTGTTAGGTAATTGAATTCCTCTTTTGCCAAGATTGTCCAAAGTGAGAATCTTATTCTGAAGCATGATCCAATAGAAAATATTGATTTTAGGAATCAAGAGATTAATCAAAGCCTTAGCCCGAGGAAGGAGGCTCCAACGCGACCAACAAAATGCATTGTTAGGTATCATTGTCTATGTTTATATTGTTCTTCAAGGTGGTTGCGAGTGAAGAGGGAAAGCTTCTATGAAGGTTCAAGTGTGTTCATCAGCTATGAAATTTCTATGAATGTGCTTGCTAGATTGTGTTATTTTCTAGAAAGTGTTGTTCACAGAGCTGTATTGTTTCAATTTTCTAAAAGCTTTCACTCATAAACGAGCATATTTTTTTGTGTTTGTCACTGTTAATTTTGAATAGAGTTCTCTTATGAGGGTTATATTGTTTCTATTTGTGATGGCTTTATGTTGAGAATCAATTTTGGATGAGATTTTGCTCATAAATGAGTATATTCAGAAAGTAGAATATATTTAGTTGCGAGACCACGTAAAATGCAAAAAGCCATGGAACACAAGAAAAATGATAGATAGCAAATGCATACAAAACCATAGACACAAAGTGTGAACCTTAAATGAAATAATAATCGTTCTCACACACAATATAGTCTTTTCTCTACAACATCTTCTCAAAATTAGAATAGCCACAAGATGCTAAGAATTAGTGAAATAATATTCTTAATAGCAAATAGTACAGTCTTTTGCATACAATGTCCTGATGGAAATTCTAATAATGTATATATATGTGTGTGTATATATTTATGTGTATATATATATATGTATAGGGTATGTGCAGGATCATGATGGGCCAAAAAGTGGCGATATGATCGGTATGTGTAGGGTATGTGGCTGACAACTTTTTTTTACCCAAAATTGATGAAATAAAAAGGGTTTTCAAAGGATATTATCAGCTTTCCACCAATATAAATTATGCTTTACTTTGAATTTAATAAATAATCATTATTGATTTTCTATTTGAATTACGACTAAAGTCCTGATTGATAGGCTGATTGAAAAACATCTACGTGCCTTTCAAACTGTATCACATTTTTTGAATTTGAAACATGCATCACATTCTATACTTCACATACTATAGGATTAAAAAAAAAATGAATTTCATGAATTTTTTACCAAGTTAAGGTGGTCAGACATATGAGTTTTTATAATTTTTAAAAGTTGTAATAAAAAAATCATAATTAATTATTTACATGGCAAAAAATTACAAAAAATATGCATCACATCCAAACATGAGTCCTCTACTTATATCTAAAATCTTATAAAAATATTATCATTTTATTATGGTTAAGGTGGTCAGATAGACACCTACATCTTATTTTTTCCCTAAAATTTAAGTACTACTGCATTAAAATTTCAAATTTTCACTAAATAGACTTGTTTTTTTAAAAATAAACCTAGTATTTTAGAAACTAAACTCAATTTTCTACATATTCTATTCTTACATATTTTTGAAATAATATAGATAACTTATTCAAATTTTTACATCAAGTTTCCTAACTCTGATTTTTTTGAATTTTTTGCCACTTAAGGGCTTATTTTTTCCATGATGATCCTGCACATACCATATATATATATATATATATATAAAATTCTGTTGCAAACATACCTAAAAAAATGCAAATATTAAAGAGAAACTCATCAAAAATTGACAATAATGAATCTGCACAAAAAACACTCCTTTCTGAACACAAGCTGCTCAAAAATTGAAAGAATACAACTTGCCGAACAACACCTCCAAAATGAAACAATATAGCTTAAGCAACAAAACTATAATTGAAAATGTGCAATGGAAGCTAACATAAAGCGTATAAGATTGAGTATTTTGTTCCATTGCAAATAACAATAATCAACAATACCTGATTGAATGAGATGTAACCTGTATAACATTAAGTATTTTGCTCCATTGCAGGCATAGCAACATAATAGATGGAATAAATCAAACAATATTTGTTTCAGCACAAAGGAAGGCAAAGAGAAACATTAAATACAAAAAAGCACAGTAACATATCCTTGCAAAATGATAGGCATAAGATGTTGACAATAAATAAAACAATATTTGTTCTTCCAAAAAAAAATATAGTCTTTTGTCAATAGCAACTACCAAAGTTTGGAATAATCAACATTTTGTTAACAGAGATCAAAAAATACAACTTGTAGCAACCTATGAACCACAAGTGCAATAATATTCAAAAGAGTCATGCTTGAATCCATGTGTATGTGCTTCCTCTACATAGACAGATATTTGTACATATGGCACATACATTGTGCACCACTCTGATTATTAGTGCCATTTTCAACACTTGTCTATTCCTCTTGCAATCATCGCCCCATGTAAAAGACATAAAATATGTTGATGCCATCTCCACAGAAAACTTCACAATATGTGGTTGGACTTGCACCTTCACAGAAGCTCATTCTCTTCGTATGAACATTTACTATTGTATGGTCTATGTGTAGTGGTAATGGTTGTGACAATATCTGCTATTCAAAAATGTGAGGAGAGATACCAAAAGAATTTGCAAATTTTAGTAAGGAATTGTTGGGTGTTCTTCTCTGACTTTATCCCCTTCAATAGTTGTGAGCCAAGATTGCAAGCTTCTTTGAAGGTTGAATTCCATCCGCCCTTTCCAACAGATCTAACATTGTGTGTCTATATCTATAAGTTCTCACTCAACTATATATCTATATTGTCCAGAAGTAATGCCATGCATGTGCATTTCTACATGTACTTCTTTAGTATGTATATTTCCAAATAGAAAGTCCCTCTATATGCATCCAATCAATGAAGTTACAATGTATTTATTTGAATTGTTGTCAAGAATACCTTTTAGGTTCTTGTTTGTCAGAGGCTTACAAAAGGAGTTGTTCATTGTGTCATGAGAGAGATCCCTTCCACCATAGATAAAATTGATGGGAAATCTATATTCTTGCTCAGGGGTTCCATGAGAGCCAAAGGAGCTTCATGACCGAATATGGTAAGGTGGAGAGTACACCTTCTTTTCTTCTTTTGCATTTCAAATTTGCTATTCACTGTTCATTATTTCTTAAATGCTCTCAAATGGAATTATTGTAACCATCAGATGTTTGGTATGTGTGAATATAGGGATTGCTTCCACCATTGATGAAAGTGATGGACAATCTATATTTTTGCTTGGGGGTTTAGTAAGAGCCCATGGGGCTTCATGAGTCCCCAATATGGTAGGGTGGAGAGTAGATCTTCTTTTCTTTTTCTTTGGTGCTTGCAAGCATGTTTTATCTTCATTATAATATTTCTATAGGTATATGTGTATGTATATATGCATGTGCAATGGAAAATGTCAAGCTTTTATGGATGTTCATTGGAATGAATGAAGGTATTATGAAAAATCATGGAAGTAGCTACGTTATAGTCCTCCTTAAAGTGTTCATTGCACTTTCCATTGGTTCCACTCTCCATTGAAAATATTTCATATGTATCGGTACATTTGAAAATACATTTACATATGCACATGCTTGGGTTCTTGTTGATGGATGACCATTGCAAAAAGTATTTGTGAATGTACAAGTTTGTAATTTGTATTTTTTTTACTCATCTACAATGTTCAATATTTTACAGCTAATAGATCAGTAGATATGCATTTGATTTATATTGTTGATTGTGATGTCTAGTAATAACTATACAATGGATACTGAGTATTTCTTTGTTCTTTTTCATTTTGCATTGCCTAACTATTGATTAATTGCATTGTTCCTTGGCTTTGTTTACTATATATATATATATGTGCATATACATGTTCAATGAAAAATCTCAACTTATTTTTAGTGGAGAGTTTCATGAAGGAAGGGATGATGCAGAATAGTAGGAAACAACAAAACTACAATCTTCCTTGAATAGTGCATCACACTTTCCATTCATGACACTTGGCATTGAATAGAGATTGGATATGAATATATACATTTGTAGACACGTTACCATATATGTTTATCTTGGTTATTGTCAATAAGTGACATAGTAAAATCTTTTTGTCTGCATGCATATTTTTAATTTTGTGAATTCCCCCTCCCTTGCATGATGGTTTTGCATTTGCAATTAGAAAATTTGCATATGTTCATGTAATGCATAATGTCAATACTCATTCCTTGGTTATTATTCCTTATAGGCTTTAAAAGTAACTGTTATAATGGAAGGTGGTATATTTCCAATAATAAGCAACATTCATTCCATGTTTGATCGATGGCACAAATTTGTGTAGATACTTGACCTAATAGCATTAAGGAGACTTCTTTTTTAGAAGAGTATTTAAGCATTAAACTATGTATCATATTATACTTCACAAATTACTAGTATATGCAACATGGTTTAACACTAATAATGCTCTCTTGAAAATAAATCTTCTCAATGCATGGTGGTGTCGGTAATTCCTATACCTGTGGAAATTTAGTAATGCAATTGATGCATTTCCTTTTTAGTTAGCCACTGCTCCAATCAGATCGAGTCCTTGCATTTTTTTTATTTTTTTTGAGTTTATAAGCACTTTTAAATACAATGCATATGAATACATACAATTATGTATACATATTAGTCTTATTGTGCCTTTCACTACTTTCTTGCATATTCAAATAGGTTGACCACTATAGTTATGCCATTGCGCTTTAACTTGGTTATTGCAACCATTTTATTGTGTTCTTAATGTTATTGCTATAGGGATTGCATCCTTCTTCAGGTTTGAATGCCACATCAAGTGTAAACTATAGAAAGGTAGAAAAGCGCGAAAGAAACCAAATTTATTATGTGTGCCACAAAGAACAGATTTGCGCAGCTCAGTGAGTCAAGTACTTCCAAAAGTGAAGTACCATGGACCCAGTTGGCTTGGAGGGCGATGCCCAACTAGGCACATCACCATTATAGGCAAGCTCGCTAGTAGCATTTGTAGACTTTTGCTCCCTATCAACTTCCTCCCATTTTCCAATGAACCGCACCCATCCTTATGAGACTACTCTCACAATACATGGTTGTACACTACCGCAACCCCTTCTTGGGCATGCCTTCCCAACCACATATTCAACAAAACCACCCTTAGGCAACATGTTTGGTGAACCTTTGCGCATAACAATGTAATCCTTCCACTGGTGCATTGATGCTTTGTCTGACTTGAAAACTTGTTCTACTTGCAATGAGAGCTATGCTGGCATAAGAGTTTAGCCATCTAGTTCTAGCATTGTCTTCTTGTGTTGTTCTTTTGAAAAGGGTGTGTACAAATATAGCCTAGCAAACAAAATGGATCCAGGGCCACAACTAGCCATCCTTGCAAAGCTTACTCAAGTTGAAGAAATGCTAATAGCTAGAGTTGCTCGCATTTTGCAAGTAACCCACACCAGAGTAGGCCAATGCAAATATAGTGGGCATACTATAATATTACCACAAGACATCACTTGCATTGCAACTTTGTTTCTGCGTCAGGTGTATGATCTTGAAGTTGTCATTGTGCGAAGAATTGGTATGCAAGCGACAAACTGTGATTGCTATGTTGACAAACATAATGTCATGGTTGCATTAATTTATAAAATTGAGAATGACCCATACTATAGTGATGTTGCAATAGATTGTGATGCTTTAAATTTTTTGCCTCCTACAAGTACTAACATCTCTGATCTCTTGCACATAATGGAAGAACTAAGGCTTGGCCCAAATGAACTAATGGCAACTGTAGAAAGTGTTCTTGATGAGGAGGCTGACCTTCAAGACTTCTCATCATTTATTTTGTTGATACCCAGGCCTCCTCAAGAATTGTAAGAAATTAGAGATGCCTTACAAATTAAAGACACTAATAAAAATACCTTTCCTTTTCCTGAAATAGATTCTATTAATTAATATAATACAAAAGGGTTATTAACTATGGCTTTTCCAATGTTGTTCCCAACTTGCATGGCAATGCCGCTACAATTGAGAAGAGTACAGGTTCACTTACATGAATATGCCTTGCATTTGATGAGATATTGTGATAATAGATTTAGGGGGCATGTTAGATTTAGATATTATATTTATAATTTAATAATGAGACATCGAAGACAACAATCAACATCGATTTTGATGAAAAAAACTTGGAGGAAAGAATCCAAACATCGGTTCTAGCTCTGTGATAGTTTCTTCGAAACACACCAAATACAAAAACTAGAAAACCAACTTGTTCACTTTGGTGCATCCTTATGAGGAACTTGCTCACATTGGGTCAAGAGCCAACAAGAGCTTGAAGCAGTGATCCACTAGCTTGGTTTAGCAACCCTTTTCTTCACTTTGAGCTCTGTAGATACAAAATGGCTTGATCTCCATAAGGTAATTGAACCCAAAAACCCAATTTGATTCACCGTACTCCCAGACACACTTTATAGAGAAAATTGTGCAAAACCCGTGCATAACAACCTTGTACATGCACCTATGATTCACTATCTTTTGTGAAGAGGTTATTGAGAAAATTTTCCACACAAAGGACTATTGGTATAGGTATGAGTGGCAGCATTGTGGGTCAGCACATGTACATGGTTTCTTGTGGCTCCCATATTCCCCAAATATGGACATGCTTGATTGGCCCAACCCTCATGAGCTTGAACAGGAAAAAAACATTCTTTGATCGCTATGTTTTAGCATGGAACCCTCGTGCCCAAGAGCAAGTAATATCATGGATCCACTGCTTAACCTTGGATGACCCATGCTTGCTTAATACTACACAAATTTATTCTATGGACCCAATGGTGGACTATGAACATTTGTTAAACATGGTTCAAAGGAATACCAAGTGCACTCAATACACTTTCCTAAGGAAAATAGGTCAATAATTACAATGTCGCTACAAAGCTCCATGGAATACACAACCATCTTTGACATTGACAATTGATAGTGAATTGAACAAATCATACAAACCATCAAAAAATGATAACCATCGTAATATTCACAACCCTGAGATGCTTGCAATTTGGTGAGAAAATGTTGATTTCCAACTAGTATTGTCTAGACAAATTGTCTTAAATTACATTTTCAAATATGCATCAAAGTTTGAGAGAAAATCTAAAAGCTACATTGATATCTTGGAAAGGCTTGCAAATACAAATTCATCTAGGGATAAAGCATTTCTTGTATACCAAAAATTCATGATGAATTTGGTTGCTGATCGTGACATTGGTGCACAAGAAACATGCCATATGCTACAAAAGTTTCCCCTTGTCCTCTCAAGTCGACATTTCTTGTCTTTGAATGTTAGTAGGTAGATGTTCCAATAGTTGAAAATGGTTGACAATGGTGATGACCTTTCTAGTTCTTATATTCATTCCTACATGTAGAGACCACCTGAAATGTAGGCAATATCACTTATTCATTCTGCACAATTCTATACATATCACAAAAAATGCAAAGGCCTAGCCTGGCGTGCTCACTCGCAACCTGCAATCATCATTGTTTACTCGCTTTTCAAGACCACCCCCCTGAAAAAAGGTGATGCTTATGAAACAATTTTTTATTCAAAATTATTGCTATAGAAACCTTTGCAAAATGTGAATGCTGACATAGGTCTTACAAGGGAAACCATAACAGAAAATTGGAGGCTACTTCATGATGTTGGATATGTTTCTTGGCATGTGAATAGACTTATTGACTACACTATAGTTGAGGAGGGTAGTGATAGCGATACTGATAGCACATAGTCTCTACCATATACAAAATAATATGATTGTGAGTTTCTCTCTCGACTTGGTGTGATAGATAATGTTTGTTTTGACTAGCTACAAATCTTGGGTTGGCGGGACTTTGACCTACACCATAGGTGGGATAGCCACAATGTTCCAAAGAATTTTCATTCTATTGCCAAATAGTTTGTTGCAACAACTAAATTGCATACACCTGAAGACATGCTTTCCTCCTTTGCAATGCCAACCCTGTCATCAACTATCTCCTAGACAAGAGCTTGCTTTGAGAATCATTGAACAACATCACCTTGTCTCACCCACATCACATATTCTTCGTATGATCATTCAAGGAACTGCTAGCACAAGTAAGTAATTCTTGATTGACAAGGTACAGAGAGAACTAAATTGATTTTTGAGTCAAAAAATGAACCCTTTGCTTGTTTTGACACCAACGGGTGTTGCTTCTTACAATGTGCATGCCTCCATAGTGTATATTGTTGTTTGCATACCAATAAAATATATGAATCCATTGAAAGGATAGCCATTGACCATATTTCAAGAAAAATTAAAAAATATTAAGTACATACTAGTTGATGAAATGAGTTTCTTAGATCCCAAGTTGCTGCTAAAAATAGATAGTTGATTGGGGAAAGTATTCCCTTCAAGACAATTGCAACCATTTGGTGGTGTTTCTATTATACTCATGGGTGACTTGGCACAACTTCGCCCTGTTATGGACAAGCCTATCTACAGTTCTCGGTCCATAGCATTGGCACTTTAGCACACTTTTAATATTGTTGTTACGCTTGACACTATCTTCCACCAACATGGGCAATCCAAATCATAGTAACAGTTTCATATGCTCCTTATGAAAATTAGAAACTGCTAGGCATCCCTGGCTATTGACAACTTCTTATGAATCAAACAAAATCCATGCCTACATCTAAGAAAAATCAAGAGTTTGATCAAGTTGTCCACTTATTCCTAACTAATAGCTTGGTTGCTTTGCATAATAGGAAAATGCTACAATAATTAAATGTTTGAATTGCAATTAGTGTTGTTGAATGTTCCCAACAAAATACACTTGATTATGCCAATGATGAAGAAATTCAAGTTGAACTATTGCTTGCAATTGGTCAACAAGTAATGTTGACAGCAAATCTTTGGGTGGCAGCTAGCTTGGTGAATGGATCCTTGGGTTTTGTGAAGGCTATTGTATATGTGATGGGTGCTAAACCACCTCAACTTCCTGAATATGTTCTTGTTGACTTCCAGAACTACATTAGGCCAGCATGGGTTTAGGAGAATCCAAGATTCATCCCCATTATCCCAATCACATGAGGTAGCTGAAGACAACTCATGTTGACAATGGCCTAGGCTATCACAATCCATAAATCTCAAGGCTTAACACTAGAGAAAGCTACAATAGATATTGGAACTAAAGAAAGGCAAGGACTAACATTCACAACTCTCTCTCATGTTAAATCACTAGAAGGAATACACATAGATCCACCTTTCTCTTTTGATAGATATTCTAGGCTACACTCCAACAAATACAATGCACTTCAAATCAAAGAAGAGGAATGTCTCAAACAATTTTCTGCACTTCCACCATCATGAAATATTTTTTTTCTTCATGGTACCTACACCACTTCTACTTTTACTCTTTGTCTTGATTCTTTCACAATACCCTTCATTCCTAGCCCTATTCAATTTACCCAACATTTCAAAATATTAAGTTATATAGACATTAGTAAAAGAAGTTCATATTCAACTGTTGCTTTCTCTTTCCCCTTCTTGCCATCAACAAACATCCATTATCTAAATTTTAGCTTGGTCTCAATGTCTTCCTACGCTTGACCGAAATAGCCTTGCCTCCATAGCTATCACACTTGAATTATTTCTTTCTAACACTTTCAGATTCTAACAAATTTAGATTGGGAACATTTCTAGGTGTTATTGCAAAAGTTTATAATTGTTAATACCTTTATCCTCGCAAGTGCCCCATGTTGTTCGACTTGAAACTATATTGAATTTCTATACAAGGTAAGGCTATATCTCAGTCTTTCCATTTGTTCTTTTCTAATTACATTCAAAGTTCTTTGTGACAAATGTTGCAAGTCTACATATTCTTCTAACAAGATAATATTGATCTCAGGTTAATAACATTGGTAGGTTGCACAAGGGAATTATATTTAGTTGTCTAGATATTGTTTGCTATAGTTTGCAAAAGGCATGCCTGCATCCTATTTATAACATGTATTTTATTCCACATATATTAGATATTATACTTTACAAACTATACAACTCTTAATACTTCCCTATCTAAATACTTTGTAGTGATTATACATGTTTTTTGTACTAAACTTTTAATCTTCCTTGTTCCAAATGATATTCCCTTGACAACATTTTACATTCCAAATCCATACACTGATGTATAGTTTAAATTCATAGAGAAAAAACTACTCTCCTTAGAGGTTTGGACAAAATCCATGATGCTTGATGCGATAATGTGGAAGGGTGTGAACCAGGCCTCCCTTACTCTCTCAATATTCCATTTCATTCTCTGCACAATGTATGCCTACATTTTATTTTCTTTTACTCTTCTACTCCACCTTCATTGCGTACAATTTGTTATGGATTCTATAAGTCTTTATATTTTCTGAGTGATTTATCGTCTACCAATGGTATGTGTTTAGTGTACTAAATTTTGAATTATTCTTTCATGTTTGCAACCATACTCAACACTTGTAACAATCATCACATGTGCAACTTTTTATGCCTTTAGAGCTTCCATTAAGCAGCGGCCTAGACATTGCTTTCACCATTGATCCCAATGGTGGGCAATTTATTTTTCCTTGCTTGGGGGTTTGGTGAGAGTGCATGACGCTCCATGACCCAATATGGTAGGGTGGACATCGGGTGCTGCTTTCTTATATTGACTGTCTATTTTGCGAAATACACTAGGTATTTCTAAGTTTTTTTTACTTCATTCCTTGCATTACAACTTCATAGAAAATTGTATGTTATAAAATAATCAACTTTCACGTCTCTTGCTTTACATGTTGTCTATCAATTAGAGTTGACCACTACACTAATATTTGCACTTTGCTCATATTCTTCTAGATGATACTCAAGCCATAATGTGGATTCCAATTATTTAATTTATACTTATTAGTAGCCAAAATATTCCTTCTATAATTGATCAAAGTGGCAAGGTGCACACTAGCCCTCATTTCCTTCTGTGGCTATTGGTATGTACCGCATGCACAAGTATGCTTAAATTTTACTTATTTCAAAGCTTGCATCACATGTGTACTATATATCTTCTAGTGTACATTATAGAGCTCTTAAAATCTGCTAATTTACATATTTTGTCTCCAATACAGATGTTCACCATAGTACACTCTTTTTTGTGTTTTATTTTATATATTTTATGTACACATCTATTTATATCTCACATAAGATTCAATTGTAATTCATATGTTATAGGCTATGGTTGTGATGGAGTAAAATATTTAATCTTAATCCACTTGCCCCTTGTGTCCATTGGACATTACTTTCGGTGGGTGCTCTTTAAAATGTTGTGTCGTTTCACTTTTCAAAGCCATATTGTTCACAAAAGATCACAAAATTTACTAATTATTGTTCTTTATCTTACCCTAGATTAATTTTTTTTGCATAGGGTTTTGTTGTGCATGCTATGTTATTTCAATTTAGAGCTTGTGTTAAGTAACCAACATCCTTGACATTGCTTTCACCATTGATGCCAATGGTCGGTCTTTTATTTTTCCTTGATTGGGGATTTGGTGAGAGCACATGATGCTCCATGAACCAGTATGGTAGGGTGGACATCAGGTGCTGCTTTCTTATGTTGACAGTGTATTTTGCAACATACACTAAGTATGTGCAGGTTTTGTTTACTTCATTGCTTGCATTACAACTTCATAGAAAATTGTCTATTATAAAATAATCAACTTTCACATCTGTTGGTTTACATTTTGTATATGAATTACAAATGATCACTGCACTAATATATACACTTTTCTCTTATTCTTCCAGATCATACTAAAGCCATAATGTGGATTCTAATGATTTCATTTTTACTCATTAGTAGCCAATACATTCCTTCTATCATTGATCAAAGCGGTAGAGTGCAGACCACCCCTTGTTTTCTTCCTACCTGTTGGAATCTAAAACATGCACAAGTATGCTTAAAATTTATTTATTTCATACCTTGCATTACATGTATATTGTATATTTTGTAGTATAAATTATACAGGTCTTTAAATATGCTAATTTACATATTTTGTCTCAAATTCAGACCTTCACCACATTAAGATTTACCATTTTTTGTTATTTTCGTAGACCATACTCAAGCTATAATGGTGATGTTGATTAACTAATTGCAAAATTAGTTGCAATGGTCAAATAGCAACTACAACCTAGTATATTCGATGTTGATTGTGGTAATCAAAATTCATACTAGCCTTGATCACACTCATCAAGACCATATATCCATGCTCAGTGGTTTCGTGACAGTCCATGACTCTCCATGGGCCAATATTGAAGGTTGGAAATCACAACTCATCTTGTTGTGTTTTATTTTATATATTTAATGTAGACATATATATATATATATATATTTGATGTAAGATACAAATAGAATTCATATTTTTCAGGTTGTGCTTGCTATAGGATAAAATAGTTAATTTTAATTCTGGAGTTTTGGTCGATTGTAACTATATAGCTTGGCCTATATTGTGACTTTCTGCATGTGGGTAGCTGTAGAAAGTAATGTTGTTTGATTTATGGCTTTCGTTTTTTGTTTATGGTTGGAACAAATAAAAATAATTAATGTTGTTGATTCTATGTTGAAAAGTCTATTTTTTTTCAATTTCTGAGGAGATTATGTTCATAAAGGAGTGTTTCTTGAAAGGGTTTGTTACTATCAACTTTCATAGGGTTTGTGTTTAATGTTTGTGTTTTGTGACTATGTTTGTAATGTAATTAAATTGTAGAGGATATGGAGTTGTTGTTGATTGTTATTGTATAGCTTGGCCTATGAAAAAATATCAAAAAAATTATTGATTATTGTTCTCTATTTTAGAATACATTCTTTTAGTTTGGATAGAGTTCTCCTCTGCACGCTAGCTTATTTCAATTTCTCTATCTTCTATACACTTTCTCTTACCTCTATTTGACCATTGTTGATTACACTTCTCTTGCTTTGGCTATATTGTTGTATTCTGCAGAAGGTATTGTTGAAAATGCTCTATTTTTTGGGTTTTGTTTTCTGCTTATGGTTGCAATAGAAAAAAAAAATACATGTTCATTCTATATTTTCTTACATTACGTATTATTAATTATTATTATTTGCCTTATGCTATATTGGGTGCATTTTAATATCAATATATATATTTAAGAATTAAATCGTCCACATTATGGAGTTCTTGTCAATTATGACTGTATAGCTCGGCCTGTATTGTGTGTTTCTGCATCCGAGTGGCTGCTAAAAGCAATCTTGTTTGATTAATGGCTTGAATTTTTTGAATTATGGCTTCCATTTTCTGGTTATTGTTGCAAGATAATAAAATAATTTATGCTATTCATTCCATGTTTCGCTACATTAGGTATTATTGATGTTTGTTCTCCACGTTGTTGCATCCTACATTGTTCCTCTCCTCCGCATCTTGCACCACAAACTCTCAAGCCTCCCAACCTCATTGCCCACATCTCCCATCCCTCTCTTGTACATCACTGCCTATTGGCTCATCGTTGCGTATTTCCACACAGAACTGCTAGTATAATATTTATTCTTGCCAAAGAATAGATAAAAATGCTCTATTTTCTCAAGCAAACTAAAGGCGGTACAAAGAATAAATTGCGGAAAACTTTTGTTTATGAATTAGGTCGTTGGACCTGTATATCATCGTCACTGTACATATGAGTGTGAATGGCAGACTCCCGCATGCAACCATGCTTTATTTGCAGTTAGGATCTGGAATATGTCCTGCGCAATTGGTACATGATGGTAACCGCTCCATAACTTCAAATAGATTATAACTTTCTTTGTTGTAGTTACTATCCGCATTAGTATTTACACCAGTCTTAAGGTTATATCGAGCAGAAACTTGCAGGGCACACAGAACGGTTAGAACAAGAACCACTGTCATGACTCTCATAAGCATCGATCCTGCCATTTTTACTACAGGTAAAGGAGAGCGTTCTTTCGCGAAAAAAAGTTCACGTTACAAATGAACAACTCAATAGAAAGTAAAGATCAGTTGAGGAGAAACGGTGATATATGATATATGTTGGGAGAGCGCAGATGAAGAGGGAATATAACCCTTACAAAGCAGGCCACATTTATAGAGAGGTTAGGTATAGATGATGATTTGAATAAGTCAATATTGTAGGTCGTAGAAGCAGGACTCATTCTAAATTTTAGTTACACAGTGGCGTGTGAGGCACGCAACAAGTCCGAAAAATTACTAATATATGTGTAAAATCTTCGATTCAAATCGGCGTTTTTCATTGTTCAACGGTTATGAAATTTTCGTGATGAGGAGATTCAAAAGGAATATTATCAACCAGTAAATGGGAGAGGAAGGCATTAAATCTACTAATTCTCGCTTGACCGTAGCAATAACGTGGCGACAAGCAACGAATATAAGTTCATTATATTCTTTTTTTTCTACTTTGGGACGTGGCCTTATAGTAGCGATAAGCAATGCATATAAGTTCAGTATATTGTTTTTATTGACTTTGGGACCTGGGCTCATAGTGGCTTCTCTTTGTTAATAGTGGGTACTATTGTAATGGCAGAAATTTGCATATAGGTGCCCTTTTTCATTTAGTTTTGACGATGTTTGGACAAAAGTGTTATTCACAATTGATTGTAATTTTTTGTGAAGTTATGTGTCATGTATTTATATACATTGTTATGCATTTATTTTTTACATTTATTTATGTGTTTATATATCTTTATATATTTGTCGTATCTATTTATTTATTATAGTTAGACATGAAGTTAAAAATTCTCTATATTGTGATCTACACTTTATTATTTGGTATCATTTTATCACATACTTATGTAATGATATTTTAATATCATTCAAAAACTATTCTAATTATTGAGACCTATAGAATCAAATAGTAGATTTTGATGTTGTGTGGAGATCACCATAAAAATAAAAATGTCTTAGCTAGTGTAATGGTGTTCATCACATTTGACGTTAAGCTAGGGAAATGTGGACTATTTTCATGATTTGTATACTAGATCTAAGTATATATGTGGTGCTCAGTGCGGTGGAAGCAAATGTGAAGCTATAAGGAATAGGATTTTTTTGATCTATTCATATTCAAGACACTCTTGAATGCTTGGGTTGTGTTAGAGCTTATTTTTATCAAGAGTTTTTGAGAATTGTTAAATGAAAATTTGATCAAGTTGCTTTAGAATATTTGAGTGAATTGCTTCAACAAAATCATAATGTAGGTCCAAGATGGTGCATGAAGTGCATAGTTAATAATATTAGGCTCCTATTTTTGTTCCTATTTAGTGCAAGCAATATATCAACACATGTTTTAATTAGCTAAAGGAAAAATGCTAACAAATATAAATTATTATTTTAGTGGAAGATGATATCACCATCACGTGACATGGCAAGCCATTGTAACTCCTACCAAATGCTTTAGCTTTTGTTCTCATGATTCTTGAATGCCATCCAAGGAAACTATAATCTAAGGATTCTTAGAGCTTCTATAAGATAAAATTGAATATGTTAGTAGAAGGGTTTGAGATGAAACTTGCAACACTTCCTTTGCAGTTATATTGAAATAAGAGAATCTCATTTCCCCTAGAATGAGTGAAAATTTCTTAATAAGTTTGAAATTAAACTCATCAGCTTCATTAAGCTCCCACATAATCTCTATGAAAGCTAATATATTTATCACAAATCTAGGGAGAAAATATGGTTGGATAGGGGTGCCATATGCTCTAAAAATTATTGTAATTGATATACAAATACCAATCTCCCCAGTTGTGGTCAATTTTCTTATCAAGATAAAATTGTAGAGGACTAATAAACTTGACAATTTTTTTTGAAATCCTCATTGTGGGTTGAAGGCCAAGATTTTTCAACACACTTTGTATAAAGACATTCTCAAATACCCAAAAAATAGCAAATGAATAGTGGGAATCCCAAATGCATGTCCAAATTTGGATAGGCAGTCAATTTCCTTGCTTATCATGTACTTTCAAATTTAATAGCTTAGTTCATGCTTTTTAACCACTGTAAGGAATCATATTTAGTAACAAGGGGTACCATTTGAAGTATAAACTATCCTTAGGGTCTTTTAGATCTCTTACCTACTTATACATCTCTTTTGCAATATAAGAAATATAGTAAAAAATCCTATCGACATCTTTATGCTGGATGTCTCTTGACAACATCATCATGTAGATTGACACTTGGATCTTATAGTCCTCTCCCAAGAATTAACACTAGAGTCACTGAAAAAGTAACCCTTCTACTTTTCTGACTTGTTTGGGCCCTCCTTGTGGTTTTGGCTTAATATTGCCTTGATTTAGTGTTGTAATGTGGATAGCACATTCACATTAGGTCTTGGGCCCTTGTGAACTAATGGAATTTTATATGGTGCCTTGCTAAAGTGTTGTGAAGTGTTGTAACACACTTTCACACTTTTCTAGGGTTTTATCCAATAACTAAGCATAATAAACATAATTTTAATGAAAATCAACTATAATCTTGCCTTACTTGGAGTGTTGTAAAGTGTTGTAACACACTTTCACATTTCTCTAGGTTTGTCATTAATAATTGGGATTTCCTATGCTTTAATTGGCCCTATTTTGCACCCACAAGCCTCATTTATTACATCTTTTCAAGGATAATCCTTATGTAAATCATTGAACAATCATTATTCAGGTCTTTCTGGCTTGTGTGGCCCACATTTAGGGATCTAGGACTCATTCAACACCTTGTTTGAATGGGTCGTACCTAGATCGTTTGGCCCTAAACTAGTTTTTACACATTTCTAAGCACTGTTCATTTTTTGTCCCATACATTATGCCTGATGGGACTCATTCACGACCTTGGGTGAATGAGTCTTGTCCCAAATTCAAATTTAATTCAAATTTCTGGTGGTATTTTATTCTCCTAGATTTGATGTTGGCTTGTATTCTTGTAATTTAGGGAATTCTTGCATAATTAAGTATAAATACAAGGTTATTTCACTCATATTCAACACCTAGCATTCAAGAGAGTTCACAAGAGAGTTTGAGCATTCACAAGAGCATTCAAAGGCATTCAAGGGAAAATTATCAATCTTTCAAGAGCATTCTTCAAGTGCCAGTGATCATGTCAAAGATTGCATTCTTTATGTTCATTATTGTGCTAACAATTGTGATGTAGAGTTCATGATCCAAGAAAGTGTTTCAAGAAAGATCAACATCATTCAAGCAAGAGTCAAGAACCACATCTATTGTAGCCATTTCAAGCATATTTACATCACCTCATTTCTAGGGTTTGGTGAGTTGTAACATTATCTTTAGTTCATTCATCATTCTCCTTTCATATTTGTTTGTATTTCAAGGTTTAATTACCAACAAGGGGTTTGACCAAGGGAAACCCCTATTCTCTAACCCCACAACATTTTTCCTTCTTCTTGTGTGTGATTTTCAAGGCTAGGTTACAAATTTTTCAAGAGGCAAAGTTGGAGAAAATTTTTCAAGTGATCAAAGTTATAAAAGTTGTCCTCAAGCCTTGGAGAAGCTTGGAGAATGTCCATAGGTGGCAATTTGCAGTTTTGGATTTGGAAACCAATCAGAAAGAGCACAACAGATCAATATGAACAAAATTAGGTCATGAACTTTTGAAAAAGTAGAAGTGGACTAATTCACCACAAGTGGTGAATGAGTCCCACTGTATAGGCCTGACAAAGAATTTTAGAGATCTAGATACCCTTTTTGATGAAACTTGTTCCTACACATCTTCGTGAAAGTAGGAATGATTTTCCCAGCTTGGAAAATGAGTCCTAGTCAGCATCGATAGCAAATTTTTTAGTGATCCAGATCTCCATTCTACCTTCTTCAGTCTCCTAGGTGCACACTTTCTATTTCATAGATTTTTGTAGCATTTTGTTCATCTTTCTAGGTCATTTAGGGTTGGTTTTCATTCAACTTTGGTTTTGTCTTGTAACTTGCATTACATTATCTTTTCCAAGTCTAAACTTGGTTGTGAACCCCTCATTAGATCACATTCATCTCCTAGGACAACCCTATTGCAAGATTTCATTCTCCTTTGCATTGAGATCTCTAGGGTTATCCTTGAGTGGAACCTCTTTGAAAGTGGGTGTGAATACATCATCATTCCCCCATTTTCATTGGTTCCATTTTGGTGAACTTGCATTTAAGACATAGAAATTATAATTTGGAGTGCAGTTACATCCTAGATTTATCTTGCATTAACATTGTATTAGGTTTTCATTGGTTAATTCGTATTCTAGGGTTTCAAATTTTGCATTAGTGAAAGATCATATAGCTTGCATTGTTGCATATAATTTATTGAAAAATGGTCAAATTTTTCATTTGCATCAAAAAACATAAAAAGCATAAAATTCAACTCAAAAATTTTGAAAATTTTCAAAAAAACCATCACTAGGACTTATTTTCCACCTTGGGAAAATCAGTCCCTCAACACATTTTGTACTGCATTTTCTAGAATTTAAACATCATTTTTAGAGTTTTTGTTTGTTGTTTCTTCTTTTTTGTTTCAATTGACAATTTTTTTTGTTTCATTCAATTCATTGCATTTAGCTTTAATCCATTCATCTTTTGCATTGCTTAAAATAAAAATTACATTTATAAAATTGTTGCATACTTTACAATCTAAAATTTGCATCATGGATATTTTCTTTAACAAGCTTTGGATGTCATTAGAGTCCTTAGTCTATGTGTCAAGTTATACCTTTGGAAATGACCCTAATGACATTGACCTTACTCATGCTTGCTCAACTCCTAATGCATGGCCTCATCATTGGAGAAGATAATGACAACATGAATAAGTTCCTAAATGATTGTCTTGAGAACCTTGAAGCTAACACATCCTTTTAGCCATCCATGAAACAACCAAATCCTCCTACCATAACACCTCTTGAGTTGTTTGGTTACTTACATCTGGAAAAAAAAGTTGAACCTAAGTTCCCTATAATAGGTGAACCTAGTTCCTCTTGACAAACAAACACTCAACCAATTTATGATAGAAAACTAACAATCACTTCCATCAATCTAGAAGAAACATATGTAAAAGGGTTCACAATCTTGAGTAAACAAGGATGTGATACAACAAGTGAAAATGAAATTCATCAACTCCTAGAGCAAGTACCAACTAATGAAAACACAAAGAGGTTAAGATATCAATATCCCTCTCATAACATAAGGCCTCTAAGAGAATATGGAAGGCTTCATGGTGATGGCACAATGATCTTTGATTCCCCTCCTTATTTGAATATCTTTCTTCCTAAAGAATAACCAATAGATCATAATAATAACAAGGATAAAGATAAGATCATCTTAGGACCTCCTTCCCTAATCCCATCTAGAGAAGTTGGTGAATCTGGCAAGCTCAAGAGGCCTTACAAATTACAAAAATTACCCCTTCATTGACCACTTGAAAGTGAAAGGAAATTGCAAATACTTCTCAACAAGGAACTAATAACATTACCACCCAAGAAAAATAGATTAGTACTATATCGTAAAGATGCAAAAGCTCCACATTGTCGATAACGTAAAACTCTTGGAAATAGCACTGATGAGTGTCATGCATTCAAGTTAGTATAACAAAACTTTCACTTTGATCTCAATGATTGCCATCGAGTGATTGCATAGCATAATATTTTTCCACTCATTGTCATGTAATAGTTTTAGAATAGTCTATTCTCACTATTACATGACCATTTTCCATCACCTACCTCAGCTCATCCTTGTCTCACGCTCACTGGGGGCAAGAAATTGATAGCATTTTCCTAGTAATGTAGTTGTCATTCTCCCTTAGGTTCATTGTTCACCTTTCATTTTTACATATTGAGATTGGGAGGCAGATGACTTGCTTATAGGTTGACTAACATTTTCCTTCCTAGTATTTTGCATTATTTCTTTTTCTTTGGTGTGATTGCATGTGTGTACTGTGCTCCCCTATGATGTTTTGTTTGATGTTCTCTCTCTTCATGGAATTCCTCTATTTGTACCTTCTTTATTCTTTATGCTGTAAATATTTTATCTATTTTCTTTTTTTCTCTTTTTCATTTGTCTTGTGTTTTCTTTTTGGGGATGATGCAAGGAGTCGAGACATTCATGTCTCTTCCATGTTGACCCAAAAGGCTTTCTTTTTCTTTTTCCTTTTCATTTTTTCTCTTTTTCTCTTTTATCTTTTGTTTTCCTTTTGGGGATGATGCAAGGCATTGAGACACTCATTTCTCTTCCATGTTGACCCAACATGATTTCTTTCTTTTTCCTTTTTATTTTTCTCTTTTCTCTTTTTCTTGTTTTTTCCTTTTCGGGATGATGCAAGTTGTCAAGACATTCATGTCTCTTCCATGTTGACCCAATTTTTTCTTCTTTTTGATCTCTTTGTGTCATTCTTCTAGTTCTATGTGTATTTGGGGGATGATGACAGTTCCAAGATCTTTAAAAATATTGCAGCAAAGAGCATACCACCGAAATCCATAGATCCCTTATGTGTTTTGGTGTTTTCATTTTGGGGAAACCCTCTCTTTTCTTTTTCTTGCATGGCGGCTTCACTCAAAACATATGACTTGGCATAAGGATTTCCAAGTTGGATCCTCATTTATTCCTTATTTTTTCATTTTCATTTGCTACTTTAAAGTAATTTCTCACAGTATGGTGTTTAGCAATTTCTTTAAAGTGGGTGCATACATTGGAAATATTCTTTTGCATTTTCATTTTTTTTCGGTTCTTAGTGCAATATTTTTACTTCATACAATACATTTGTCACTTTGTGGATGACATTGGGTGTGATTTCCTTTAGGAGCATGATATCTCTTAGCATATTACATTCTTCTTAGTTTCTTGATCGTTACCTTTGCCATCCCCTAAGTTACAAATTTTCTATTCTTTGATTGGTCCTCTCTTGGAGACATTAGAAACAACTTTCATGCTTATGGAGCCATCTTGTTTGTTCATGAGCTCCAAGCATAGAAATTTTTCTTGTATCATGGCTTCGAAAATAATTTTTTTGTGGTGCCTTATTAAAGTTATTAGGAGGTATAACTTTGGTATGGTTGAGCGGGAATCCCAATCTGAAGCATGACTTTCCCCATAGCCACTTTCATGTGTGTGTGAGTGCATACTAGCCATGAGTCTATGCTTCTCACATATTTAGGCCTTCTCACCTAGTAGATAGCCTGATGTTTCATTTCGTCATAATGAGTATGCATTTTTCATAAAAACAACCTAGATCTGATCCACATCATGATGGACAAACGGTTGAAGCTTGATCTAGATTTCTGTTATATTTTACCTTTTCTCTTTTCATCTTTGGCAGTGCATGCTTGTGCTTTTTTTTTCCTCTTTATATCATTCTTATGTGTGTTCTATTGTGCCTATGTTGGTTTTCCATGGGACCTTGATCTTGGGGGTTGTTTAGGGTATTACATGTATGAGCAATAGTAACATTACTAGATTGTTGCAACACATTAGTTTTAGGTGGGTAAAGAGTGTATTGAGGTTGGTTAGAGGGATGAAGTTTATATGAGGGTGGGTAAAGAATAAGTTGAGGTTGAATTACATTAACATCCTTGGTTTCATATTTCTCACAACAAATCATAGCGGATGATTTGAGTGAGATGACGTCTTAAAGGGACTCATCTAGCAAGTGAAAATCATCACGACTTAAAGGTTTGAGGGGTAAGTCATCATCAATTGGTTTAAGCTGTTCAAGAGAAGCATTAGAGGTTTGAATGTTTGATATTGTGAGTTTGTCACAACAAACCTTAGTGGATTACTTAGAGGATAGATAAGTCTTCAAGGGATTTCACACGAGAGAAAATTCTTCACAAGCAAAAGGTTTGAGGAAGGTTTTATTATTAAGCAATGTAGGTTTCTCATTGCAAGCATTAGAGAATGAAGTAAGTGAGAGGAAGTCTTGATGAACTTGAAACATAGATTTTTGGGACCCTATGGACAACTCTTGCACTTCTAGGGTTTTTCACCTAAAAGGAGAGAGATAGGGAGAAAAATGCTAATCTATCACTCAAATTAGGATGTGTGTGATGTGATGTGATGTAAACAAAGTTAACTAAATGAAATAGATTAATCTAGGTGGCTAAAAATGAATGACAAAGTGCAATTACAACTATTTTTGAAAACACATTGTGATATGCAAACAATTATCTAAATGAAGAAATTATACAGAACAGAAAGAGATGGGATGAAATAGAGTGCACCTAGGAAAAGTGTGATGATTAAGGTGTTACGGATCATTAGATTTTTACTAATTTTTTTCAAGTGATTAGGACTCATTTGCGGGGGTGGCCCGAATTAGTCCACCTATTGGTCAAAAATTATGGGGGAGCTAGTTTCTATCTATTGGGATATGAAATCTGACAAAACTAAAGAAGTTTTTAATTAAGTAGGTGGGACTCATTCACCATAGGTGGTGAATCATTCCTCCCCAAAATTCCTAAAAAACTAGGAGACAATTCTGCAACACTAGATTTGAGAATATTTGCTTGTTGGATTATCGAAGTCAAATGTACATAAAATGGACAAATAAGTCTCTCCAAGCTTGATTTTGACTTAAGTTGACTTGAAGCATCTAGTTGACTTGAGAATCACTCTTCAACATCTAATAACCTATCAAATCTACAAACAAAGGGTTGCAAACAAACACGCAAAAGGGGAAAAATGATTACGGGTTAGTGAATAGGGGTTTACCTTGGTCAAACCCCACTTCTGGTAATCAAACCCTTGAATATATAATTAAATGAAAGAGAAAGATAAAATAATAACATGCAAGTGCTATCAACTCACCTAAATCTTGATAATGTAAGTCTGAAGTAATGTCAATAGTTGCTTGAAAGTGCTTGAATAGTTCTTTAATTGTTGATGTGAAGTGCTTGAATTCTTGAAATGTAGGATTGAATG
>VDFB02321578.1:0-80760 GCA_007258455.2 Sequoia sempervirens
TTTTGGGGCCTAAAATTTATATATTATTTTGTACATGGTTTTGGTCATAACTTTTGTATGCAAAATTATATTTTTTATTTTGAATAGGTGTTGGAGAGCATGTGTAGTGTACTACATAGTCCAACCAAGTATATTTCATTTTGTGGTGCAAAAAGAGGTTGGTAGTTGTTTTATCACTTGTAGGTGCTTGAGATTTGGGGTGTGATTGTGTGAGAATTTAGATGAGTCAAGAGGTGAAACCTTGAAGGAGTAAACTTTTTATGTGATATTTATGATGGTACAAATGATTATCAGTTTGGTGCTTCCTAGTACAAGTTTGCAGGTGTTTTATACAGTTTCACTTTGATGGTGACAAGTACACAAGTTGTATTCTAATTTGAGGACATGGGTCAACATGTGTGGACACTTAGAGTCTCATGTCAACTGGTGAGAGTTAAGTGTGGGTACAAGGATGGTGATGATTATGTTGTCATGGTTATGCGGGTACACTTATGCATTGACATGACATGATCATGTATGTGGTTATTTGGTGGTGGTAAGGCTTGGTTATAAGAGATTTTTCTTATCTCTTGGATGCTTGATTGGTTCCTCGACTATGGTTACTCATAAATGGACATGTTTGGAAAATCAAATATGTGACCTTGATTTGATGTTTGAGTCTTGAGGTCTATAGGATTATCTTCTTTGATATCCCAGTTTGTAGGTTACAATATGATGATGATTTTGCATGTTTCATTGTTTGGGATCTTCAAGTTATGCAATTATGTGGGTTGGCCACCTATTTGGTTGTAGTGGGATGACTCAACTATGGATTATCTATATTCATGATATTGATTTAGTTTTGATACATACTTTGTTAGTTGTACTTGTCTACGATCATTTGTGTATTGATGTGTTGCATTGGGATGAGAGGATGGATTATTAGAGTGCCTAGATAGTAAGTGATTGGGACTTGTAGCAAGTGGTTTTATCATAATACCATCATAGCTTAGTTACATTTCAATTGTTACAAATTTCAATGGGATCTTTTGGCAATGATGGTTTGGTGGTGTACGATTTATTCTTGATGGTTTGTTGTCAATTGTATCTTCTTGGCTTGGAGATCTTGGTTCTACATAGTATTATTGGCATTTCAATTGCATATGCATATTGACTTGGATTATCTTCAGTTAGGAGATTGTTTTCATGATGCCTTGTGTAGCTCATTATCATAATTTATTAGGAGTTGTTGGTAGTTACATGGATTCACCATTGGTAATATATGATCTTGTTCAATGTTTATGGATGTCTTGGAGGAGCTCTTAGATCCTGTTGTTGTAGAAGAATGTTTTCATATTTTGAGGTTCACTATTAGGAGATGGTTATCTTCATATTATTGGAGATGTTGATGCTGGTATGTGGCAACTGATCATGCAAATATTGTACACTTGTAACAAGAAATGGGGTTCAGGGCATCGCCCCAAAAAAAAATGTTAACACATCAAGGTTTTCCTATTAACACGTCAAATGAAAAACAAACTAATAAAAACCTAATTCTAGAAGGTTCCAAAAATCTTGTTATAAGTGGTTGGGATGTATGTTTTTTTCAATGTGTTCACGAGATTATAATTTGTTTTGCACTGGATAATAAAACCATTGTATGACTGAGATTATGTGGATGTAGCCCATATTGGGTGAACCACATTAAATTTTGTGCTGATCTCTTTTGTGTTATTCTTCATTTTTATTTCTAGGTTATTTAATCTGCATATAATTGTTAATGTTTATTGCTCCAATCTTCCTGAACCCTAACAACTAGTATCAAAGTCACAAGTATTTTGGTCGGTTGGTAGGAAACCTCTAGATTTGAGTGGGAGAAATGGAAGAAGGAAAATTCAAGATTGATAAGTTCAATAGCCAAAATTATCAATTATGGAAGGTGCAAATGGAAGATTATTTGTATCAAAAGGATCTATGGCAGCCATTGCAAGGAAAAGCAAAGAAAGACACTACAATGTCCAATGAAGAATGGGAGATTCTGGATAGAAAGGCACTAGGAACCACTCGGTTGTGCCTAGAACCATCTGTGGAATTCAATATAACAGAAGCAAATACAATAGAGGATCTAATGACAACTTTAGCTAAATTGTATGAAAAACCCTCAGCCTCAAGTAGGGTATTTCTCATGAAGCACTATTTCTCATGAAGCACTTTTTTAATCTGAAAATGATTGAAGGTGGATCTATGACAAATCATTTAAATGAGTTTAATGTGATTACATGTCAATTAACTTGTATAAAAGTGAATTTTTATGAAGAGGTGAGGGCTCTCTTGGTTTTATGTTATTTTCCAAAAAGATGAAAAAGCTTGGTAATGGTTGTAAGTAACTCTATCTTTGGTTCAAAAACATTGAAATTTGATGATTTTGTATGTGTTATCCTTAGCGAAGAAGTGCAACAAAAAATCATAGGTGAGAGGTCAACATCGGGTAATGCTTTGACTATAAACAACAGGGGAAGAACAAATGAGAGGAAAAAACCCAAAAAATGATGGAAATTCACAAGGGAAGTCAAAGAAAGGTAGATCTAAATCCAGAGGAAGAATGGATTGTTGGAACTATAGAAAGCTAAGACACTTGAAGAAGGATTGTTGGTCTCGAAAGGGAAAACAGGGAGATATACAACATGATGACAGTAAGGAAGCTAATGTTGCAAGTGATAAATTACAAGATGCTTTAATTTTGTGTTTAGATAATGCTAATGATTCCTGGGTAATATATTCATGGGCTTCTTTTCATGCCACACCCCATAGGAAATATTATGTTGATTATGTTCAAGGTGATTTTGGATAGGTATATTTGGGTGATGATGAACCTTGTCAAATTATTGGAAAAGGAAAGATAAAAATTAAGTTGCAGAATGGAAATGAATGGTTGCTATAGGAGGTAAGACATGTTCCAGATTTGAGAAGGAATTTAATTTTTGTAGGACAACTAGGTAGTCAAGGTTTCATAGTTACCTTTTTAGACAAATTTTGGGAGGTCACTAAAGGTGCATTAGTAGTAGTTAAAGGTGAAAAGGTAGGCACATTGTATTTGTGTAATAGTAATACTTATTCTATCTTAGCTGCTATAGAAATAGTTGCTACTAAGATAGTTATAGCACTTTCTATAGGGACAAAAATAGAATTGTGGCACTGTAGACTTGGGCACATGATTGAGAAAGGGATGAAGATCCTTCACTCCAGAAATTTGCTACCAGGTCTGAAGAAAATTAACTTGGAGTTCTGTGAAAATTGTGTTTATGGAAAACAAAAAAGAGTTTGATTTCTCATAGTCGCGAAAGAGAAGAAGAGTGAGAAATTAGAGCTTGTGCATTCAGATGTATGGGGACCAGATCAGGTATCTTCTCTTGGTGGCTCTTGCTATTATGTTACTTTTATTGATAATGCAACTAGGAAAACATGGGTGTATTTCCTAAAACAAAAATCAAAAGTATTTGAAATTTTTAAAAAGTGGAAATATTTGGTTGAGAATGAGACAGGAAAAAATTTGAAGTGTCCTAGATTTGATAATGGAGGCGAGTATTGCAGCAAAAAATTTGAAAATTATTGTTCATGCAATGGAATTCGTAGGTAGAAAATGGTTTCTGGAACCCCACAAGAAAATGGCGTGTCTAAGAGGATGAATAGGACCATTATGGAGTGTGCAAGGAGCATTATATTGCATGTTTGGCTACCCTTATAGTTTTGGGTAGATGTTGTATATACCATTTTTTATTTAATAAATAGGGGACATTCAAATCCTTGAATGGTGGCATTCCAGAGGAGGCATGGACAAGTAAAAAGGTAAACTATTCATTTCTGAAAACCTTTGGTTGTGAAGCTTTTGTCCACATGTTGATATTGAAAATAGAACCAAGCTTTCAAGGCTAACTCTAAAAATTGTACCTTCATTAGATATGGAGTAGATGAATTTGGTTATCGGTTATGGGATTATGAAAATCATAAAATGATTAGGATAAGAGATGTTAAATTCAATTGGAAGGTTATGTATAAGGATCAGCTGTAGGAAAAGAAGCATGAACATGCCAAAAAGGAATATGTGGTGTTGGATGACATTCCAAAAAATAAAATGCCAGTGGTACCTGATGCTCAGCAACAAGTTATCCCATAGACTCTTGAAAGTGTTAGATGTTCTACAAGGATAACTAGACCTCCAAAAATATTTTCTCCATTGTTATAATCTATATTATTAACTGATTCTGGTGAACCTAAAGGTTATGAAGAAGCAATGTAGGTAGATACCAAAAAGCAGTGGGAGCTAAGCATGAAAGAGGAAATGGATTCCTTGCTATAGAATCAGACTTGGGACTTAGTCCAAATTCCTGTAGGTAAAAGATGATTTCCAAGTAAATGGGTTTATAGGTTGAAGGTGTTGACTCGTTTGACATTGGATGAGGTTTGCATTGATGTCAATATGGTTTCACCTTGATGCATATTTGAAAGGCATAAGCTACTATGATGTTGGTTGTATTTGATGACGGTTGGCTATCTTTGTTATTCTACTAAGGTAGCAACAATTATCAAAGTCATCAACATGATTCTTTTGTTTTTTATATAATAAGTGACAAGAGGTTTAAATTAAGTTTGTTTTATTTGGTAACCTTCCTAGCAAGTCATGACCTTCAGTGAAGGTTTGAAGCCAGCTTTATGGCATTGTTTCTACCAGCCCCTTCTAGGGTAATCAGCTCAGCAGGATAAACTTGTATAATGTTGAAAGCAAAGGTATATCACACATATTTCAAAGTTAGAGTTTGGTGTATACAATGATGAACCTAGGGTTTGCTTCTTGGAAATGAACGACATGAAACAAATCTTGGAAGGAAGCAAATCTGTAGTGGCAGTTGTGGATTCGATGATGCAATTAAGATTTGTAAGTTTCCTTCAATTGCAAGCAAAAATTGACCAAGGTATGGTTGTATTGTGTGTCACTGGGTTAATGTTTTCTATTTATTTGAGATGCACAAGCTTGAGCTTTGGTTAGATAGTAAGCTGGAAAAACTTGATATATCAAGTATCATCTTTTTTTTTAGTTCTTTTCTGATCATATGATCATTATGATTTGAATGTGGAGGTTTCTCTTGAAACCCTAGTTTTATGAAATGAGCATTTTGAAAATGTTGAATGTAGTTGGATAGTGAATTGTATATTCTTTTAAGAAAGGTTGTATCCAAAAATTGTAAAAATAAAAATTAATATGCTTCATGTTTTCTAGGTTTCAAGTGCAATGAAGCCCATAGGACACAAAATGTATTAAGGTAGAAAAATTCCATGAGAATTAGAGAAATAGAGTAGCCCTCTTTACCTTTATTTTTATTTTGATTGTTGATTAGTGTAAGTATGTGCTAGTGAGGCATTTTTGTAGCTAGTGAGGCTTTTCCAGTGAGGCATTTTTTTGGCCAATGAGGCTATGCTAATGAGGCACAAAAAGCAGCCAATGAGGCTCTGTAATTAGTGGGATATTATTAAGCCAACGAAGCATTTTCTTGGGTCATTTTTTATCCCTATGAGGGTTTTCCATTCATGAAAAAATTGTGTTATGGCTCTAGTGTGATCTATGTGGTTGTCATGATTCATGCAACTTAGTCTTGTAGCTTCCTTTATGTACTTTGCAACATTTGAGTTTTCTTATGTGGTTTAAGGATTTGACATTATTATCACATTTGAAAACATACTTGAACCTAAAAATTTCATGATTACAAAGAAGTGTGACATATTTTTGGACACAAAGGACTCTCTGACTCTTATAGGATTTTTCACCTAAAAGGAGAGAGTTTAGATCCAAAAATGCTTATGTAACACTCAAATCAGGATGTATGCAATGTGATATGATGTAAATTATCTTAACTAAATGCAATTGACTGATTAACATGACCTAAAATGAATGCAAAAGTGCAATTTAAGCTATGTTTGAAAACACATTGTGATATGCAAACAACTATGAAAATGAAGAAATTATGTAGAATAGAAGGTACAAGGGTAAATTTGAGTGCACCTGGATGAAATATGAGTTGTTTGGAGTATCTAGAATGTTGATGAATTTTACTGATTTTTCATAGTGGGACTCATTCGCCAAGGGTGGCGAATCAGTCCTCCCCAAGATTTTTGGAAAATCAGGAGGCAACTTTGCTACACCAAATTTGGAGATGTCTAAATGTCGGATTGTCGGGGTTAGTTCTACAGGAAATAGATAGAAAACACTCAAAATTCTTGAAAGGATGATAAGTTGACTTGAATATCCTGTTTGACTTAATTTCCACTTTTCAACACCTTTAAACCTATTAAATCTACAAAAAAAGGTTGCAAATACACATGCAAAAAGTGGAAAAATGTTGGAGGGTTAGTGAATAGGGGTTTTCCTTGGTCAAACCCCACTTTGGTAATCAAACCCAATAGAAATAAATGGAATGCAAAGGAAATGATAAATTAACAACATGAAAGTGTCACTAACTTACCAATATCCTTGTATATGCAAATTTGAAATGATGTGAATGGCTTCTCCAAAGTGCTTGAAAGTGCTTGAGTTGTAGAATTCTTGAGTTCTTGAATATATTAAGAAGATTGAATGCTTGAATGTGGAGATTACTTGAATGTGTTAGGAGATGTAAAATGAGTTGAAAAACACATATTTATACAATTCTTGTGCCTTACTATCCATTCATACCTTATCACAAGCTGACCTGAAGTGATTTTGAATAAAATATCAAAAGGAAATTTGAAAATTTTTGAATTTGGGGCCAAGGGGGACTCATTCACCACACATGGTGAATGGGTCCCACCTAGGACCTAAAACCATGTGTCAGGATAAATGTTATGTTTAATGTTGTTTGTCAGGATAAAATCCAAAAATACACTTAATATAAGCATATGAGGGCATAAAGGGACAAAATAAAGCATGAGAAGGGTGTAAATAGTGAAGATGTGCCTAGAAAAGTGTGAAATCTTGTTACAAGACTTTACAACATTTCAAAATAGGACTTGTTGATGAGTGAAAAGGTGATTTTTAGGTGAAATTTATTAAATAGAGTCTAGAAGAATGTAGAAATGTCTTACAACACTTCACAAAACCTTCACAAGACACCATTCTTTGAATTTTAGTACCTAAATAAGCATGTTCAAGCCATCATACATTATAAAATCAAAGAAACATAGTTCTAACACCATAAAACAAGACCTAAAAGACCATGAAAATGACAAGGGGCCATTTTCCTATGGCACAAGAAGTTATGTGTTTTGAAAAATAATTGAATTGAATTTGGTTATTAAAACATTGAATCACCCCCCTCTTAGTTTTTTTCGTACTCCAACAAGTGGTATCAAAGCCATACCAGGTTGCATAAGTCTAACTAATTTAGGGATTCCTTGTAGTGGAACTTACTCATTATGGAAAAAAGTAAAAGAAACAGAGAAAAAATAAATACCCAACAAAATGTTGAACAACAAACACCACTTAAACCTAGTACAAAAGATGATTTTGTATTGAAGAGTGTAGACAAAGAAGGAGGTCACTTGGTGAGTGATTTTGAACAAGAGTATGTTGAAGATGAATGTGAAATTGATTTTGAAGTTGAAATTATTTATTCCCTTAATGAGATTGAGAAACTCGAAAAGGAAGCCATAGTGCAGAAAGACCAAACTTAGAAAGATATTAAAAATTTGATTAACAAAATTATTGGGTTTGAAAAAAAATCTTGGTCATGAAACTTCAACTTGAGGAAAATAAGAAAATTTTAGAATTTACTCAAGAATATTTAAACACCAAATAAAAGGAATTTTTTTCTCTAGAGGCAGAGATTTTTTCTTTGAGAAAAAAACTTGTCATGTGTGACAACACTAACAAGTTGGCAGGCATCTTAAATAAACAAAAAGACTAGTCTAGGGTTTATAGAAGGATAGTGCTCATATTCTAATTTGAACTTCAACATTTTGATGCTACAAGTGAAAAAATCATTGACAAAAGAGGTAATCCATTTAGATGTAATGCATTTATTTGGTTATTTATTCTATTGCAATCAATACGGGCACAAGGCAAGTGAATGTAGGGTTATGTCTAGAAGGAGGCCAAGTTTTTTAAATAGAAATCTTTTCAAGTTCTTGAACAAGTTAAAGTGCTATAACTATGGGAATCTTGGACATATAGGTAGGTTTTTCAGACCTACCTTTGCAATACAACAAAGCAAAACTAGCATTCACCTCAAGACATCTTCTAGTGCTGACAAAATAAAATTAGTTTGGAAACCAAAGAAAGTTGACAAAAAGGATGAAGATATGCTTGTCCAAAAAACCCTACATTCCCAAAAGAAATATCTATGGGTTGTATATAGTGGGTGCTCTCACCACATGACTGATGATAAGAGAAATTTTGTCAAATATGAAGATTACATTGGTGGTTCTATCAAATTTAGGAATGTTTTTTGTATTATAATCAAAGGAAAAGGCACCATACTTTTGGATGATGATATTCCCTTACATGATGTCTACTATGTAGAAGGTCTAACTCACAATCTTCTGAGTGTGATTAAAACATGTGACAATGGCTTTAAAGTCACATTTACTGCTCAAGGTTGTAAAATCAATAAGAAATCTAGAAAAACTGTTGCAACTAGTTTAAGAACAAAAGGAAACATCTATAATATTCATGAGACCACAAACAATAGTAAAGATGGACTTGTTTGTTTCATGAGTTAGGTTGAAAAGAGTAAACTTTGGCACATAAGACCGTGGCATATCAATTGTTCCAATATTGTGAAGATCGACAAGAATCAAAATGTAAGAAATATGTCAGTCATCTGTAAACCTAGCAGCAGTACTTGCAAGGAATGCCAGCTAGGTAAGAAAACAAAAGTAAGTTTTAAATATAAGGAGTATTCTTCAAATAAACCCTTACAACTTGTTCATTCTGACTTATGTGGTCCTACAAGGACAAAATCATTGAATGGTGAAAGGTATTTTATGCTTTTTATTGATGATTATACTAGAATGAATTGGGTGACCTTTCTGAAACACAAATCAAAAGCTTTTGATAGATTTAGGATATTCAGAAAGATGGTTGAAAGGGAGTCAGATCAAAAAATCAAGTGCCTGAGTTCAGATAAAGGTGGTGAGTACACTTCAAAAGAATTTGTGGACTAATGTGAAGAACATGGCATTAAGAGGCAATATTTAGCCTCTAGGACACCACAACAAAATGGTGTAGCAGAGAGAAAAAATAGGATAGTTAAGGAAATGGAAAGGACATTACTTCAAGATGCAAACTTACCTAACATATATTGGAAATAAGTTGTCCATACAACAATCTATACATTAAACAGGGTGCAGTTAAGAGAAAAAATTAACTATAATCCTTATGAATTGTGGTATGGCAAATCTACAAATGTTGGGTATTTTAGAATCTTTGGCAGTAAATGTTTTATTAAAAGAGATGATGAAAGTATAGATAATTTTGAATCCCACTATGATGAAGGTATTTTCTTAGGCTACTCCACTCATAGTAAAGCTTACAATTTTTTTAATAAAATATTGAAAAGAGTGGTTGAAAGTACTAACGTGAAAATTGATGAGATGTTACAGCTATGTGAATAGAAAAAAGAAGATGATGAAGAAGCTCACCTACCTAAAAAAGAGGTGACATTAGAATAAGACAAGAAAGATTAAGAAAATACTCCTAAAAACCTATGGAATCATAAAAACCTATGGAATCAATAGCTAAAACTCCTTCAAAGATAGTGCAAAGGAACCATCCTCAAGAACGAATCATTAGGGGGTATCAGGACATAATAACCCGGCCAAAATAACCCTGGACAAAATAACCCAACCAAAATAACCCAGGGACAAAATAACCCATGGACAAAATAACCCGTGGTCAAAATAACCCATGGACAAAATAACCCATGGTCATTTTAGATCAAGTTGGTAATGATAAGAATCATTTTTTAATATTCACACATCGGCAAATCTTATCTTACCAGTTGAATATACAATTACCAATAGAGGGGAAAAGTTTCTTTTTCATGACAATAATGATGAGAATCATTTTTTAATATTCACCACCACATAGAACTTGCAATTACTGAAAGAATCTAAAAATTGGTTTAGTGATGGTACATTTAAAACCGTGCCAAGTATTTTTCAACAGTTGTACAAGATTCTTGGCTTGAAAACTAATGCAATATTTCCATTCATTTATATTCTTATGAGCAACAAAACAAGAACCACTTATACACAAGTACTTGTAGAATTAAAGCAACTTCAACCTGATCTAAACCCAAAATCTATACTTACTAATTTTGAATTAGGTTTCATGGGAGCTATTTCTAAATTTTTTTCCAAATGCCACTATTCTGGGATGTTTTTTCTATTTCTCTCAATGCTTGAGGAAAGTTCAAGAAGAAGGTCTACAAACACATTATAGTGTCGATGAAGTATTTGCATATGAGATCAAGAAACTTGTTGCATTCGCTTTCGTGCCTTAGATGGATGTAATTGATGCATTTGAAACACTTCAACAATCTCCTTATTATATAGAACATGAGGAGACCCTGCAACCCATAATTGATTATTTTGAAGACACATGGATTGGTAGACTTACCAGAAGAGGCAACAAATGATCACCCAAGTTTCCAATCACAATGTGGAATTGCTATTCGGATACTCAAGATGATCTTCCCATAACCAATAATACTATTGAGGGATGGCATAGAGGATTTAGTGAATTGCTTCAAGCATCGCACAACTCAGTCTGAAAATTCATCAAAGTAGTGAAAAAAGAAAAAAGTCTCCAAGAGAATAAAATAGAGAAATATATGGTTGGATACACTGAGCAACCAAGTAGGAAAAAATACCGTGAACTAAAAGAAAGACTAAAAATATTGGTTGATGGTTATGACAACCATAACATTTTAGATTATATAAGAGGCATAGCTCATAATTTGACACTTTAATTGAAAATTTGAATAATAAAGTTGTTTAGCAACATACATGTAATTTATAAATTTTGTTTTCATTTCTCTATATTCTTATGGGGATATTTTGTCCATGGGTTATTTTGACCACGGGTTATTTTGTCTTGGGTTATTATGACCTCAGGTTATTTTATCCCTGGGTTATTGTGACTGGGTTATTCTGTCCAGGGTTATTTTGGCCAGGTTATTATGTCCCGTAACCCATTAGGGATATAACTGTTGGTGTTCAATCCAGAAGAAAGCTTGCTAGTGCAAGTGATCAAGTACCTTTATTTTTTATTTCAAAACTTGAACCTAAAACCTATATAGAGGCTAGTAATGATGAAATTTAGATTAAAGCAATGGAATAGGAGTTAGAGTAGATAGAGAAAAATTAGACATGGGAACTTATCCCTAGACCCAAGGACAAGAATGCCATTGGATAAAAATGGTTCTTTACGAATAAACTTGATGACAAGGGCGATGTAGTTAGAAATAAGGCAAGACTTGTCTACAAAGGATACTCTCAAATTGAGGGTATTGAATTTGATGAAACCTTTTCCCCTATATCTAGTCTTGAAGCTATAAGAATCTTTCTAGCTTTTCTTGTTTATAAAAATTTCAAAGTGTTTCAAATGGATGTTAAAACAACCTTTTTAAATGGTGATCTTGAGGAGGAAGTTTATATGGAGCATCCTGAAGGATTTGAATGTCCAAGTAAAGAATATCATGTCTCTATAGACTGAAAAAGGGATTCTATGGCTTAAAACAAGCCCCTAGAGCATGGTACTCTAAGCTGGATAAGAATTTGCAAGGTCAAGGATTCACAAAATGAGGTGTTTACAACAATTTGTACTTCATGACAAAAGGTGACAATATTCTAGTTGTTGTTGTCTATGTAGATGATATTATTTTTGGGAGCAATGATGATGATATGTGTTCTGCTTTTCCTAACATTATGAAGTTGAGTTTGAAATGTCCATGTTGGAGAACTCTCTTTCTTTCTTAGGTTACAAGTCTCTCAACTTGAGAAGGGTATCTTTATTTCTCAGATGAAATATATAAAAGAGATGCTCAAAAGATTTCAAATGGATGAAAATAGACTAGTTGGAACTCCCATGGAAAATGGCTACAAATTAGGCCAAGATGTTGATTTCCCTGATGTAGATCACAGCATGTTCAAGTCTATGATAGATAGTCTTTTGTACTTGATTTCCACAAGGCCTGACATCATGCATGTTGTATGCTTGGTGGCTAGATTTTAGTCCTCTCCCAAGCAATCTCATCTTAATGCGGTTAAAAGGATACATAGATATGTCAATGGTACTATTGATTATGGTTTGTACTATCCAAGACATGATGATTTTACCTTTCTTGCTTACACTAATGTTGACTGGGTAGGATGCATTTATGATAGAAAAAGCACTTTTGGAGGAGCATTTTTCTTGGGTGGAAGGCTGGTAGCATGGCACAGGAAGAAACAAGACTCTATGTATTTTTCAACTGTTGAAGTAGAATACATTGTTGTTCTCAGGTTTTATGGATGGTTCAAACATTAAAAGATATCAAAGTGGAAGTATCGCAACCTATTCATATTTTGTGTGATAACACTAGCACTATAAATATTTCAAAAAATCTTGTGATGCATTCAAGAACCATATGTATAGCCATATGCTATCATTTCTTGAGAAAAAAGGTTCTAACAAATGAATTTGTTTTGGATTATGTGGCATCATGTGATCAAGTGGCTGATATCTGTACAAATCCATTAGTAAAAGAGGTGTTTGAAAGTTTAAGGGATAGACTTGGTGTTCTCTCCCTTGTCTCTCTTCAATAGCACAAGTCATTTTTGCTAAAATTCAAGGGGAAATTCAAGCTTATTATTTATCCCTGGCTCATGAATGATCCATTTTTGTTGTCATTTGATTCATATTTTCTTTATGGTCAGATATTCAACATACAGGATAACACTTAAGTCAGTAGCTCTAGCTTATATATGACACTCTTTGATGCCTTCACTATGTTTTTTTTATGCATACCTATTTCAATAGTGACAGTCTATTACATGTATTACATGTTTCAATTTGTGATTATCTATGATATTGTGCACCATGAAGATACAGTGGATGTTTGTCAAGTTTTGATGCTTTATGAGACTGCTTGATGCTCAGATGTTCCTTTCAATCTTTGTGAACTGTATACTTTGTTCTACCTAAATAGTGATTTGACAATGACATCTTTCCTTTGGTCTAATAGTTCTTTGATGTTCCTTGTGACAACACTTAATGAGGAATATATAATTCAGTGTCTTGATACATGATACGCTTGTGTAGACATGCAAAATTAACATTATGCATTCGATCAAATTCAGTCAAATTATATGTCGCATTAGGACCATTCATCAATTAATCGGGTGCACTTTCATCCATTCATTAGGTAATTTCATTATCATCAGCCTTTTAATAAATCAAACATCATCACTTTAATTAAATAGATCAAACATTTATTTAATTAAATCCATATTTCATCCTTTTCTGATTTAAATAAATCAAATATTTAAATCCTAAAGGTCAACTCACCTAATCAGCATTAAATCAGCATAATCATCATCCTAGCTAATCTAACCCTGATTAAATGCTAATCTCACCCACTTGCATTCTCTAGATTTGGCCACTTGCACATGAAATTGCATTTAATTGATTTATCAAAATCTTTATTTTCAACTTGGCATAAAGGGAGAATATTCTCCAAGTTTGAATCTCCCCCCAAGTGGACATGTACACCCAGCAGAACATTTATGAGGCCTCTTACATGTCCCCTTCCAAAGTCAAAATCAGCATTTATTGCAAATTCAAATTCAAATTCTCCCTCTCATGGGCACTCTTCCCAAATCTTGCACAACCATTGACCTATCATCACTTTGACAAGTGTCATCTTCTCATTAGAGGATCTTTAGTCCCACATTCACCATCTTGGCCAATCTATCATCAAGAAAATCTATAAAATAGGGCCTTCATTCTCATTCATGGATACACAACTTTTATGCAAGGTTACTCTCTTGATTTGAGAACTCCATTTTCTCATCTCCATTTGCATTTCATCATCTTGAACTTTGATCAAGGATTGGGAAAGGGTCACTAGCACATGTGACACCAATCCACTATGGAATAGGTGACTTGTAATTGCTTTCTTAATGCTTTAGTTTTTCTTTTGTCATGTATTGCATTTTAGAAGTCTTTATAAGGTATTTCATAGAGGTATTTTGTTAGATTTGTGAAATACTAACCCCTATATGCAGATTTAGGGTACTTCATTGTGGTGCTAGAAGGAGGGCATAGATTTTCTTTGACTTGTTATTTTCTTTGAGGAAGTAACAATACAAAGTATTTTATTCTGACATACAAAGCATCTTATGAATACGAAACATTTTGTTTGCTGACATAGATACAGATACAAAAACATTTTATGTGACAGTGGCAGTTAGCAAAGGTTGTTGAATTTGATTTTACATATACCACATGCATTCAGCTTGAAAATGTAACTTGAAGGGCTTGGCTATTCCTTTCTTTTCAGCTGCTAGTATCATTTACTTGAAAGATAATGTTCCTTTCTCTTTTATTTTTTGTTTTCTGTTACCACATTGTCCTGATTTTATTGGCAAGTTTTTGTTTTCTAGTAAAGGCTATTGAAAAAAAAAAAATGAGGATGAAAAGACAATATTCAAAGCCAGTTTACTGTTTGTATTAAATAATAAGGGTCTCAGAAGTAGCTTTTTGTTTAAAAGCTTAGGATTTATATGCCACTTTTTTCGGTGTAGGATTTTCTATTTTATGAAGTCTTCTCTACCCGGAGTATCTATGGTAAGTGTCTGATATTTTTCATTCATGATGTTTTTCCTTTGACTTCCATCAGAAATACGACTGATTTTTGTGTATCGTTATTGCTGACTATTAAATGTCCTTTTTTCGAATAGGTGTTGGGAACATTCAATACTTGTATTTCACATGATTTGGCCTTTTAGTTTGAGAGATATTTAATAGCCTCTGGATGTTAACTGATTCAATGTCTCTGTTAACTGCTTTGATAACTGTGGGATACTTGCTTTGTTAACTATTCAAAACATCTCCATTTACAAAATAACTACCTTTGATTATCAGGTTAAGGTGCAAAAGGAAAAATTTGTGGTTATGTTAAGTATTAAAGCCCCGTGCTTAGTTTCCTCAGATTTTTTTAATGGTTATTATTCTTTATGTATCAGCGTATACCCTTGACATAGTTGGCGCAGGTTGTCTAATCATTCCCACGCTGGTCAGAGGCTGTGTCATTTTATGTTGTTATTCTTATCTACCAACTGCGTCAGCTTGGACCTTTTGTAGAAGCCTACTTCATAGCTAATAAAAGCACTCGCTTGAAGGCTTTCGGGAGTCCCTATTTACTTTTGTGCAGATGCGCCAGCTAATAATGTTTACAGCTAATGTTTAGTGTTGTTGATTGCAGTAACTTTGAAAGACTTCCTTTATGACATGGGGGGGGCGCAACTTTAAAGTCTACCATAACACATCTAATTAAAAGCTTTCCTTAGCTGCATCTTCATACGTGTATTAAATGCGTTATCTTGAGTATTTTAAACTGCTATCCTCTGCCATTGTTCACTGCCAGCTATTCGCTACACTTCATATGCCTCATCTATGCCCAGGAAATATTTTTAGAGAATTTGAACTTCTGATTTCTGATTTCTGATTTCTGAGAATAACGTGTTTTTCATTAGCTGTGACATTTTCTTTCTCACAATAAATCGTATGCTTTGGAGAAAGACCGGTCTATAAAGGGCTTAGAACTTCATCAATTTTTGCTTTTCCCTTGCTTGGTGTATTAAATGACTATTCAGGCTTTGAGTATACATTCATGCTTCTGACAGATCTTTATTATGGTAGCTTGAAAACTGCAGATTTGGCCTTACACCTACCAATAGACCCTCGCTATCTTCCATCTATAACATATTCCGCCTTTTTAAATGTTCAAAGTGGTTGTTTGATGGACAGATTGGCAGCTGATTGCAGCTAGACACCTTTAAAGTCTTTATGTGCGCAGATCTACTCTTTAAATGGGCCCTGAATATCTTCTTTGTTAGGCAGACATATACTTTTTAATGTGCCTAGTTGACAATCTGCCTTACACAGACCAAAATGCAGTTATTACAATCTAGTTGCAGTTGCTTTTAAAATTCAAAAAGCCTTTGGCAGATCCATTTGATCATTTAGTCACATATGGCTTTAATGAATGATTTCGGTAATTGATTTAATGAGATACATTTTTTATTTTCTCTCTCTCATCTAGTTGCAAGGTTACTCTCTTGATTTGAGAACTCATCTTGCTCATCATCTCCATTTGCATTTCATCATCTTGAACTTTGATCAAGGATTGGGAAAGGGTCACTAGCACATGTGACACCAATCCACTATGGAATAGGTGACTTGTAATTGCTTTCTTAATGCTTTAGTTTTTCTTTTGTCATGTATTGCATTTTAGAAGTCTTTACAAGGTATTTCATAGAGGTATTTTGTTAGATTTGTGAAATACTAACCCCTATATGAAGTTTAGTTTTTTGCAGATTTAAAAGGATGCCTACAAGTTGGTTTGGTAATAATGCATACTTGACATTGTCTCTGTATTTCCACATTAGTATTTTTATACTACACTGATATGTTGTTTTCTCAGTTGTTGCATTGGTTTACAAGACAATCTTCTCTGAGTTTTTGTTCTCCCTGACCTTTGGCATTGTTGTCAAAGGGGGAGATGAACAGTGATGTACATTCATATTTGACAGTGATTGATGATTCTCATGCTTTGTTATTTATATTTGATGCTTCATACTTCATTTTACAGTGCATTTGACAGGTCATATTTGATAGTGGTTGATGCTTCTCATGCTTTATCTGACAGTGTTTGATGTTTCATTTAGTATGATGGTGGTTGATGCTTCTCATGCTTCATTATTTATATTTGATGGTCCATGCTTATATTTGATGCTCCATACTTCATTTGACAATACATTTGACAGATCATACTTGACAATGGTTGATGTTTCTCATGCTTTAACTAACAATGTTTGATGTTCCATTCAGTATGATGCTTCTTTTTGACAGTATGAACATGAGCTTCATTTGACATTCCATTTGATACTTTGGGGACAATGTGCATTTGAGATGCATTCTTTAGTGATCAAGATCATGATAGAGCATTCTATGACAGCTATTCTTTTAGTGCTTTCAGCTTATCTACAAAGGGGAGCAACAACAAAATTGGTTGTTGACATCAATGAAAAAGGGGGATTTTTTTCAACCCTTTGGCATTGGATTAGGTTTGCATTGATGTCCATAGAGTTTTACCTTGATGCAAATTTGAAAGGCATAAGATGTTATGTGTTGGTTGTATTTGATGATGTTTGGTTATCTTTGTTATTCTACTAAGGTAGCAATAATTATCAAAGTCATAAACATGATGCTTGTGTTTTTGATATGCTAAGTGATAAGAGGTTTAAATTAAGTTTATTTTATTTAGTAACCTACCTAGAAAGTCATGGGCTTGAGGAAAGGTTTGAAGGATGCTTTATGAAATTGTTTCTACGAGTCCCTTCTAGGGTTACTAGCTCAGCAAGGTAAACTTGTATAATGTTGAAAGAAAAGGTATATCATGCATATTACAAAGTCAGAGTTTGGTGTATATAGTAGTGAACCTATGGTTTGCTTCTTGGAAATGAATGACATAAAACAAAGCTTGGAAGGCAGCAAATATGTAGTGACAATTGTGGATTCGATGGTGCAGTTAAGATTTGTAAGTTTCCTTTCAGTTGCAAGCAAAAACCGATTGAGGTATGGTTGTATTGTTTGTAACCAGGTTAATGTTTGCTATTTACTTGAGATGCACAAGCTCAGGCTTCAGCTAGACAATAAGCTAGAAAAACTTGAGATATCAAGTATCATCTTTATTTTTTCAGTTCTTTTCTGATTATATGACCATTATGATTTGAATGTGGAGGTTTCTCTCAAAACCCTAGTTTTATGAAATGAGAATTTTGAAAACGTTGAATATAGTTGGATAGTGAGTTGTATATTCTTTTAAGAAGGGTTGCATCCAAAAACTATAAAAATAAAAATTAATATGCTTTGTTTTTTCTAGGTTTCAAGTGCAATGAAGCCTATAGGACACATAATGTATTAAGGAAGAAAATTTCCATGAGCATTAGAGAAACAAAGTAACCCTCTGTAATTTACTATTTATTTTGATTGTTGATCAATGTTAGTATGTGCCAATGAGGTAGTTGTTAAGTTGAAAATCCAATGAGGAATTTTTGTAGCTAGTGAAACTTTGCCAATGAGGCATTTTTGTAGCCAGTGAGGCATTTTTGTGGCTAGTGAGGCACAAAAAGCAGCTAGTGAGGCTTTGTAATCAGTGGGGTTTTATTAAGCCAGTGAGGCATTTTCCTGAGTGGTTTTTTATCCCTATGAGGCTTTTCCACTCATAAAAAAATTTTGTTATGGTTCTTTTGTGATCTATGTGGTTATCATGATTCATGCAATTTAGTCTTGTAGCTTCCTTTATGTACTTTGCAACATTTGAGTTTTTTAATGTGGTTTAAGGATCTGACATTGATTATCACATTTGAAAACATACCTGAAACTAAACATTTCATGATTACAAATAAGTTGTGTTTTGAAAAATAATTGATTTGAATTTGGCTATTAAAACACTGATTCACCCCCCCCCCTCTCAATGTTTTTCGTACTCCAACAGAAGGAAGAAGATGAAGGCAAGAAAAGATATAAGGCTAGACTCATGGTAAAAAAAATTGCACAAAAAAAGGTATAGATTTTGATAAAATATTTTCTCCAGTTGTAAAGATGACTTCTATTAGAACCATTCTAAGACTTGTGGCTCCGAAAGACTTGCATCTTGAATAGCTAGATGTGAAAACAACATTTCTCCATGGGAATTTGGAATAGGAAATATACATGTAGCAACCACAGGGATATGAGGTCAAGGGTAAGGAGGAATTTGTGTGCAAGTTAAGGAAGAGTTTGTATGGCCTCAAGCAAGCACCTCGGTAATGGTATTTGAAATTCAATAGTTTTATGGATGAACAAGGTTACAAAAGATGTCACTATGATTATTTTGTTTATTTTAAGAAATTGGGAAATGGAAGCTATATTATCATGTTGATTTATGTTGATGACATGCTTGTTGTTGGTTCTAACATGCAACATATTAATGAACTTAAGAAGAAATTAGCAAATAAATTTGCTATGAAGGATTTGGGTGCAGCAAAACAAATCCTTGGTATAAGGATCACATAGGATAGGACAAACAAAAAAAAAAAATTGTCTCGAAGTGAGTATGTAGAGAAGGTGTTGAAAAGGTTTAACATGCAGAATGCAAAAACAACTAGTACACCTTTTCCTAGTCATTTTAAGTTTACTAAGGAGATCTGTATAAAGACACAAGAGGACGAAGACAAAATGTCTAAGATACCATATGCATCTGTAGTTGGAAGCTTGATGTATGCAATGGTATGCACAAGGCTAGAGATATTGCACATGTAATGGGAATTGTAAGCAGGTATATGAGAAATCCAAGAATGGAACATTGAAATGTGGTTAAATGGATTCTCTTATATTTAAGAGGTACTACTTCAAATAATCTATGTTTTGGAGGAAAAAATTATGCTCTAAAAGGATATGTTGACTATGATTTGGTGGGTGATATTGATAGCAGGAGGAGTACTACAAGGTATTTTTTACTATAGGAGGTACTTTAATCCATTGGATTTCAAGGTTGCAAAATCTTGTTGAGCTTTCAACCACTGAAGCTGAGTATGTTGTTGCTACGAAAGCTAGCAAAAAGATGATTTGGTTACAACATTTTCTAGAGGAATTGGAATAATGACAAGAAGATATCCCTTTATACACTAATATCCAAAGTGTCATTCATCTTACTAAGAACTCAGCTCTAGATTCTAAAACTAAGAACATGTAGCTCATATACATTTCATCTGGTCAGTTTTGGAGGATAGACAATTGAAGCTGGAGAAAATTCACAGAAGTGAGAATCCTACAAATATGTTGACAAAGGTAGTTACATGGGAGAAACCGATATCCTCATCAATTTTTTTTGGCATTCACGAATGATAATGCTAGACATAAGAAACCAGCCAGACCTGTAATCTAGTGGGAGTTGCAAGTGCAGCGGAGTCGCCTAGGATTAGTCTCCAAGTGGGAGATTGTTTGGTGTGGAGCCTGATTAGTCTCCAAGTGGGATATTGTTGGTATGTGGTGAGTGATCACATCAAGGTTTTCTTGTTAACATGTCAAATGAAAAATGACCTTGTAAAACCCTAATTCTAGAAGGTTCCAAAAATCTTGTTATAAGCAGTTGAGATGTATGTTGTGGCAGTGTGTTTGCGAGATTGTAATTTGTTTTGCACTGGATAATAAGATAATTTGATGGCTAAGTTTCTATGGATGTAGCCCATAGTGGGTGAACCATGTTAATTTTTTTTTTGATCTCTTTTATGTTATTCTTCATTGTTATTTCTAGGTTATTTAATCTACATATAATTGTTAATGTTTATTGCTCCAATCTTCCTGAACCCTAATAGTTGATTCTTGGTTTAGAATGGTATTGTGTCTTGTTATACTTTGGCTACTAATTTGAGTTTTTTCATGGTATCCTAGTTCTCTTAAGACTAGGATGTGTGCATCAGTGTATGTTATCCTTTAAGAGGAGATGTTAGATTTAATGATGTCATGATAGGTTCCCAATTCTTTGGTTGGAGCTTTGACATTGGTGTTGATGGTTCTCTTGGTATTGAGTACATTAGTCATGTGCTTATGAGCTTCATGTTAGTTTCATGTTGTGTTTGGAGCTTAGCATGGATTGATTGGTTCCAGGTGCTCATGGATACTTGGAGAATTATGTGACATTGGAGTTCTCTTTGGGTGAGAGACATTTTCTTGAGACAATTACTCTTTGGAGGTTCTAGCAGGAAGACCAAGGAGCTTACACCTAGATATGGAAATGAGTTTATGATGGACTTGAGAGAAGATTGTTCTTTGAGTCAGTCATGATGACTTGGTTATCCTAAAGCAGCAGTCTCAATTTCTCATTTCCCACTCTTGGTCTACTCGGTGATTTGTCATTTGAAAGTTATTTTCCCATTCTTTCTTTTAGATACATTATTTTTTTGCTTTTTTTCTCATAGGAATGAGTCTTGAGCTATGGTGATTGATTTTGGGAGACTCATTTGAGGATTGTTTAGTATCAACTCTTATGATTTATCTTCTCATGGATGTGGATCTTGAGCGTTGGTTGTTTAGATTTGGAGGATTCATTTGAGGAGTGTTGACATGGTTACTTCCTTATACATATGAGTTGATTTATGATGTTTGATTATGAGGATCTTATGAGATAGTTATTGCAAAATTTTCTTGATTTGGGATATGCATTTTTTGAGTTTAGTTTCCTTTGTTAGAGAGGCTTACATCCATCTTGATATTAAATGATACATATGTTGCATTTGATCTATGAGATTGAGTGTTTGGGAATTGTTTTGGATTTACCTATGGAGTTGTAAGGAAATCATACTTAACACAACTTAGCACTTTGAGGTATTGATAGGACATGTTGTCCTCTTAGAATATTTTATAATTTAGTTATCATTGCAACAACATTCTATATCTAAGAATCAACATAAGTATTGAATACATTGATCAAAAACCTCCAAGGTGTCATCCCTTCTTATAAGGTACTAGTTAGTCTTCACATGGGTAACTTGACTGAGACATCAATAGCTCTTCATCAATATTTTTGATATGTTTACCAAATTCTAGTAGGCTACATTATAATCCATTAGAATAAGAATGCATGCTAGGATTCATCCCCTAGCTATAAGTATGAGAAGAATAAAAAAAAAACTATTATCAAGGGGGATAACAATGGGCACATATTTGGCTTGGTCTCCATAAACATTTGCTTTATGTTATGTCCTCCTTTCCTCTTATTTTGTGATGTATATCTTCATAGATAAGTTTAAACCTCCTCAACTTGTGGTACCTCTCTAAGAATTGCTCTCGATTGACTAAATCTTGCTTTTGCTCAAAAAGGCCATTTGGGGTCAAATTTCTTAAAGAGAAAAGCAATAGATAGGATTTCTCTAGGAAAATCTTTATTATAATCCTTTCCATCCAAGAATTAATTAATGTGAAGAAAGAAAGAACTTGCATATGTTTTTCTAAGGGTATGACTTTAAGCCCAATGGAAGACATTTTGGAATATTGATTACTCAAGAAAGATTCCCTTATTAGTTAAAAAAATAGTATTTTAATACACTTCCTTTAAAAAATTCATGCTACCATAAATTAATTCCTCAAGTAACCTTCAAGTGGCACAATCTTTGAACCTCATATTACTCCTATGATGCATGGGGTTCCATTTTTTAAGCTTCCTAAATAATTCCAACAATATACCTGATCAATATTTGAGTCATGAGTGTCATGTTTTCTATGAAGCCTTTCTTTGACTAATGTTTCCTTAGCCTCATTCATAACCACCTTTTTTGCACATTTGACAAATTCATTGTTGACCTCTTCCAAATACATTGTGTTAAAGTTCAACAAGAATAGAAGCAATACTTTTTATAGTCTCCCTCCTCATATGGCCCCTACCTCCTTCAAATTGGTTCCATAGCCTCATTCATCCTTTTAATGACTTAGTAACAATTATTCTCATAGTTCACCCATCCTTAATCCAATAAACAAGAAACTTTCTTTGAAGCCCTATTGTTATAGTGATCCTCACTCCTATCTTTCACTTCTCAATATTTTTTCTCAAATTTCACCATGCTTCCATCCTTTGCGATGTGCCAAATATTTATCTTTCTAGGCATCAAATGGTGAGGCTATTTTACATCATCTCCTTTTGTATGCTACCAACCTAAACTACATAGTGGCCCCTACTCTATTATATCTTTTAACTTTATTTTGAGAATATTTGGATTTCCAATCATGCTAGTACTCTTTTGATTATGTCATTCATTGCTATGGAATTAATGGTATACAAATTTTTGATGTTTCTCTTAAAAATGAATTTAAACCCCTTCTTTGAAGATCTATGTATAAGAGGTTATCACCCCTCTTGATGATGAAAATATATATCTCTCCCCCTACCAAGATTGTTTTATCTTACTATTCAAATGGTATCAATATATGTGGATCTTTCCATATCACATCTAGAACACACCTTCATCACTCCAATGGTCATTGATCATAGTGGTCATGGAATATGTAGATCCTATTCTTCGATGGATTCCAAGAGATCTCTTTACCTAAGCATTACTAATGGTGTGTGCACCTTGTAGAGGTCACCATGGATTCAAATAATTTTGTTTGAGTTCATGTGCCTATGTGTGTCTCTCCTTAGTCATTGACTCAATTTCAATCAAATATCATTTTCCATATGTGTAGGTCTTCTAAAGTATGTCCCTTCTCTTCCTCTCATTTTCAATTATTTATAAATTCTCTTAAGCTACTTTGGTTTCAATTTTACAAGGATTACTATGGTTGCATAAATATAAACTCAATCCCAATGCAAATATATTTGTCTCTTGAAACATATAACTAACTAAGCACTAATATTTTAGCTTTTGGTTAATAGAAGTGCACTATTTGGCTTCTAGTTTTGATAACTCATCTTGGAGAGTGTCCCCTAGTTTGAGTTAATGGTTGTGTTTATATGTGTCTACATATGCCCCTTAAAGGAAGTGAATTATTTATGTATATTTGAATTCCCACTAACCATAGATGTTAATTAGTATCATTATGTGCATAGGTAGGTTTTGTAGAGCACACCACAACAACGCTACACAAGAATTTGCATTATTATAATCGGAGCACACAAATTTATAAAAAATCATAAATATGTAAGTTTCCATGTTGTCAAAAGTTCATAGATACTAGCTAAAACTACATGCGAATGTATTTTTATTGGAATTGGTAAGTAGTGATCATGGATTACAAGGTTCACATGATCAGGGGAGTTCAAGAATTAAACACAAGTGTATAGAAGGTAAATAAGAAAATAAATTTACTTAGCTCAATAGCTAAGGAATGTATGCCTTTGATGAAGATTCTAGAATATTGTTAATGCCTACTTGGGAAATATGAAATATCTATAGTGAATTTCCTTAGATCTTGTACAATGAATCTATTCTTTGTTTGGGAGAAAGTTTGTGAGTCTAGATCTAGTCTATGATTGTAGATTTGTTCTTAAGATCTAACCCTAGCAATGTGTTACTCTACTCTTTTATTTACCTAGTTCACCTCAACTTCTTCTACATTTTCTAATATCTAAGAACTAGCGGTATTTAGAAATATATTTAGAGGACTTAATTAGTCTTGAAAGAGTGCATATCTCATGGGTCAAGCTTCAAAAAACTTATTCATGGGATTAGAAATATTAGAAAATATCCCTAAGATTATGTATACATATTTATTACTCATTTTAGTGCACCAAATCCAAATGTTTTACTATTGATTGCTCATTTAATGCTTTATAAGGAGAGAGGACTTGTGTATTTTAGATGTCTTGAATGAATGCTAATGAATTCTTGTAAGTACTAGTAAATAACATCAAATTTCATCAAATTTATACCTAGTATGCTTAGGTTGAGTAAATAAATGGTGACAGTTAGCTAGATTTTGAATTTGAATTTTGAAAAGGTAGGGGTCAAGTCCATGACTATTGGATTTGACCTTATGACCACAAAAATTTCTCTAAGTGGGAAAATAATCAAATTCAAATAAATAATAGCTATATAATTGTAGGTGTACATATAAAAAATTTTGAATGCAAGGCTTGTGTGAATATATCAAAGCATATATGTATAATGATAAGGTGGGAACTAAATATGTGGGAGTGTGTGTATATAAGGATAGGTGAAGGCTAGGGGAATGATGCTAACTTCACACAAGATTATGCCATTTATTGATATGTACATGTATCAAGGTATTTCCTCAAAACGGATGCAAAACAAAATAGAAAATGGTATGGGTATATAAATTCCATTGTTGCACTTATTCATATTAATAATAATTGAGTTATAAACATTACACATTTAGATTAAATTGAAATGGATAAAAAAGAGTTTTATAAAGTTGTTTGTTTATCCTATTTCATTATTTTTAGTTTCATTTTTAACATAAATGTAGAAAGATATGTATTTATAAATATTTTATAGTTTAAACATTTATTTTATGCTAAAATAAGAATAGAAAGAGAGGATTTCTATAAAATGAAATGTTAGAGAAGAAGGTAAAAGAATTGTATATTGTTTAACATTTAGTGAATATTTTGATGATTTTTAAGGCTGAGAAGGAATCAAGATTCTATCCTTGGATCCATTTTCTCCCTCAATCTCTAGTCAAAAAGACCTATCTATGCATAGTTGTGTACTACTTGACATAATCCATTCATATTGTTATGATACTACCTTTAATTTTATTAGTCGTGTATGGTCATAATGATATCATCAACAATCTTGTAACCTATAACTACAAAAGAAATTATATCTAGAACAAAGTGGTGTCATAGGAACATTTAAGGACTTCTTGTGTAACATGCTCAACTAGATTTCTACCATTTAACCAAAAATTGATATTATGAATATTAATATTTATGAAATAAATTCCATAGCTAATTTCCATTTAGCACTTTTATGATCATAAATCACCAATAAATCTAAAATAAAAGAATATTCATTTCCAAATGTCAATGGTTACATACAAGTTTGACTTGGAATTCAATGCCTCAAAGTCAATTCTTAATAACATTGTTTTTCTTTCTATTACATCAAATATTCTTTTACATCAATGATACTGCAGATGCATAAAATGTACTAATTAACATTGGACATCTGATCCTGACCACTAACATCGCTTCATCATAAATCATCCTTCGGTCTAACCATTTAATCAAATGCATTTATTTGATTAAATTCATCAATATTCCTCCCTTAATTAAATAAATCAGTTATCTAATTAAGTCATCCTTTCTCGATAATTAAATTAACCAGTCTGGTCTAATTATCCCTATTTAATTAAATAATCAATTTTATTTGATTAAATCTCTAAAGTTCATCTATTAAATTAAATAAATTAAAACCTTATTTGAGTTAATCTACCTTCATCCCCTTAGTTAAATAAATCAAAACCCTTTATTTAATTAAATCTTTAAATCATAATTCTTCTCATATTTAATTTAAATCAATCCATAAATTTAAGTCAAATAGGTCACATCATTTAATCCTTGATTAAATTAATTAACCTTGATTAATTTAGTTGCTTCTCATGTCCCATCCTCCATCTTTTGCAACTTGCACATGAAAATAGAGTTATTTGATTTATTAAATCTCTATTTATCTTCAACATGGCATAAAGGAGGAATATTCTTCAAGTTTGAAATTCAAATATAAGTTGACTTTGTCCTTCCAATAAGGAATTCATTCCCTCTTACAAGTCCTTTTTCATTGAGCCAAGTGGCCATAACTCCATTTGACTCTCCCTTCATCTTGCCATTAATACAATTTCAAAATTCAAATATTGGCATTTATTGGCACATTCATCAAAACTTGCACATCCTTTGCCCATTCACATTTGGACAAGTGGCACTTTGCCATTGGATGAAATTTAGTCCCACATTGCTCTATTTTGGGCATTCTTTCAACTTGTCATTCTATAAATAGAGAGCTCCTCTATTATATTTTTCATCCACAATTTGAGTAAATTTACTATGCTCAAATCTTTAGCAATCTTCATCCATACTTTTGAATGTGTAGCTAGGTTATGCAGGTTTTTATCTTGGAGCATTCATAACTCTTCATAAAAGTGGATCAATTTTTATCACCAAATCACCATTGCATCATTGGAGTTGGGAAAGGGCCAATTTTCGCATCAAATTGGCACCAATTCCCTCAAGAGGTTTAGAGTTTTCTTTGCTTTAGAATAGGATTTGATATTTTTTAATTTTTGTTGTGTTCTTTGTTTCATTTCCTTTTTCTTTTGCAACTTAAATGAATTTCTTGAGGAATCATGTTACTAACCTTGCCTTTGATTTAATATTTTGATTGTTTCTTGTGTATGTGCAGGTTGGGAATCATGGTTCACAGATACAAATACATATAGAATTCTTATATGATTCCTTATGAAAGCTCACCTCCACTAGTGGACAAGAACATGATTGAGGTGCTTTTCCACTCAACCACAAAGCATTGCTTCCCTGAAATTCTTCAGTTAGTCAAAGAATGCCCAACCTTGCAAGCAACACTTAGTAAGAGATACAGTTTGCAAGGTGGAATCTATGCATGCCTAACTACATGCATATCTATCTACTTTGTTAGAATATGTAAATTTCAAATTAGGTAAATCAATAAATCAGAGAGAGGATAAATAACACAGTCTATTCCATCTACAAATATATAAAAGTGACTGCAAAGCTTGGCCAAGCTCATGTTGCATAAAATGCAACTTTGGTTAGATTTAAAAAAAGAAAATCTACACTCTCTAGCACCCATTCCTAGAAGAAAAGATTATCATATCAAAGGGGTATCCCTCCCTTTTAGACCATCTATTAACAACATATTCTAGTGTGATACAATCTTCCATTGAATTCATGTATCATTCCATTTCATTAATTGGCCACAAATTAGTCATTTCACATGTGCAACCATTCATTCATTCATCATAGTCTATCAGTTTCATGTTACAAAATCATAATGTTATATCATTATAGTTCCATTCTTTGCAAATAAATTCTAACAATCTTATTCAAACATTAATCAGGATGAATCAAAAGGTATACTGCATGTATGTGCATGTGCATAAAAGAAGCATTTATGCACGTGCACATGTATGCCTAAAGTGAATAGAGTTGGAGAATGTGTATACATTTTGAATAGAAAAAGATAAATTATCCTTCTTACAGGAAATTCATAATTAGAAAAATGCAACATCAACTTGTTCAAATGCTTCATTTAATAATTCAGAAACATTTATCCATAGACATTTATCCAACATGATTTATTTATAATTCTCCTAGTAATCATAACCAGAATACATCAATTCATTCATAAAGAAGAATGCATTCAATCAATTTCAAATTCTATTTTTCTCGGATGTTAGTTTCATATTATACATGTTTGTTTTTTTTTCAATTTGAGAATTTCCATTTTATCAGTTCATAAAGAACATCAATAAATTGAATCAACATATCCATTAAGAACTATCAAACAAGTTTCCACTTTCAAGAAAATGTAATGGTCAATATGCAAAATGATAACATGCTATAGATTCCACAATGAGGTCTTCATTATAAATCAATAGCATAAAAGCTATGGTGGGGTCTGAGTTTGTATGAGATCACCCAATGAAATTCTCATATAGCAATAAGCACAGTGGGTCAATCTTCAACCTTGGATAAACATTAAAATAAATTGACAGATAATCACAAGAAAGTATGTATATATGTATATATATCTATATATACATATACACATGCACTAAGATTTGCATGCTAAACCCAAAAGGGATTCTTGTTACTAATTTTTAGCTTCTTGCTTAAAAATTAGTGAGGATGTAATGAGTGGATATTTGCTAGGGTATAAAATTTTGAGTCATCCAATGAATCATTTCTTTCAAAATGAAGAGTTGTCTAGGATTGATTTGTTCAAATCATTCAAACAGTTTAGATTAAATTGTTGAATAGTTCAAAAAACAAATAAACAAGATTCATTTGGAAAGGAAAAATTCAAAAGAAATGAAGTATAAAGTCATTATTTTCTGCAATATTTTTCATTGCTGACTATAAAAGGACATTGCAAAAAAAGAATAGAAATCATTCATCTTGATTACATAACATGTGTTCTAAATAATTGCAATTTCATTGTTTCAAATTATGTAATTAGAACAAACTCATATTGTTGATCATAAGCTATTGCATATCATGAACAATTGATTTATTAAAAGATATGCTTTTTTGATCCCAAACAAGTCATGGGTAGACTAAGTTTATTTAATTCAACAAGAAGAACAAATCATACACTTCAAGAAAAATTAAAGAAAAGTAACATGAGAAAGGAGGTCATGTTCGTCATTTCCTTGAGGGCTGGTGTAGGGTTGATCCCATAGGTTCATCTCAATTTTTTAGTGTCTTTAGTCTCTAAATCCATTGCTCCTGAGCTTTAGAACCTACAAGTGTTTTAAAAGTTTTGTTAGAGCTTAGGTCATGAGATCCTAAAACATATTCAATTCAACAGAGGTATAATTTGCACTCGTTATCAAATCAAATCAACTTAGTCAACATCCACAAAATATATGAAAGAATTGCTAGGAAAAATCATCAAAAGGAATCATTGAATCCACTATTTTTACTAACTTGTTTGTGTCATGTGCAAATACAGGAAAATTTTTGTTGCTGATTTTTGAATTTCAACATGAGTGGGGAGAAATGTGGCTCCCTCAAGGGTTGAGCTCAGCTCATGATAGTGACACAAGCACGGTATGAAAGAAAAGTAATTAAATCCATTGTATTTGCTTTTCAATGATAGTGAATAGGCATACATATTAAGTTCATAGAGTATTTCAGCCTTAAAAATGAAGCTACATAATGCAAATGAATGTCAGAAACATAAAGTAATTCATGATTGTATCCTTGTTTACAAATGATCTCCAAGTTGGAAAGAACAGTTCACAATGAACAATTATGAGAGGGAAGCCATTTAAGCTATAGGGACAGATTATCAAGATAATGGCAGGTTTGTGAAAGCTACATAAGTGTGCTTTTGGAGAAACGGAGTAAGCAATCCTTGCATACCAAATAGATTTCGTGATCTTGCTACAGGAGAAAATAAAAATTTCCCACATGAATGTACTAAGTAAAATAAATATACATTATTTTATTCATTTTCATATGCAAATGCATCTTTGAGAAGATAAATCCATGGTTTTTTTAAGAAAAATAATATGAAACAAGAACAACATATGAGTATGTATGGAAACACAATATATGGAGTGTTTTTCTTCAACAGGAATAAGAATATAATGCAACTAAAATGAAGTTTATTTATGGCAGCCTGGAATTGACAAAGGGTTTGATTTTTTCCAAAAAGCCTCGAGCTAGGGTTCTGAAGTATGTAAAATCATTTTTCTTATATAAATCTAGAAGTGAAAACATGGTGAAAGAGCGTGATTTTTGATGATTCAATGAATGTTTCAAAAAATCAAGTATAAAGTAAGCTACAGGAAATATAGTACAGTGAAATATGAGAAGAAATGGAGTTTCTCAAGGTAGTTTGGAGCTTATTTCTTTCAAGAACTTTAAATACAGAGAGTGAAAAAGTGAAGTTTCATTATGGCGGCTTGTATATGGTAGAACACACATAGATTTCTTCCAGTTAAAAGTAGATTTATATTCTCATGGAGCTCAATTAGAGCACTTTTGCATAAATAAAGAACAAGATTTAATGATAAAGACCTTTTTTTTAGAGAGAGGTATATGAGAAGCCATGGGATTTTATTCATCTTTTCTTTCTCAATAGCTAAACTCCAGTATAATCATGGCAACCAAGTCAAGAGAACATAGGAGGAAGTCAACATGAGCAAGTATCCACAAAAAATACAGTCAAAAGAACATAGAGGTCGCACCTATAAGCTTGTAAAAAATCTTTCAAAAGCATCAATCTTCCGGAAAATATTGCAACCACAATGTTGGTTTTAATCCAAATAGCCTTGCTACAACAAGTAACCAGCATGCACATCATGCTTACCACCCACCCACCCAGTCCTAAGAAGGTCACTTCACTCCAAATCAGCATGTTGTAGAGCTTAGTGAGATAAAAGGCCTATTGCAATCCCTTAGAAATGAGAAACAAATGTTGCAACAAACTTTACAAGAATATATTGAGCGGATGGATGAGATCAACAAGAGCTTAGATCAACAACAAGATGAGTGGGCTTATCAAGCCTATCTCCATGAACAAGAAGAGTTGGATCTTCAAGCTCAACTTCATAGGCAGAAATTGGAGGCACAAGGACGGCATTTTGCAAATCTTTTTGCAAAAGAGTTAATTGCACAAAAAGAAAGATACAAGAAGAAGCTTGTAAAGTTAGAAGCACAATCATTTTCTCCTCCATTAAAAGAATCTATACATCACCAAGAGGTTCAGCCACCAAGTACCTTTCCAAACCTATTTTTTGGTAAAGAATTTCCTTTGTTCAAAACTATATGTTTTATACAAAATCAGCCCATACATGAGTAGGTTCAACTTGCATATCTCAAGAGAGTTGTTATACTGAGCATAACAAGCTAGAACAACAAGTTATAGAGCATGAAATTGGTGATAAACATGAGGTTTTGCATTTTTTTTCAATGAACTTCCACTTTTCTTTGAAGAGCAGGAGGTTGTACAATGTTCAATGCCAACAAATTAGTTGGAACAGTAAAATGAAGATACAAAGGAAGGTAATATTGAAGGTAATAATGATCAAGTTTTCAATTTCTTATTTGAAGAACTTCCTTATTTTTCTGATCAAAATGAAGAAAGCATGCCCATGTCAATGCCAAATCAAGTTCATGAGCAATATGAGGGAAAATAAGTTGTTCAAATCGAACAAGTTCCCATATCAGAGCAGATGATTCAAAGAGATTCATCAAGTATGGAGAGGAGCTATAATTATATCAAAATTAGTACGATTTTGCTAAAAACTAAAGAAGATTTGGAGGATTCCTTTTGGGATGATTTGGAAGGTTTTTGTTCAACCTTGGATGTTAAGGAATCATCTTTTGAAGTGGAAGTCCATAATTAGCAGAAGGAGGTTCAAGACGCAGTTCATCAGCTTGAGACCAGCAAAGAAAGTTCAGGTTTCATTCACACAAGGGGATGTCCTATAAGGCATCTAGTCCATTTGGATGCCAAGAAGACAACACAAAACAAACTTTCGCCCAAGCATGTAATAAGAACATCATTTTCAGCTTGTTTATGCTCCTTCAAGCTGTAGTATATATGAGAAAAATGAGGAGGTAATCCACTATGCTTTCAATCTTAAAGCAGTACTGCAATTTTTTTTAAGATATCTCCTCTTTTTTTCTCCCTAAGTGTTGTTTTTCACAATTGGTAGTTTACTTTGAGTTTTGTTGAGGGGGGGGAGGAATAAAAGCTCTAATGTTACTAGTTATAATTCAATGAAATAGACACCTCTTATTCATAACATGGAATGGAGCTTTGATGTCGTGAACAATAAATGTATACTCCATGGAACTATAACTAGTAAAAATAGAGTTACAAGTAGTTACAACAAGAATGAAGGAACTATGTACAAAGTTTTTTGATTTAGAAAAAAGCATAAATGGACTCCTTGCCCAATGGATAAGCAAGGAAACTAGCCTTATTTGTTTAGCAGGAAAACACCCATGAGAGGTCACTAGAAATGTTACTAAATTTTAGCTTATTCCTTAAAAATTAATGAGGATTTAATGAGCGGATATTTGTTGGGGTATAAAATTTTGACTCATCCAATGAATCCTTGCTTTCAAAATGAAGAATTTTCTAGAATTTATTTGTTCAAATCATTCAAACAGTTTAGATTAAACTACTGAACAATTCATACAAACCAATAAACAAGCTTCATTTCGAAAGGAAATATTCAGAAGAAATGAAGTATAAAGTCATTATTTTCTACAATATTTGTCATTGTTGATTATCAAAAAACATTGCAAAAAAGAGCATAAATCATTCATTTTGATTACAGAACATGTGTTCTAAACAATTGAAATTTCATTGTTTCAAATTATCTAATTGGAACAAACTCAGATTGTTGATCATGAGCTATTTCATATCGTGAACAATTGATTTATTAAAATATATGTTTATGTGATTGTGATCCCACACAAATTGTGGCTAGACTAGGTTGATTTAATTCAACAAGAAGAACAAATCATACAACTGAAGAACAGTTAAAGAAAAGTAACATGAGAAAGGTGGTCATGTCCATCATTGCCTTGAGGGCTAGTGTAGGGTTGATCCCACAGGTTCATCTCAAACTTCAATGTCTTCAGTGTCTATCTCCATTGCTCCTGAGCTCTAGAACTTGCAAGTGTTTTAAAAGTTTTGTTAGAGCTTAGGTCATGAGATCCTAAAACATGTTCAATTCAACAGAGATATAATTTGCACTCGTTATCAAATTAAATCAACTTAGTCAACATCCACAAAATAAATCAAACAACTGCCAGGCCAAATCATCAAAAGGAATCATTGAATCTGCTATTTTTACTGACTTGTTTGTGTCATGTGCAGATACAAGAAGAAAAAAAATTGTTGATCTTTGAATTTCAACATGAGTGGGGAGAAATGTGACTCCCTCAAGGGTTGAGCTCAACTCATGATAGTGACACAAGCATAGTATGAAAGAAAAGTAATTAAAGCCATTGTATTAGCTTTTCAATGATAGTGAACATGCATACATATTAAGTTCATAGAGTATTTCAACCTTAAAATTGAAGCTACAAAATGAAAATGAATGTCAGAAACATAAAGTAATTCATGAATGCAACCTTTTTTACAAATGATCTCCAAGCTGGAGAGAATAGTTCACAATTTACAATTATGAGAGGGCAGCCATTTAATCTATAGGGACATATTATCAAGATAATGGCAGGTTTGTGAAAGCTACAGAAATGTGTTTTTGGAGAAACAGAGTAAGCAATCCTTGCATACCAAATAGATTTCATGATCTTGCTATAGGAGAAAATAAAAATGTCCCACATGAATGTACTGAGTAAAATAAATATTCATTATTTTATTCATTTTCAGATGCAAATGCATCTTTGAGAAGATAAAACCATGTTTTCTTAAAGAAAAAGAATATGAAACAAGAACAACATATGAGTATGTATGGAATCCCAAAATATGGAGCCTTTTTCTTCAACAAGAATAAGAGTATTATGCAACTCAAATGAAGTTTATTTATGGCAGCCTAGAATTGACAGAGGGTTTGATTTTTGCCAGAAAGCCTCAAGCTAGGATTCTAAAGTATATAAAATCATTTTTCTTATATAAATATGGAAATGAAAACAGGGTGAAAGAGCATGATTTTTGATGATTCAATGAATGTTTTGAAAAAACAAGTATAGTGTAAGCTACAGGAAATATAGTACAGTGAAATATGAGAAGAAATGGAGTTTCTCACAGGCGGTCTGGAGGTTATTTTTTTCAAGTACTATAAATACAGAGAGTAGTGAAGTTTCATTATGACAACCTATATATGGTAGAATACACATAGATTTCTTACAGTTAAAAGTAGATTTATATTCTCATGGAGCTTGATTAAAGCATTTTTGCAGAAATAAAGAACAAGATTTAATGATAAAGACCTTTGTTTTAGAGAGAGATATATGAGAAGCTATGGGATTTTATTTGTCATTTCTTTCTCAAAAGCTAAACTCTAGTATAATCATGGCAACCAAGTCAAGAGAACACAACAAGAAGTCGACATGAGCAAGTATCCACAAAAGATACAGTCAAAAGAGCATAGAGGTCGTGCCTATAAGCTTGTAAAAAATCTTTCAAAAGCATCAATCTTCTAGATTTGAAGACAAAATCAGACTTACATACCTTCAAACCTCCAGAATTTGCAAACAATGGCGTTGGAGGGGCATTTCCAGCTTAGAAAACTCAACCTAGGGTTGTTTATGGCAGCAGTGTCTCCCCATGGTAGCAAGAAGAATGAAAATAAAAATGAATGTCTAGCTTTTGTTTTAGGGTCAAAACCCTAAAAGGTGTGTTGGAGGAAAGACATTTTTTGCCTTTAAGGTTTTAAAGTTTTTGTTTAAAACTTCATTCACTTTTTTTGTGTGGCATTTCTTATTCCTTTTTTTTTTTAATTCTTTTGAGTTTTTCATAAAGCTAAGTCAAATAAAGCCTTTATATTTGGCTTTATTAAAACTTTTTTTTGCATTTAAATACAATTTTTTATAAATTTATTTAAGTGATTAATATTAATCACTTTAAATAAAAGTTATTTATAAAATGTAAAGTAAAGATAGGACTTTATTTATTTTTGCATTTAATTCAAGTGTAAATCTTTATTTTAAATGGTAATTATAAATCATTTAAAATAAATGATATTTTGAATGCAAAGTAAAGTACTTTTGGATACAATTTCAAATGAATGGAGCATTGAAACCTTGCACAAATCATGGAAATGATTGAGATATTTGTGCCAACACATGGAGGAAAGTTAGGGATTTTGAAGCACTTATTGAGGTGTTCACCTTTAGTTAAGAATTCCATTTGATTGAATTTCAATCAAGGAGAAAAATTAGGCACATGACATCTTGTTACATTCAGTTTTGAACCTAATTTGAGGGTGTTTTTAGTTGCATACGACCCATGAGGTTTTTTTGAGTTTTGACAACTCTTTATGCATGTTTTGAGGAGATACCTTTAGTTCCATACCTTGTTTGAAGGAGGAGGACAACACATCTTTTCATGGAGCCAAAATTTGAATTTGAATTTTTGGGAGACTCTTCTATAAGTCTTTCTCTTCTCTCATTATTCTCTCCATCTAGTTCTAAGTTTTGTAACTGCTAAGGTAGATTATCCTTGCTTTGTAACTTGTTTTCTTGTAATTTCTTGAGATTTGTAATGTAGATATCTCTTATTTCTCAATAAAGAAGCTCATTTCCTTCTCTATATTTCTTTGTTCTTTGGCATTAGTTGTGAGTTAAAAGATAAAATACTATATTTTCATTATTTTATCAAATTCCTCCAATGCTAAGTACAGAAAATATCATGTCATAGTGCAGGTTTTAGTTTGTGCTTTCATCCCCATGCATAGGGATTTGTGAAAACATCATTGTTTTCCTTTTTCTGAGCATAAGTTCAAGCCTTACATTAGAATCATTTTTGTAGACATAAATGTCTGAGTTGTGAAATTATAAAGCTTTATTGAGTCTTTTGTGAGTTTTATCAGCTTTCAAATCATTTTTCAATTGGTAAATCACCTTATTTTCCAATTTTTAGTGTATGCATTATCCTTCTTACCCTTTACCTATGTTAAAAAGAAGTATTTTTGATAAATATCCAAAGGGAACCATCCCATAACCTAGAGGTGTATTCTCACCATAGAATACCCACAACCTAAGAGTAGTCGCATGTGCATAGGATTTAAGAGTTTTTCAACTTGTCTTCAAGTGCAAATCCCTGTGTTAAAAATTCTATATCTCACGACCATTGGAGGGTTGAATACTAATTCACAGTATCAATTAACATTTTAACTTACATGAACATTGACTTGTTCACTTGATAAATATCATCGAACGATGAAGTCATTCGGCCAAAGTTACCACTAAACAATGTACTACACTCTTCTCAGTTTAACCTTCACAGAGCATGGTGAGTGCTATCAAAATGACAGTAAGGCCTTAGCTCGGCCATGCATGGTCTTCGCCATGGATATCCACCGAAAGGGGGGAATGATAAACATAAAAAAAATAGAATGATGCATGTCATTCTCTATTGGAAATCATCAGCAATATGTATCACTCGGCCATGATTCATGGCTCCCACAGGGCAATGATAACAAAATAAGATGATCACCAATCAGTGTCAAGCAGAGCATACATTTCTATATAGAAAAATAGATGATAATACATTATTATGGGTTGGTTGAATGGCCTCGACCCTGTGAAAGATAGACACACAGGTATGAATCCACCATGGGGTTCTATTTAATACCCTCACATGCAAGATAAAACAAGGCAAAGGCTCGTTGTGAAGGCTTTAGTCCCAACTAAGCCAAAATAGTTTGACACAAATCGGCCAATAGAGAAGACATATTGATAGCTAGCTCACACAAAGCTTAACAACATTACAAAGAAGAAAATTCATTCAATTCAAGCAACAACAATAAAGGATTTCGCATTACCTCTTTTCTCTACAAAACTAGTGATGAGAATGGCAACTATGCTTTGATTCTACTTTTTTTCCCTTCAGTTGATCCTCTTTGATTTTTCCTTTCTTTTCTCCTTTTTTGTTTGTTGATTAATTTTCCCTATTTCGTTCAAATCTCCTCCTGGTAATTTTAGGAGATAGTGGTCATGAATTCCTTTATCTCCATAACCTTACTTGGCTGCCCACTCCTCCCATTTCCGATGGTTGACTGTAGCTTTTTTTCATGGAAGGCATCTCCCCCTATCCCATTAATGATGGGAATTATAGATATCATTCCACAATTCCATTATTTTCCATGAAAATTAAAAATTAAACTCAAGGAAAACAGTCTTATATATATATATTCATGTATTTATTTGTATGTATGTATGTATATATACATCTATACTTATATATATACATTTATATGTACAATTTCCTTAAGATTATATACATATGCACATATATTCAAGGGGCACATAAATATTTTATTTTCCTCATTCAAATACAAATTCAAATTTGTTTAAAGAACAAACAATGCAAGTACTTTTTCACATGACAATTTTATGTGATGAAATGAGTTTCTACTCAAAATTTCATTGAATATCAATTTCGATCAAACAAGGTAAGGCAAGAATGCATTGATTTATTCTTTTCATAATTTAAAATTATCACATCGAATATAAATAAAATTTATCAAATTTTCTAACATATGCAGATGTCATGATCTACTATGGTGTGTGAGATTTCAGATTCCATTCTTGCTTACCGTGGTCATCTGGCTAAGCATGCCTACCTCAATCAAGTTCTCGTCCTTCAACTTGTTTCTTTCACACACATGCTTACACTTGTCCACTTATTAGTAACTTTTAATTATAATCTCATGAAATAATTTCTTTAATCATAAAATTGTATGATATTCATTTTAAATTTTGTCATTGTATTTTTATCAAATTCCATAAATAAAAATGATAATTTCTATTTTCCAAATATTTCAATTTCCTAAATATTTAAAATACAATAATGAAATCAAGATATGACATCCTTCCCCACTAGAAAGTGACATCGTCCCGATGTCTAATCAAACAAAATTGTTTCACATATTTATCAATCATATTGTTTTCAAGCCAAAACATCATCAATATAGCATACCAATCCAAAACATTAGGCAACAATATAAAGATAATCATATATAGTTTATCTAAGAAATAAAATGAGGGAAGGTGTGTTCTATCTCCTCTGCATCCTCCCAAGTAGCATTGTCATCATGATATTGTTCATGTATTGGACCTTATACTGAACAATGTCCCTATTTTGAACCTTGATGTTGTGTCTATCTAGAATTCTATTAGGCTCCACTAGCACCACTCCTAGATCCTCCACCTATAAAGGACACCAATCAAGTATATGAGATGTATCTAGGTGGTATGGCTTTAGCAAAGAAACATGAAACACATTATGGAGTTGAACTAGAGTAGGGGGTAGAGCAAGCTTGTATGCAATCGGGTTGATTACTTCCAACACATCAAACAGGCCCACGTATCTTGGAGCAAGCTTGATGACTTCTTGAAGGTAATAGAGCTCTTATGCAAATTGAAACTCAAAAAGACCTTGTCCCCAACTACAAATTATCTAAAGGCTCTATTTTTGTCGGCATAGCTCTTTTACCTATCTGTTGCCTCCTTCAGTTTTCTCTTAATAAGCCTCATTTGCTCTTCCATTTCTTTTAGCATCTCAAGACCCACTATGATCCTATCTTCCAATTTGTCCCAACTAATGGGAGCATGACACTTTCACCCATACAAAGCCTCGAAAGGTTCCATACCTAAGGATGCAAGATGGGAGTTGTTATAAGCAAATTTTGCCAATGGTAGATAGTCTTCCCATGTATATTGTTGATCCATACAATACATCTGAAGGAGATATACTACTACCTAATTCACCCCCTCGGTTTGACCATCAGTCTGAGGATGGTATGCTAAACTAAAGTTCCACTTAGTCCCCAATGTTCCATTCAAAGTGGTCCAGAACCTTAATTTCATTTGTGTATCTTTGTTAGATATAATGGTATCTGGCACTCCATGTGAATGGAAGATCTCTTGGAAAAATTTATTGGCCAATGTTAGTTATTCATCCTTAAGGTTCCCTGGGATAAAATGTTCCACCTTATTCAACTTATCGACTACCACCAGAATGAAATCATGCATGTTCTTGCTTAAAGGTAACCCCTACACAAAGTTCATACTGATCACTTGCCATTTATGCTTAGGTATATTGTGAGGATAAAGGAGCCTTACTAGATGCACATGCTCAGCCTTGAGTCACTGACACTCCAAGCATCTGGCTACATATTCCACTACATCCCTCCTAATTTTTGGCAAAAAGTACAAGGTTTTCAATTTTTCCATCATCTTTGTAACTCTAGGGTGTCCCATATATGGTGCATTGTGGACCTCATCTAGGACTAGCTTCCTAAGCTCTCAAAAATCTGGAATGTACATCTATCTCTGGTATCTCAAGATACCCTTTGGTTCAAACTTGTACCCATCAAATTGATGGTCTAACGGATTTTCTTCTAGAGCATTTTTCACCTTCTCATAATGCTCATCACCTTACAAGTGTTGCATCACCTATTGTCTTAGATTGAATCTCATAGAGCTCATGGCTGCTAGATGTCTTCGTCTACTAAGAGCACCCGCCACTCGATTTTCCTTTCCTTTTATATGTACTCAATTCCAAAGTCATACTCGTTAAGAAATTTTAGCCACCTCTTCTAACGTGCATTAAGGTTAGGTTGAGTAAAAATGTATCTCAATCCTAGGTAATCTATTTTAAGCTCAAATCGCTTTCCCAAAAGATAGTGTCTCCACATCTATAGGGCATGCACTATAGTTGCTAATTCCAAGTCATGTTTCACATAGTTAATTTCATGTTGTTTCAGCCTTCTAGATTCATACGCCACCACTTTCCCTTCTTGCATTAACACTGTTCCTACTCTGTCTCCAAAAGCATCTGTGATCACTAAAAATTGACCATTGGGATTTGGAATAATTAATACCAGAGTTACAGTGAGCTTCTCCTTAAGGAGTTGGAAAGCTTGATCACACTTCTTAGTCCACTCGAACCTCTTTCCTTTCTTTCAAAGAGATATTATTGGGGCTGCTATTTTAGAAAACCCTTGCACAAATTTTCTATAGTAACCGGAAAGGCCCATAAAAATTCACACCTCTGACACATTCTAAGGTGTCAGCCATTCTATAATTGCTTTTATCTTCTTACGGTCCACAGAGACTCCCTTAGCTAAGATAATGTGTCCTAGGCAATGCACCCTATCCTGATAAAATGAGCACTTGGATAGCTTTTCAAAAAGCTTATCTTCCCTTAGACGTTATAAGACTATCCTCAAGTGACGATCATTTTCCTCAATAGACTTGGAATAAACAAAAATATCATTGATAAAGATTAGGAAAAAATTGTCCAGAAAGTCCTGGAACACACTATTTATGAGATTCATGAAGGTTGCAGGTGTGTTGGTCAACCCAAAGGCTACAACAGTGAACTCATAATGCCCATACCAATTTCAAAAATCCATCTTTAGAATATCTTCCTCCTTTATTCTTAGCTGATGGTAACCAGACTTGAGATCTATTTTTGAGAATATTGTCACTCCCTTCATCTGATCAAATAATTCATTGATCCTTGGAAGAGGGTAGCAATTATTGATGGTCGCTTTGTTCGACATCCGATAATCTATACATAGATGCAAGGTTCCATCCTTCTTTTTCACAAGTCAACTAGTGCTCCTCAAGGTGACACACTAGGCCTATAAAGTCCCTTACATAATAACTCTTGTAGCTAGGGTCTCAATTCATAAAGCTCCATAGTGGTCATCCTATATGGGGCCTTATACTGTGGCTCAACTCCTGGCACTAAGTCAATGGAGAAATCAAATTATCACTTCGAAGGCATCTTAGTGAGATCTTTGAGAAACACATCTTAGAATTCCCTAAGAATTGGATAGTCGTCAAGCTATGGTTTTTCATTTCTAGGTTCACTAACATGCACAACATATATGACACAACCCTTCCTCTAAGCTCTCTTAAGCTACATAGTTGAGATCTATCTAAGCTCCAAGAGTAGATGTACCCCATGTATCTCAACCATGTTCCCATGGTCATCCAAACAAATCACCATCTTATCGTCATAATTTACAATAGCCTTGTGCTCAGTCAACTAGTTGATTCCTAAGATTGCATCATAGGATCCTAATGGTGCAACATAAAAGTTAACTTGGGTCATGAAGTTGGTAAGTTGCAACTCGCTACAAAAGATATGTGAATCTACTACCCTCTCTCCTCAATTTCCATACTAAACAAACCATGAATTATTCATATAACCGGGTCGAATGAGTACATTAGAAATCATTCTAGAGTCTATGGAACACTCGGTAGCTCCAATATCTATCAAAATAGAAATGGTTCACCCATAGATCTTACCCGTTAACCATATCGGGGAAGCCTGGCACTCTACTTGCCTATTATCCACCACTACATGGATCTTGTGTTGCAGGTCTGCTATTGGTTTCCTTCCTTCCGTGACCTTGGCTTCTAAGGGCAGTTAGATGCATAATGATCTCCCCCACAAGTGTAACATCTGTCGTGTGGTCCCTTTTGAAATCTTGACTTGTCTTCTTTTGAGTGCCCCTAGGTGCTATTGTAGGCATGATTTCCCTTATTATCCCTTTTATTCCTTCTACCTTGGTTGCCTTCTTCCTTTTCCATAGGGTTTCCCTCCCTTTTCAAGCTTCTAATTTGATGGGATTGTTTTCCTTTCTATCTATCACCCTTCCAAAATATTTTATTTCTAAACCAAGGCTTGGAGTCTGATCCCTTGCGAAGATTGGAAAACTGTTGCAACTTTTGTTCTTTCTTAATAGCCTTCTCAAAAGCTTTTTCCATAGTATGAGGATTGTGAAGATCCACTTCAGCTCCAATGTGGGGTCTCGGTCCCAATATAAACTTTTGAATCTGAAAAATGCTCATCAGATTGATACTGTGGCACATACTTAAGCAAGTTCGTAAAATTCTCCCAATACTAGACACTATTGTCAGGCCTCCCTGGGTTAGATTCTAAAATTCACTCATTTTATTGTCAAAGAAAATTTGGGCTAACCACTTCTTTCTAAAAGATTCAAGGAAAAACTCCTAAGTAATCCCTTCTTGTGAAAGTCTCCCTTTGGTCTTCTCATTGTCCCACCAAGTAGTTGCCTCTCCAAACAATTTATATGTTACCCAAGTAGCCTCAGTTTGATTGGACAGGTTGCTAAGCCCAAAATATTTTTCCATCTCTATGATCCAATCCTTAGCCCCATCTCTGATGGCCTTGCCATTGAACTTTGATGGTGCTACCTTCTCAAGATCCTTTCAAATTCTTCCTCAATCTGACCTCGGTTGTGATCCCCTTCTCCTTGGTTGAGTAACTCATTCCTAAGATTCTAATCTTCCCACACCCCTTGGACCTCTTGTTCCAAAGGGTACATTTGGGATTCTTATTAGTTCAAGAGTTCTAGGATTTGGTCTATCCTCTTGCTTCACCCATTGTCATGTCCACTACCACCTACATCTCATTTAGTGGTCAACATGGTGACTCACACTCGACCTACGTCATAGTCACATTTAGCATTCAAGAACAAGGTTTTATGTTTATGCTATTGCATCTATGAAATACAAAGAACACAATTTGCAAGTTTAGAAAAATACTATAGACCCATCCATTTCAACAAGACAAGCCTTCAAGCTTCATGCCTTTAATCAACAAAAGACTTTATTTATTTATATTAAGTTCAGATTTACATTGATCCTTATTTACAAAAGTTCCTCTACTCTAAGCAGTTCCCTCATTATCAAAAAGAGGAACATTCATTAGGATCCTCATTTGAATCTACATCTTCCCTCTTGGGTGAGGCAAGATGTGTGTGTAGGCACTCCTCCTCCTTAGTCATTAGTGGCGCATTAGGTCCAAATCCTACTGATGAATCTCTAAATGTAGAGGGTTTCTTGGTCTTAGGAGTTCGTTTGGCCTCCTCTATCTTTTTCCCTCTCTCCAACTTGAGATGTGTGAGGGCGTGTGCTAGAGTTTCTTCATCAGGAATCTTGGGTTGGTCTTCAGATTTGGGATTCTCTTAAATAACAATTTGTTTTTTCGTAGCCCTATTGGTTTTCCCTTTCTTTCTTCTCGACTTAAACCTTCCCATTTCCTACAACCAATTCAAATTTGGTCATTCTTTTGATATCTCAAATCTAGTTAAGGGTCTACTATTCCCTAGTTCAATCATCATGGGCTTATAGGCCTAGATTTGAACCTTGAGCTCTGATACCAAATGTAACATGCTCAACTAGATTTCTATCATTTAACCAAAAACTAACGTTATGAATATTAATATTTATGACATAAATTCCATAGCTAATTTCCATTTAGCACTTTTATGATCATAAATCACCAATAAATCTCAAATAAAAGAATATTCATTTCCAAATGTCAATGGTTATATACAAGTTTGACTTAGCATTCACCAGCTCAAAGTCAATTCTCAATTGCATATTTTTTCTTTATATTACATCAAATATTCTTTTACATCAATGATAAAAATACATATAGCATTTTGATATGATTCCTTATGATAGCTCGCCTCCACTGGTGGAAGAGAACATGAATGAGGTCCTTTTCTACCCAACCATGAAGCATTGCTTCCTCAGAGTTCTTTAGTCAATCAAAGAATACTCAACCCTGCACATAACAATTAGCAAGAGATACAATTTGCAAGGTGGAATTTTTGTGTGCCTAACTACATTCATTTCTATCTACTTTGTTAGAATATGCAATTTCCATGTTAGGTAAACCAATACATCAAAGAGAGGATAAATAACACAATTTTTTCCATATACAAATATATAAAAGTGATTGCAAAGCTTGGCCAAGCTCATGCTGCATAAAATACAAATTTGGTTAGATTTCAAAAAAGCAAATCTACACTCTCTGGCACCCATTCCCGAAAGAAAATATTATCATATCAAAGGGGTATCCCTCCCTTTTAGACCATCTATTCGAAACAAATTCTAGTGTGCTACAATCTACCATTGAATTCATGTATCACTCCATTTCATTAATTGACCACAAATTAGTCATTTCATAGGTACAACCATTCATTCATTCATCATATTCTATCAGTTTCATGTTGCAAAAGCATATTGTTCTATCATTATAGTTCCATCCTTTGCAAATCAATTCTAACAATCTTATTCAAAGATTAATCAAGATGAATCATAAGGTATATTGCATGTATGTGCATGTGCATAAAAGAAGCATTTTTTCACATGCACATATATTCCTAAAGTGAATAGAGTTGAAGAATGTGTATGCATTCTAAATAGAAAAAGACAAATTATCCTTCTTACAGGAAATCCATATTCAAACAAATGCAACATCAACTTGTTCAAATGCTTCATTTAATAATTCAAAAACATTTATCCACAAACATTTATCCAACATGATTTATTTATAATTCTCCTAGTAATCATAACTAGAAATACATCAATTCATTCAGAAAGAAGAATACATTCAATCAATTTCAAATTATGTTTTTCTGGGATGTCAGTTTCAGATTATACATGTCTATTTGTTTTCAATTTGAGAATTGTCATTTTATCAGTTCATAAAGAACATCAATAAGTCAAATCAACATATCCATTAAGAACTATCAAACAAGTTTCCACTTTCAGGAAAATGTAATGGTCGATATGCATGTTATCATGAAAATGATAACATGCTATTGATTCCATAACAAGGTCTTCATTATAAATTGATAGCATAAAATCTACAGTGGGGTCTACATTTGTATAGAAGCACCTAATGAAATTCTCATATAGCAATAAGCATAGTGGGCCGACCTTTGACCCTAGATAAACACTAAAATAAATTGACAGAGAATCACAAGAAAGTATGTATATATATATATACATATATACATGCATGCACTAACATTTCAATGTTAAACCTAAAAGGGATTTTATATCTTGTGTCCTTTGGAAGGCCAAATATTGATTCACAGTATCAATTAACATTTAAACTTAGACAAACGTTAACTCATTCGTTTGAGAAATATCATCAAACAATGAAGAAGTTCAACCAAAGTTACCACTGAACAATACTTTGTTCTTCTTAGTTTAACCTTCACAAAACACAATGAGTGCTATCAAAATGATAGTAAGGCCTTACCTCGGCCATACATGGTCTTCGCCATGGATATCCACTGAAAGGGGGACCGATAAACATAAAAAAAAATAGAACGATGCATGTCATTCTCTATTGGCAATCACCAGTGATATGTATTGCTCAACTATGAGTCATGGTGCGCATAAGGCATTGATAATAAAACAAGCCATTCACCAATCGCCATCAAGCAAAACATACATTGCTTTATAGAAAAAGATATGATCTAATACATTATTATGGGTTGGCCAAATGGCCTTGACCTTGTGAAAGATAGACACATGGGTATGAATCTTCCATGGAGTTCTATTTGATATCCTCACATGCAAGATAAAACAAGGCAAAGGCTCGTTGTGAAGGCTTTGGCCCCAACTAAGCCAAAATAGTGACACAAATCGGCCAATAGAGAAAACATATTGATAGCTAGCTTGCACAAAACTTAACAACATTACAAAGAAGAAAATTTATTCAATTCAAGCAACAACAATAAAGGATTTCACATTACCTCTTTTCTCTATAAAACTGGTGATGAGAATGGTAAGTATGCTTCAATTCCTCTACTTTTTTTTCCCTTCAGTCGATCCTCTTCGATTTTTCCTTTCTTTTCTCCTCTTTTGTTTACCGATTAATTTTCCCTATTTCGTTGCTGGTATTGGCATGGTGTGGTGGTTTATAGGTGGCATTGTTGTTCTTGCCATCAAGGTTCAAACCCCATTGGGGTGGTATTGTTGAATGGTTGTATTCTAGTTCATAGCTTTGGTCAAAAGAGTTTACCCCTTGAATAAAAAAAAAAATCCCTATTTCATTCAAATCTCCTCTTGCTAATTTTAGGAGATAATGGTCATGAATTCCTCTGTCTCCATAACCTTACCTAGATACCCACTCCTCCCATTTCTAATGGTTGATTGTAGCTTTTTTCATGGAAGAGGTCGGCCCGTATCCCATTAATGATGGGAGTTACAGATTTCATTCCACAATTCCACTGTTTTCCATGAAAATTAAAAATTAAACTCAAGGAAAATAGTCTTATATATTCATGTACTCACATATATATATAAACATAAAGTTATATGTACAATTTCCTTAAGATTATATACATATGCACATATATTCAAGGGACACATAAATATTTTATTTTTCTCATTCAAATACATATTCAAATTTGTTTAAAGAACAAACAATGCAAGTACTTTTGTACATAACAATTATATGTGATGAAAGGAGTTTTCTATTCAAAATTTCATTGAATATCAATTTGGATCAAACAAGGTAAGGCAAGAATGCACTAATTCGTTCTTTTCATAATTTAAGATTCTCACATCGAATATAAATGAAATTCATGAACTTTTCTAACATATGCAAATGTCATGATCTACTGTGGTGTGAGATTCCATATTCTATTCTTGCTTACCGTGGTCATCTGGCTAAGCATACCTACCTCAATCAAGTTCTCATCCTTCAACCTATTTCTTGCACACACATGCTTACACTTGTCCACTTATCGATAACCTTTAACTAATAATCTCATGAAATAATTTCTTTAATCACAAAATTGCATAATATTCATTTTCAATTTTGTCGTTACATTTTATCAAATTCCATAAATAAAAATGATAGTTTCTATTTTCCAAATATTTCATTTTCCTCAATATTTAAAATGCAGGAATGAAATCTAGATATGACATTCTTGTGCTAAGGAGTGGAAGTATCTAAATTTCCCCTTATACTTTCCAACAACTTTCCCTATCAAAATAGAATTATTACAAGCCAAAATATAAAATATTAAAATATTTTTAAAATGGGGTATCACAGTGATGCAATGTGTAATAGAGCTCTTTATGAATTAATGTTATAGATCCTCATAATGAATTAGAGCATGTGTCTTTATACAACATCTTAGAATGTAACTTGAAATCTTTCATACTCAAGTTGATAGGCAATGACTAGTTAGAAGGGGACAATATGGGCCCAATTTATAAATTTGATTTTAAACGTGTGGGGATCAATTCACACCACATAGTCAAACTAGGCTCAATTTTGTGCCATAAAATCTACCATTGCAAAAATAGTCAATTAAATATCAAGTCCAAATCTTTTGAATGTAAGATGTCGCATTTTTCAAGACTCGTGTAACATGAACAAAAGACAAGCCAATTTAAAGTGAGCAAAAATAATTGAGAAAAATACAAGATATGCAATTTGCACCAAGATTCCTTCTCTTGAAAAGTACTTTTATAATTTTAATAAAACTGCTTTTTAAAAAAAAAAATTAGATTATTTTCGAACCAATAGATGTTGAGTAATATAATAATTTTTCAAGTCGATTGTTTGAGCCGCACATGATAAAAGGAACACGTGATGAAAAAGGAAAGATCCAGACACCGGACGGCTACCCCACTCGCCTGAATAGCTTTCCCGGCACGCCGAGATGTCTTATGATTTGAAATGATATTTGGTATTAAAATTGTCACACGTGACGTCAAACTTTAGGCAATTCTGTTAAGACTTTTAGGATAAGAAAGTTCGCGGCTGCATCATCCACCTTTACCATTCCTTTTATATTCTTTCTTCCTTTTATAATGTGATAGTGATATTAATATTAATTTGACTATATATATTTTAAGTATTCACAAATTATTTATAAGGTATTAAAATTTTCATATGAATTTGAATTTGATCCGATCATTAGTAACTTTTTCGTTAAGTGATATTTTATTCATTTTAAATTAAAATAAATGTTTATCTATTGAGTTTTTCAATTCTACTAGATATTTGATATAGACATTATTTGAGAAGCATTAAGGTCTTCATATTTTATAGTGTACAAATCTAGATACCTAGATTTAAAGGATTCTTACTCTTTTCTATTTTTCTCCGAACATTGAGGATTTTTTGTTTCAACATTAAGATGATAACCAATTGATCACTTATACATCATGAACTTGTTCTTGCCATCTAAAAATAAGAAGATAATATTATAGGATTTGAAAAAGTTAATCATTCTTTCATTCTAGGGGTGTTGATCCCTATATCTAATGGAAGACTATAAAGGCCAAACAAGTTAAAATTGAAGATCAAAATAAAGGAATAAGGAAGAGTAAAGTAAGACATCTTATACCTAGAATGAGCAAGGCATCAAAATATCTCCAAGGATAGGAAAAAATATGCCTCTTACAATAGCATGCCCCAACATGGCCAATAATAGCTCTCTTCCATCAAAGAAACTCCATGACAAAGAATACCTACTAGAAGCCTCATAATGGGTCATTTGCCTTCATCCTATACTAACAATTTGTAGTCTCTAAAGAGCCAAGCTTGATTTACACCTCCATGTTTGCAGACCTTTTACCTCTCAAACTAACTTTTTGAATGGCCTATTTATAAGCAAAGGGGGTTATCCTAAATGGAGATGCAACTACTTATTATAGTATATAGATTGATGTCATATGTTAATCACATTACAAGGAATATCATCTCCATAACTATTAAAACAAAACCACAATTCTTGCTAAAATTGTGACTTAATTTGGTGATGGGGCTTGCAAAAACAAGTACAAAGAAAGATTTTTTTTTTTGAAAACTACAAAATATTTTTTCTAGATTGATATTTTTATGAGTGTGAGCCCTAACAAACTAATTTCTTGAATGCGATATTTATAAAATCAAGGGAGGTTTATCTCAAATGGAGATTTAACTACTTATTATATTATACAAATCAACACCATATATTAATCGTGTTATAAGGAATCTCATGTTAAAATAAGACCACAATCCTTTCTAAACTTATGCCTTAATATGGTCATGGGGCCATAAAGGAAAGTCAAGAGAAAAATAATTCTTTCTAAAAAATGTTATATTTTTGGCATAATTTTTTTTAAGAGTGTGAGGCTTGACAAATTGTTTTCCTTTAGAGATTTCCTAATCTCACAAGTTATTAGATCAAGACCCTCTCAATAATCAAATGACAAAAACTTTGGCATTCTATAAGGATTGACAATAGTAGGAAGCATGAGTAGAAGATGTGCAACCCAATGTAACTAGGAAAAGTAAGGAAATAAGAGGAACTTAAAAATTATGATACTAAAGATGTGAGCTCTAGGAGATATCTTATCACTGGATAACAAAAACTCATGAAGCAAACATTGAACTAGTAGATTCAATTCATAAGACCAATCAATACACATAGTCAAGGGCCAATAGGAGGAGTCATTGAATCCTATATCAATTTAAAAAAGAGTAATAAGATTTAGATGGATAATATAAGAGGGACTTTTCTTGGACACAATGGAAAAGTACAAAGAGTAAAAAAATTTCAAGTACCAAAATGGGCATTCTCAATAGTATTACATCACCATAAACATGGTTTCCCATCGTATCCAAGGGGAAAACTCATCACACTTGGCATTTTCTATTAAAAACATCCTTATTTATATTTACATTCTCCTCCTTAAGCTATCTAAGTAGAACTAGATGAGATCCACTATATATGACTAAAATTAAAAAGTTATAAGTTATGTTTTAGTAGGTTGGTTAAGTTATATGTTTTTCAATGACAAGAGGTTTTTTTTATGTTCTTTAACCATATTTGTTTAGAGGCATGGGTATAATGTTAAAACAAAGTGGACGAAGAATCCAACACAATATAAGTGGTTGGGAATTAATTGGTTACAAAATAGAAACAAACCTTAATTGAAGCTTTCATACTCTACTTATACAAAATTGGAATAAGTCATTAAACATATTCTTTCCATTTTTTCTACTAGGTATTAAGACATTAAAGGCAACACAAATTTTCTCTTTTGATTCACATGTTGAAATGGAAAAAATAAATGGCCCTCATTAAAATGTCCAAAAATTAGAGGAGGAAACTCAAACAAAATTTATGTAGAGGTGAAGGATTATTTTTTCTTAGCTAGAAATTAGATTGTAAGAGTAAATTATTTGGGTCAATATTTATTTTTTCTATATACCACCCTCTTTAAATTAAATGTATAATATTTTCTTTAAATGAATTATTTGTTACAATTATCAAAATAAGTTAATTATGCATTGGCCTATTAGCCAAATAATAAAATTAAGTAGACTTTGGGCATGTTATGAATACTCGTCAATTTTAGAAAATGTTAATATGCAAGATTTGTAAACCATAAAAGGAAAAAATACCACGCACATTATTGAGCTACATTAACGTATAACAATATTACAAGGTCATATTTTGGCTCAAAGTAGCTAACAAATTAAGTAAACATTAAATCATAAGTTTATGAAATATATATTTTTAACTATTAAATTAAAATAACTATTATTAAATAGTTTTTGTTCAAATAAACTAATGTGATGATTATGAAGAAGAAAGGTATGCTAGTGATATTTTTCAATACACCCTAACACAATGATCTAAACACCTCATTTGAGAGATAAAAAATAGAGATTAAGTTTTAAACTTCAATTGATGCATATCTTAATATGTTTTGGTTTGGTTTATCCATACTTGCGACTACCAAATAGCCTTTAGCCTCTTCAATATTTGGGATGAATTAAATGTTGGATTTCCACACAACATTAGTGATTTGACATGTTTGAAAGTTTCATGCCATTATTTGATATTATTTTTCTCTCCTTTCAATTCATCTCCACTGATGAATACCCATCTTCACTAATAAGATTCATTGTTGCATATATTATTTCACTAGTTTGATTAAATAACACATCCACAACATGAAGCTATGTACATCGCTCTAATTTTCCTATCAACTCATGCATTACACCTCCTAATGATACATTTGCTAGTTGTTAACTTCATCTCGAACTCTTATATTTACTTAGGATAAGAGTTAAAATTTAACAAACTCTAAGATTTTAGAGCTAAGACTAAAATAATAAATGTAAAATTAAATTTGTGAAATTTTAATAAAATATAGATAATAAAACATCCTTATAGCTCAAATCCTTATGATAGAATATCCTATTGAAGATGCAAATTTTAAGATTCACTAATGTGATTGTTGAATTGATCTAGCACACATAACTAAACCTAGACTCATATAAGTGAACTAAAAATGAATACATGAATATAGCATATTTGCTTCAACGAGTTCATGCTTGTGTTTGAAGTGGGGTGGTGTCTATAGACATCACTTAGGAACTTGCTAAGTGAGTTTATTGTCCTCATTTAAGGCCTTAAGCAAATTGATTCAATGATAATTATCCTAGCTTAAAGACAACAAGCATGTAATATACATAAGATAATGTATGTCACTATATGCTTTAGTACTATAATTAGAATCCAAAATGATGTTACTATGATGATGTACAAACTATTAGACCCCACATTATACATATGATTTGACTTGGATAAAAAATTTCTTAAATATAACAACACACCATATTATCACAATGGCTAGTGAAAAGGGTCAACAAAGTTAAAATTTTAAATTTGAATTTTTAAAAGTTAAAGTTTCAAATTTGTGATGACAAAAACTACCTTGATCAATTTTACAACTATAGATGTGATCTAAAGTGACAATAGAAAAAATAAGGAATGGAATAGACTCCCTTGAATGAGTAATGACACACTCAAATGAATATAGTACTTAAAAGTTGTTATATATAAAGGAGACTCTAATCAAAATGAACCAAAAACATAAGAAAATAAGGGTGGATATACAATTTTCACCATAACAAATATATTTGCTAATATTAATAAAATAGAAGTGTAGACTTAAAATAAATTTATAAAATATTAAATAAAATAAATATAGTTTAGAGTGTATAATGAGATTACCACTAATACAAGTTTCTCCAACAAAAAATAAACGCTTAATCTAGAGTGTTTTTCCTATCTAAATCATGTCTTACAATTAAATGTTATTTTGAAGCTATAATGTCCCTTCAAACTTAAATTTGATGATAGTATAATCAGATTTAATCATTTTTGTTATAAAATATAATTATACAAAAAGAAAATATTTAGACAGACCATAAAAATATCTCCATTATAATATATATTTTTAAATAAAATATATTTTCACATTTAAAAAATACAATGAATAACAAGATATTGACTGGCAGGGCTGACTGTAAAATTTAGACCCTCTCCAATTCCGTGATGAACGGAAGGGGTCGACCCCGAAGTCGACCGCCGAGTAACAATGGTATTAGGTTGTGGTAGGGCCCGCTCCACCCTGCCACTCCGAAAGGTTGTGCAGGATAGCTTCTGCCGGATCACTTGCACGCTTTACCCCTTGTTCTCAACTGCTCAACAGACAAAATTCCTGTTGCAACTAGTTGATTTTACCCTTTTCAAGCTTTACCCTGCTAGAGGGAAGTAATGTAATGGTGGTTTAAAGTTTAATCAATCCACTTTCCTTGAAATTTATACAGAATTCACACGTTCTGTGAGATGTTGAGAGACTGGAAGGGCACTGTCAGATTGCAGGGCTGCTGCAATTGTGAAGTTCTGTTGAGGAATGGATGGTTGAGAAGTTGTGAGGCCGTCCATCTCTTGCCTGCGTCCTTCTGAAGACAACATCTGATGAAACTCTGGAACTCAGCAGATGCACTGGCGGGCGCAGAGGGCGGCTCTCCAAAACATATGGCACACATGAGTGCAGGCCAATCCGCCTGCTCTCCGGCTCCTAGAAACGGAAAATGACCCACATAGCATTCCAACAGTGTCAATCCCAAGCTCCAGATATCCCCTGCATAACCATTATATCTTCCACCATAGCTCTGGGGATCGAATCTCTCGGGGCTCATGTAAGCACATGTACCCACATAGGAATTGCAGCAGGAATCAATGGTATGAGATACAATCCTGCTTACTCCAAAGTCTGCAATCTTAATTCGCTGGGAATTCTTGCTAATCAAGAGATTGGCGGGCTTAATGTCTCTGTGAACAATCCGCTCTCTATGAAGGTATTTCAATCCCTCGAGAACTTGGCGAGCAACCTTTGCCAGGGAGGACTCACTCATCCTTGTCTTGTGCTTTAACAAATCGGCAAGGGAGCCTCCATCCATGTATTCCAGCACAAAATTAATGTTCCCTCCCTGGGGAAAGACACCCTCACATTTGACAACGTATGGAGAATCAATTTTCCTAAGGATGTCCATCTCCCTGTTGATGTGGGAAGTGAGGGAGGAATCATGGTCGAGGCGGATGACTTTGAGGGCATAGTAGGTGGAGGATTTGCGGTGGAGGGTCTTATACACTATGCCTCCGCTACCATGTCCCAGCTTTCCCACTCTTTCCAAATCACAAAGCTTCTCTATGCTCTGTGTTGAAGGTAACTGCGTCGGCTCTGGAAGAGGCAGAGGTAGAGGAAGAGGCAGAGGCAGAGGCAGTGGAAAAGGCGCTCTTTGCTGCTGTACAGGGATTGGAAGCTTCAATCCTAACCGTTTCTTTGATGCCATTCTACTAATGATGTTTCCCTTCTATCAGAAATCAAGAAAGGTCGTTGGAACTTGGTGCTGCTGAGACGGACTGTAAGAGGTATTATAAAGATGAGAGGCAGGAGAGCGTCCTTCAATCCCCTAAGGTGAAAGTAGATGGAAAGAGGAAGGAAGTGCCGACGAAGTAGCCGATGTTGTCGCATGTGAAGCAAGGCAACTCATCTCGAGCAATGTGACGTGATGAAGATGACGTAGCAGTGGGCAGTAGGCGGAGAAGTAGATAAGACGCAGGTAAAGGTCAGTATCATGGGGCACCACGCAAGGGAAAATACGTCCAAGTTGGAGTCCGATGGTCCCGGAGTCATGAGTCGCCGCTTCAAGTGGCTCATCTAACGTCTCTTGGAGGGATTGGAGGGATTAGGCTTCTGGAAATTGGGAGTTTGAAGGAAAAAACTGAGGATAAGGGAGGTCATTGCGTCTGAATGCATTCTCCACGTGCAGATATAATAGAGTAAAGTAGTTGCCTGATTTAACAATTATTTTTGCAGATTGTACCGATTCATTGCATGGGTTTTTAAGAAATGGTGGGTCCCACGTGTGAGTTATATAGTGAGATTGTTAAAAATACCGAGTGAAATCATTGCGTGCATCATCATCGGGTTCGCATACTACCGAGATAAAAGACAAGTTACCGGAGAATGGAAATTATTAAAAATGGTATTGTATTTTTAGCCACGTTGTTTCCAATATGCCACTTTCTGTTTTTGCACAACTAAACAAGAAAATGGGTATATTCAATCAAAAGCCATTGTAGTTTATACCAAAATTGTCGAATCGCATGTTCTCCTATAGACAAAGATGCCTCTCTTCTCTACCACGTGGAGAATGACATTGTAATTGAAAAGAGTTACGGATTGGCAAAGTATACAATTAAGTTTTTTTTAAATAATTGTGTACAAATTTTGGGTTTTCAAATGAGGTTGTAAGTTAAGTGGGTTTAATCATGGGAAAATTTTACGGTTAAGTGTGTTTGAGTTGGAGTAGTAGGGGATGGGTGACTTTAAACCCAAATGAGGTTGCAAGATAAGTGAGTTTAATCATGGGAAAATTTCGTGGTTAAGTGTGTTTGAGTTGGAGTAGTAGGGGATGGGTGACTTTAAACCCAAATGAGGTTGCAAGTTAAGTGAGTTTAATTACGGGAAAATTTCATGGCTAAGTGTGTTTGAGTTGGAGTAGTAAGAAATGGGTGACTTTTCGGAAGGCCTAGTGCTTCACCTCTATGAGCAACACCTAGATGTAATGAGTGCTAAGTGGACCATTCATTATCATGAGAGATGGATTCTTGTGAACCACTACTCATGAAACATGGGTCAATGAGTTTGACTCGTAAAACTACACAGTTGAATCCTAATAGCAATATCATAATTTTGTATAGTTTTTTCATTGATGTTTTTTATCAAGTGAGTTTATCTTCTTCTTTTTTCTTAATTTAATTTGTCTTACTAATGAATGTATTATTTAGATGTAATGAATGTTAATTGGATTATTTATATGTGTGACAAATGAATTCTTGATCACCATTTTTTATAAAACATGCATAAACAAAAATTGATTAAAAAATTATATAGTTGTAGTTGAATCATTGTTCCCTCTTCATGAAATTTTGCTTCAATAAAAAATGGCTGAGAAACTATAATTACTAGTTTTTTGAGTCATTTTTTATTGACACACATTTCATGCATAAAATCATGTTTTAATAATATGTGAAATGTAATTTATAAAAATCATTTTTTATGATTTTTCATGTATAAATTATACACAAAATGATCACAAATAGAGATGGAAATTTATTATCTTATTTACAATGTTTGATATTAATATAATATACTCTACAAATAGATACACTAAATTTACAATATATGCCTATACATATTTTTTTATGCTTTGAACATTTATTATGTAACACCTTCAATTATGTTTTCACTTTCACCACCATTTACCCTTATTACTTTTAGATGTTATTGAACTTTTTGTAAACTAGTTAAATTATAGGTTTTTTGTCCTTTTCTCACACATTGGACCATTGTAATTGCCAAATCTTACTATAATATACATGGAGAAATTTGGTGGTTTAGAACAAATTGTCTAAATAATATATGACCTCTTCAAGAGATCCATTGAAAAGGCTAGATTGAATCCATAAGTTCATTGTTAGCATGTGGCTCACTAGCTATACATGTAATAGTATTTCTTGGGGAAGTTGATCATCAAAAGTACCGATATTTGAATTTCATTGTGTTTATTGCAATACTAAGTGTAATTGGTAGATTTAGTAGTTTTAGCATCTTTTGTTATATAATATCACTAGATCATTTGTAGCATGAGGTGTATTGAAAGGTCAAAATATTCTTGGGGTATGTGCAAAAAAATGGGGAGCTAAAAAGTGACCAAAAATATATTTGAGGTGAAATAAAAAATAACATGATTGCATTATAAAAACATGGCATGCTCCTATTATAATGAGAGCACGTTATAATGGCATAAGACTCCCCAAAAAATATTGTAGCTAAGAGTTGCCTCATTTCATCTTTATTTACAAAATTGAGAGAAACATGAGCCAAAGAAAACACAATTGTGTTTTGAGTTAAAGTGAAGCCATTTTAGAGCTTCATTTGAAGATGAAAATGGCATAAACTTCACAAACCCGACTGGAGAATTATAGTCCTCAAAATGAGCTATCCATTAAGTATAATTTTAATATATTTTGGTTTTATTATGTATTTTTTTAAGTTTAATTAAACATAGATTTTTTGCCGAAAATCAAGCTCTTTATTCTACACATGTGGAAAAATATTATATTATAAAAAAAAATCTAAATAATATATATGCCCTTGATATTGATGTCCTTGATCCAACAAAAAAAAAAGAATTTCGATACATACAAAAAAAGTTGTGTTACCAAGTAAACCTATGTCTAAATTATAATTCTTTTGACTTCAAAGCTTAATTAATAAAAAAATATTCAATAAAACACTATGAAACCAAATGCATGTCCTAGATATCGTAGTTACAAATCTAAATTCAAAAAAAAAAATGCATCCTTCATAGAAAAAAAGTTAAGTGTTAGAAAGTACACAACACTCTTTAAAAATAGTGTTTACTGTCAAATGCTAGTTTTCAAAGGAGATGAAAAAAGAAATACAATTTGATTCCAATTTTTATTTTTAAAATATATCTAGAATCTACAGACAAAGTGTCACAAATCACTAGTTTGCATCATCTTCAAATTCCTCATGTTTTAGTAGCTATAGGTGCCCGAAAGTGAAGATGTAGTTAAAAAAATTAGTTCAATGTCAAGTTTGGCCAAAAAGTGTAAACCACTATTGTGGGATCACCCAAAACAATAAAATGGAGCTTAAAGTGGTGCAAAAAACATTAAAATCCCTAATGCAACAAGCATGCACTACCAAGCTCTTGTATCATCATTAGAATCTTTGATATCTCACATTGATTATGTAATAGGAAAATAAACACATAAGCAACACATGGAGAAAATTGCCATCAATTTTATGCCATAAAATTATATTATGATAGGGTGAAGGATGAAAATTTTATCAAGGAAAATTTATGTGCATTGTTCATTAACCCCAAAACTAATGCACAATCAAAAAAGGGTAGAATAAGATTTATAATCCACTACTACAATGATGAGAAAATAAACAACTTTTGGGATAGGTGGTGGATTGTTTTTGAGACTCAAATATGCAATTGTCTTTTTTGATTGAGTTCCTTCACCTTTTGTGCCTTAGCGCTACATTATGCCCAAGCTTATAATCGATTTGAGAAATAATTTATGAGTGTTGTTTGGTCAAAATTTCTTAGCACTAGTAGATAGAGTATGAAAAATTAAGTGAAGTTGCCTTTTGACGTTTTGCAAAATTCATTATGCTTAAGAAGTTATAGGCTTGTAGATTTTATCGCTCCATCTGGTTCAATCCTCTAACCCTCAAGTGTCCTATCCTAACGAATTACCCTGCTAATGTGCAATTCCAATCCATTCTCTCGTATGGTTTAATTCACCATTTTTTCCCCACAAAGGCCTTAAGCATTAACAAATTAAGTTTCAAACATGTAGGAATCCCTCTCCTATCCAAACTTCAAATCTTTTCCCCTACATGTTTGATCACTTGGAATCTCCCACTTTGTGGGAAAATCTTGCCCAACTAGATATTTGTGGGAATTTTAATGTGAACATACCCATTCCACATCCCAACAGACTTCTCATATTTTCCACTTTCCTAACAAGTTCCTACAAGTGCCTTCCTAAATCATCTAGGTAAAGGTTTTGTGAGTTGATAAACTGGACATCTTCCCACACCTATACTTATTGATATCATCTTCCCCTTCGTGGGTATTTTCATGTGAACTTCTCTTTTCATATGCACTTTTCTATTTCACTTCATTCTATCCACTACTTTCTTCTTCTGGACCTTTTCCACCCATCTAAACTTCACATTTTTAAAGTTTATTCATCTTGTTTAGATGACTTCACCCACAAGCCTAATCCACTCCATTTTCTTGCATTTGTACTTGGATAATGTAATTGCTGAGACCATCCTTTCCAACATCACTTGCAAGAATTTTTATCTGAATTAGATAATTGTTCACTTGACAAATGCACTTTCTTTTTTCACATCCACTTAGAGGCTAATTACTCATTGTGACCCATGGACCCTTTTGACCCACAAGAAGCTAGTGAAGATTGATATGACCAAGAATATATTTTACATGTGATCCAGTGTGAATCAAATGTATTTCTAGAAATGTGTAAATGCACTTGCACTCAAAATTCCCACAAGAACCCCATGGGGGTGAAATTCTTGCATTTGATCTAGATGGCCTTTGAAGGCCTGCAAAGTGTTAATTTCAATTGTAGATGAAATTTTAGATCCCAATTGATCTAGGTATCATTTTTTTTGGCTTGTGAATACTTCTCATATGGATCTTTTGGTGAATCAAAGGGTCATTGGTACCTTTCTATCAACCATGATTTAATAGTGTAATGGTTTCTTCTCACTTGGGGGTTCATCTAAAAATTTCAAATTCACCTACTCTCATGACTATTGATTGCATCTATATTTCATCTACCTACATTGTTGGTGTCACTCTTTCATTCATAAAATGTTATTACAAATGCCTTTGATCAATCTAATTCATTGGTTTTGGAGGGAATGTTTATTGAGCATCAAGATCAGATATTTCCATAGTGATATGACCTAGGGCTTCTCCTATCACTAGGTTTTATTAGCATTTTTGGCTATCATTTTCATGATTGGGAGATATAGAAGAGCAAAGAAATAATCAGAAGAATCAAAAAGTTGCAAAAAATCAAAGAATAGTTACAGGGATACATTAGTTCTAACAGATTGTGGTGAGGATGTTGTAATATCATTAACCATGTGTATATCTCCATGACTATGTATGTTAACTAAAAAATATATCAAATCTTACATGTTTCCTTCAACATATTTTTTGTTGTGAATGTAATCAATATTAGAGAAATGTGATATAATTCTAAGTTTCTCTTATAGGCTACAATAACTCTTTTATGTGATTTCATATGAGTTTGGGTAGTACGGTAATGGATAACTAAGTAGATAAATTTTTGAATGATATTCATTAATGCTTTAGATAAGTAGATAATATTAGTCTATTTTCCCTTTTTATTTCCTCCTTGATTATTATGACTACGTTGCCTAGGAGTAGACACTAGTCTCTTGCATGTGTTCCGGTCATCCATATCAAAACAAATTTGTAAAATCAAAATTTTAAATTATTTTTCGCAAATCATGATATCATTGTTTGCAAAGAGTAGAAAGAACCATTTTCTATGAATTATTAAACTCACCCCGCTTTGCACATGTTTCCAAGGTGCTAGATTAGCTATATAGGTTTAGAGATAGCTAGTTTACTTAGTCTAGTGACAGTTTTAGGGGCTAATCAAACTAGTTGTGTTTGACTATCATTTGTTTTATTGTGTTATCCTAAGTGATTTCAATATCTATTTAGGTATACCCCTAGGAATACCCTCATATGCTTAAACTAAGCTCAAAGTTTAGAAGATATAACCCACCGTTGTTAAGTTAGCTTAGCATCATTCACCATTTTGTTGATTAACTATTTTACCCATATGATGACAACCCTGACCTTGTGAGTAGAATTTTCTCTAGGGAGTGGAATAGTGATTTTCAGATCTTAAAAAATGACACCATTTTCAAGGACATTCAATGTTAAAATTGCTTAGATTTATTTATAAAAGTCAAAAATTTTGCAAGTGATTTGCAACTATTTTTTTGGGTTACTTTAGTGAGATTAACTTCAAATAAAGTTGTATCTCCCTTAGGGAGTGGTGACTATGTTGTAAAAACCTAGTTCTAGAATATTTAAAATTTACCATGGATAAAAGAAGAAAAAGATATGAACTACCCACACAAGGAAATGTTTTCACTAGTGTTAGAAATCGTGGAAAATGAAAGACAAAAGATGGAACTAATCCATCTAGAAAAAATAATACTTAGGAGGTTAGCACCTCTAGGAGAGGTGATGTTGTTATTGATCCTTAAAGAGAAGTATCAATATACTTCTAATGATTTTCCAAATCATCTATTGAGAAGAAAGAATTTAAATTTTGATGAGTATGATGTGAGAAGAAACTAGGCATTGGGTTGAATTGGTAAAGGTGCTCACAAAGTTGATCATTATTAGGAAAAGGTGTGTTGTCCACCTTGCATAATGCTATAATGTAATATTTATTTATTATGTGGTGCACATAGGGGATCTAGGGATATGTGCATCACATGGGCTAACATTCTAGGGGCCACTTTATGTGTTGTATGTAATATTGGATTAAATATTTAATGTGGGGTTACACATGGGAAAATATTTAATGTTGAGAAAACTTAGTACCAAGAATTAAATGTGGAGGTTAATGATTTAATAAGCTCATGGTATTAGTCACATGGTTTTAAGTAATACCACTTGGTGGTTTTTTGTGAGCTTGTTTCTATAAAATCAAACACGTGGGTAGTTGTGTAAGGTTGGCTAGATTGGCTATTTTGGTTAAGGGGTTGAGAATATCTCTTGTTGGCATTTCTGAGGATTGAAGCATGGCATGGGATGTGTGGTTACATGCTTGTTCACATGGATTGCATGTAGAGGACTTAGTGTTTCAAAGGTATTCATGGAGGACTCTAAATATGTATTGTATTGTTTATTTTTTGTAGAGGAGGAAAATTGACACCCTCCCGTCAAGGGTGAATGTTCCTCACTAGGTCTCTCAAGGACAAAAGCTCATATGAAAAATGGGAAGATAGGGGAGATTTCTTATATTTTATGTTTTATGATGAATCAAGAGATAAGAATTTCAAAAATCAAAAGAGAAGGTTTTAGAGGTTTCCTAGACAAACCAACAAGCTCTCGACCAAGGATGACAGTGTGGCACACAGATGTCCCCATGGCACATTGTAGTCTCGTACAGACTGAAAAAAAAAAAAAAAAATTCACAAGAAAGTATAGAGAACCTACTATCTATTTGATAACTAAAATATTAAAAATGTGTTTAACTAAAAGAATAACAGAAATAATAGAAATGGAAATAACATGCATAAATTAAAAAAAATGAAATGAAATGATGAGGTGGAAAAGAAGATAAGAACTCACAAGAGGTCCATGAAATGAAGCCTCTTGCAATGCTCCAACTTCAAAACCTACACACATAGAAACAAGAAAAATGTTGGGGTTGTTTTAGGAGATTGCCTCAGTCAAACCCGCATAGGTGTTCTCACCTCCACAAACAACTAGATAGATAGATAGATGAAATAAAATAGACAAGCTGAATGAAATAGATAGATGTGACAAAGAATGTAAATGAACATATTAACATGTTATAAAAATAAATGGTAATGCAATGAGAAAGAATCTAGTTACCCTCCCTTTAGCAAGCTAGTGATGTTGAAGGAGAGTATGCAACACCCAAGACGTGCCAATAGAGCCAAAGTGTTGGTGTAGAGAGCCAAGATGTGAAGGGCTTGCAAGAATGAAAGAAAATGGTGTAGAAAATGAGCTAGAGTGAAAAAGACTCAATAGAACGAGAGATAGATTAAAAGAATGAAAGAAAAGAGAGGCTAGAATGTAGAAAAGGCATGCAAATGGGTATTTTTTGTGCATTTGCAAGCCACAAAGGCATTACAATTCATGGGTAGGCAGGAATTTTAATGTCCCAATGGCTATGCAAGAAAGAATCTTTTTGGGATGTTTGTGCAATGTGCAGATGTTTGTGCATTGTACTAGCATCTGCAACAAAAATTCACTTAAATAGTGAAAATAAAGGGGTTATGTGTGAAACTAAAGTTAGGAAAAAGGGAAATTGCATTATTAACTTTAATTAGGCTAAAGGGGAGGTTATGTAATGCAAAATTGCATAGTGTGCAATTTTTTACATTACATTTTTCCCCCACTTTAGCGAGCATGTGTACTCTAACACACTAGTAGAATTTTGCAAATAAATGACTACGTGACTAAAACTTTTAGTCACATGACTAATACTAGTAGTATTTGGAAAATAAATGACTAATTTCGTCATTTATAAGTGACTAATTTGGTCATCGGGTAAAATCACAACTAAATGACTAAATAAATAACTAAATAAATGACTAATATCAAACAAATAAAAATAACTAATATTAGACAAATAAAAATGACTAAATAAATGTGCTCATTATTAAATCCTTGGCCATAATTTTCATTTTAATAAACATACTCTAAAACCTTCATCAAGACCATATTTTCAATCGTAGCCCACCATAATTAATAATAAAATATTACAAATAAATTACCAATAAATATTTTTTATGGAATAAATATTTTGTTTTGTGGTGTCATCATATGAACACCAAAGTTTCTTCTAACTTGACGAAAAGCCACCAAATTAAAAAAAATAACAAAAACCATAAGAGAACTTAAAAAACTAAAACCCAAAAACCTTGAAAAACAAAAAAATAAGTAGAAGGAAGAGAAAAAACAAAAGATAAGAACAAGCAACCAAATAATTTAAGAGGAAAAGGACCAATTTTTTTTTTATAAGCATAATTTTCATTTTAAGAAACATAGTCTAAAACCTAAGACCTTATTTTCAAGGTAGCCCACCAAAATGGAGCAGTGAGCCAAAACCTTTTATTTTCAAGGTAGCCCACCAAAATAGAGCAGTATGTGTAACCCACCAAAATGGAGAAGTAAAGTGCAACACTAATTTTGGATTGCAACCTCTGCCCATTTTTCTGCATCAGACACAATTTGTGCAGAATCTTGTGTAAGTCACTTTCCATGGTTTCAATTAATTTTACTTTTCAAATTTGTACGCAATCAAGCCATATGATCCATGTGATCCATTTTTTTAATAGTTTTACTAGCTGCTTGTTGACTAACAGTGATTATGTTCTTTTTTAGGCTAATTATGGAAAAGCAAATCCATCTTGTGTTGCAGAAGTTAAGGATTTATATAGAGAACTTGGAATCGAGATCTATTTATTCTTTTCTTTTCCATTATGAGATGTTAAAGTGATATTTTCTTTTTGAAGTTTTCAATATCAAATTGCATAGTTCATAGGAGAACTTAATTTTATCTATAAAAATGATATTAAGGGACATGTAGATTGAGTTGTCTATACAAATTTCAGAGTTTGAACTCTTAAAATTAGCTTCCACTTTCTGAGGGGGCATACAAATCATTTTTGAAGTTGAGTGTAAAAAATAGAGTAGCACGTAAAGAAAAAGGATGAATAATAATAAAGTGAAAAGTGCCACTTCTTATATCAACCATGTAGAGTACAATGAAAGGAGTGCAGGGATGGTAGGGGTTTAAAGTTTACAGTGCAGTGGAACAATAGATGTTATTCTACTTTTTTTGAGAACTATTACTGAATTCCCAAAAATAGGAGTTCCCAAATGATGCCAATAGATATTATAAATAGAAAACAAATAACAATATTTTTCATATAAAAACAACAAGAGCTGATTCATAGGCCTTATGAAAATCTTTAATTTTTTTCCTCCCCTTTGATACTTTTCTGCATACTTATAGATTACATCTCCATGATTAATATGGACTAGAAGGGTTGAAAGGGCACATGTTAATCTTTTCCATTTATTGGGCAATAAAGAGTTTGAAGTGACTGAAAGAATCAAATGTAGCTCTTTACTCTAGATGCTTTATTCTCATTTGGTTATTAATATATCAAGATATAAACCATGATGACTTAAATCATAACTAGCAGAAATCTCATGAAAACTACAAGAAGAGATCAGTGATTAGATGAATCATGGAAATGAAACCAGCTCCATAAGCCACAACAAACAAAATATGCAATGCAAATGAGAATACAAGACTTCAAAGGAGTTTTCATGGATAAAGAATCATCCTCCCTTAGATCTCTTGTGATAATTCCTAAAAGCTCTTCAGTTATCCACAATATCCACATGCTATGAGCTCTGATACAAAGATTGTCCATAGTTCTTCTCAATTTATTCAATTTGGTGCTATTAGTTTTATCCTGTGACTCAAGCTTCAAACCAACCCCTCTCATTAGTATTTGTCTTTGAGAATTGTCTAGAAGAGGGTAATCAAAATCAGTACTGGAATATCTAAAATTCAAAGATCCTTTCCCTCAAACTGAAGCTTTATTCTCAACAAACCAGAGCTAAGACAAGCCAAGAACTAGTGGAAGGAAAGTTGAATGAAAACTGAGAGCAACTAAAAGCCTTCCTAAGAAAAGTTCCCTTTCCACTATAACTGTTGGTTCTAGTGTCTCCTTGTTCATTTTTTCTGGCATCTCCTCATTTTTCATTTCTTGATAGAGAGCTTCTGAAAGATTGCAAGATTTTCTTCAATCTCAACAATCAATGTTGAGATAAAATGGAAGCATTGCTCTTGCAAATAAGGTTGCTAAATCATTTATCCTTGAAGGAGATTTATGTGCATGAAGAAAACTTAGGAGGTCTTCTAGAATATTCTTGGACCCCTCATCTATGGTATCTTTTATTTGACTAACCTCAGTTCCAAAATAAGCTTTAAGGCAACCAAACCAGTCTTCATCATTGGTCATCATAAATCTAAAACTCAAACCAGGTAAATTGACACTTTTTAGGTCCCCTCTCTTTACAAGCCAACCCTCACTAGTAGTTAATTTGTGCAAATGCGTTTCAACATCTTTGTAACTTGTCAAAGAGGTAACCATGGCTTCAAGTCATTTAACAACCTTAACTCTAGTTGACCTCCACCCTCATGCTCTTGTTTCAATTTAGTTTCTTCCCAACCCTACAAATCACAGACTAATAAATGGTAAGCCTTGAAATCATGGAACAAAAAAATACAACAGACAGAGCAAGCATACAACATTAAAATTGTGACTTGCAGCAGTAAAAGAAAAGAAGCAGTAGGCAATTTGATATACAATCAAAAAAGGGCATTTTATGTGGCTGCCTTAAGGAAGAAAACTAAAAATTAAATAAAATCATGCTTCAAATTCCATTTAAATGTTCAATTGTACAGTAGATGTCATCCTACTTTGTTTGAGATTCGCCAATGTGATTGTTGAATTGATCTGGCACACATAACTCAACCTAGGCTCACATAAGTGAATTGAAAAAGAATGCATGAATATAGCATATTTTCCTCAACTCATGCTTATGTTTGAAGTGGGGTGGTGTCTATAAACACCATTTTGTAACTTACTAAGTGAGTTTATTGTCCTCATTTAAGGCCTTAAGCAAATTGATTTAATGATAGTTATCCTAGATTAAAGACAACATGTAATATACATAAGATAATGTATGTCACTATATTCTCTAGTAATATAATTAGAATCCAAAATGGTGTTACTAATATGATGATGTACAAACTGATTAGACCCCACATTATACATATGATTTGAAATAGATAAAAAATTCATTAAATATAACAACACACCACATTATCACAATGGCTAGTGAAAAGGGTCAACAAAGTTTAAATTTTAAATTTGAATTTTTAAAAGTTAAAAGATTCAAATTTGTGATTAAAAAACTACCTTGATCAATTTTACAACCATAGATGTGATCTAAAGTGACAATAAAAAAAATAAGGAATGGAATAGACTCCCTTGGATGAGTAATGACACACTCAAATGAATATAGTACTTATAAAGTTGTTATATATAAAAGAGACTCTAATCAAAATGAACTAAAAACATAAGAAAAAAAGAATGGATATTTAATTTTCACCATGACAAATATATTTTGCTAATATTAATAAGATAAAAGTGTAGACTTAAAATAAATTTATTAAATATTAAATAAAATAAATATAGTTTAAAGTGTATAATGAGATTACCACTAATTCAAGCTACTCCAACAAAAATAAATGCCTAATCTACAATGTGCTTTCCCTCTCTAAATCATGTCTTACAATTAAATGTCATTTTGAAGTTATAATGTCCCTTCAAACTTAAATTTGATTATAGTATAATCAAATTTTAAAAAAATTGTTGTAAAATATAATTATACAAAAGAAAATGTTTAGACAAACCATAAAAATATCTCCATTATAAAATAATTTTTTAAATAAAATATATTTTCACATTTAAAAAACAATAATGAATAACAAAATATTGAATGATAGGGTTGACTGTAAAATTTAGACCCCCTCAAATTTCATGATGAATGGAAGGGGTCGACCCCTAACCCCCGAGTAACAATGGCATTAGGTTGTGCTAGGACCCACCCCACCCAACCACTCCTAAAGGTTGTGCAAGATAGCTTTTTCCGGATCACTTGCACGCTTTAGCCTTTGTTCTCAACTACTCAACAAACAAAATTCCTATTGCAACTGGTTGATTTTACCCTTTTCAAGCTTTATCCTGCTAGAGGGGAGTAATGTAATGGTGGTTTAAAGCTTAACCAATCAAATTTCCTTCAAACCTATACAAAATTTACACATTTTGTGAGATGTTGAGGGACTGGAAGGACACTATAAGATTGTAGGGTTGCTGCAATTGTGAAGTTTTGTTAAGGAATGGATGGTTGAGAAGCTGTGAGGCTGTCCATCTCTTGCCTGTGTCCTTTTCAAGACAACATTTGATGAAACTCTGGAACTCAGTAGATGCACTGGCGGGTGCAAAGGGTGGCTCTCCAAAACATATGGCACACATGAGTGCAAGCCAATTTGCCTACTCTTTGGCTCCTAGAAATGGGAAATGACCCACATAGCATTCCAATAGTGTCAATCCCAAGCTCCAAATATCCCCTGCAAAACCATTATATCTTCCACCATAGCTTTGTGCATTGAATCTCTCAAGGCTCATGTAAGCACATGTACCCACATAGGAATTGCAACAAGAATCTATGGTGTGTGATACAATCCCGCTCACTCTAAATTCTACAATTTTAATTTGCTTGGAATTCTTGCTAATCAAGAGATTGGCAAGATTAATGTTTCTATGAACAATCTACTCTCTATGAAGGTATTTCAATCCCTCAAGTACTTGGTGGGAAATATTTGATAAGCAGGACTCACTCAGCCTTGTCATGTGCTTTAACAAATCGAAAAGGGGGCCTCCATCTATGTATTCCAACACAAAATTAATGTTCCCTCCCTTGTGGAAGACACCCTCACATTTGACAACATAAGGAGAATTTATTTTCCTAAGCATGCCCATCTCCTTATTGATGTGGGAAGTGAGGGATGTATCATGGTCCAGACGAATGACTTTGAGGGCATAGTAGGTGGAGGATTTGTAGTGGAGGGCCTTGTACACTATGCCTTCGCTACCATGTCCCATCTTTCCCACTCTTTCCAAATCAAGCAGCTTCTCTATGCCCTATGTTGAAGGTACCTACCTTGGCTTTGGAAGAGGTAGAGGGAGAGGAAGAGGTAGAGGCAGAGGAAGAGGAAGAGGTGCTCTTGGCTGTTGTGTAGGGATTGGAAGCTTCTTCTCCCCCTTTGACATCAATGGCAAGGGAAAAATAATAGTTTACATTGATTTCTCCTTTGAGATAAAAACAAAATATTCACAATGACAACACCTAATACTACCTACTCCCCCTGAGAGGTAGCCACCAAAACATCCATCTAGAAAAAAGAATAGATCCATAGATCCACGAAACCGATGCATCTTTGTATGCATCTAGTTCAAGAAAGGAGGGGCAATAACCCCTAACTTCTCCTAGAGATATGCAAAAGTATCTTTAGCAAGAGCCTTTGTGAAAATATCAGCCACCTAATCCTTCGTCGGAACATACTTAAGCTTTACTTCATTCTCCATGACCTTTTCTCTCAAGAAATGATATCTGATAGATATATGCTTCATCCTCGAGTGCATCACCGAATTCTTTGAAATTTTAATTACACTTGTATTATCACATATAATAGAAATGGAATCATCATCTACAACTGTGATGTCTTTCAATGCCTATTTCATCCATAGAACTTTTGTACAACAAGATGCAGCAACAATATTCTCAGCTTCAACATTAAACAAGGAGATTGAATCTTGCTTTTTACTCAACCATGCCACCAATATGCATCCAAGAAAGAATGCACCACCACTTGTACTTTTTCTGTCATCTACACATCCAGCTCAACCTGCATCTGTATAGGCACTAAGTGTAAAATCAACATCTTAGGATACCAAAATCCATAATCCAAAGTACCATTCAAATATCTAAATATTTTTTTAGTAGCAGCAATATGTGTTTCCTTAGGGTCTTCTTGAAATCTAGCCACAAGACAAACAACATGCATGATATCCGATCTAGTAATAGTCAAATACAATAGTCCATCGATCATATATCTACACTTGCTCTGATCATCCTTAGGTGAATCATCATCTTTACCCAATTTGCAACCATTCACCATAGGAGTTCTTAATAGTTTTGAACCATCCATCCCAAACTTCTTCAACATCTCTCTCACATACTTAAACTGTGAAATGAAAATTCATTTCTCTGTTTGATTAATTTGTGGTCCAAGTAAGAAATTCATCTCCCAAAACATAGACATTTCAAATTATTTTTGCATCTCTTCTGCAAACATCTTACACATATTTTCATTTCCTCTAAAGATAACGTCATCAACATACACAACTACAATCAAGATTTTTTCATTTTCAATCTTAAAGTACAAATTACTATCCATCATACCTTTGTTAAACCCTTGCTAAATCAAATACCTGACCAATCTCGCATACCAAGTTCTAGGAGCTTGCTTCAAGCCATATAAATCTTTCTTCAATTTGCACACTATATCGAGTTGATCTGTCAACTGAAATCCTTTAATTTGTTCCATATAGACTTCTTATAGCTCACCATTCAAAAATACCGACTTGACATCCATCTAATAGACCTTAAAGTATTTATGAGCAACAAATGCCAAGAACATCCTTATAGCTTCCATTCTTGCTATCAGAGCAAAGGTTTCTTGAAAATATATACCTTCTACTTGTGAGTAAAATATTTACACACAAGCCTTGCTTCAAATGTTTCTAACCACTTCTCCATTTTCATTCAACTTATTTCTGAATACCCACTTTGATCCAATGATGTTTTTGTCTGCTGATCTTGGGACCAATTCCCAAGTTTGATTCTTCTCAATCTACATAAGTTCTTTCATTTCTTCCTCCCAATGTCATCTTTACAAGCTTCACTTACAGTCTTTGGTTCAATCTCAAAAAGTAAGCATAGATTCACTTCAGCACCAGCTCTGCTTCTAGTTAATACACCTTTTGTCTTGTCTCCACTGATCTAATTTTTTGAATGATTATTTTGTACATATCTAGGTGTCTTAGGTGACATCATTGGAGCATCTTGTCTTTCATTGTGTTCATACTGCTTCTCTTGCTCATCCTTTTCTTGTTCTTCCATAATTTCTTCTATTCTTACACAATCAGGTTCATCATATTCATATCCATCAATGTCAATAGAATTCTTCATTGTCTCATCAACCTTGGCATTTGAACTCTCTACAATCTTTCTCGATATTTTATTGAAACATCTATATGTCGTGCTTTTAGTAGAATATCCAAGTAAAATTCCTTCATCGCTTCATGCATCAAACTTTTCCAAATTTTCTTCATCTCTTCTGATAAAACATTTGCTTCTGAATACCTTGCAATATTTAACAGTAGGAATTCTTCCATGCCATAGCTCATGAAGATTTTGTGTACTATTTTCTCATGCTTGAACTCAACTGAATACATAAACACTAGTATGAATAACTTCTTTCCAATAGACTTCTGGTATACCAGCCTCAATCATCATTGATCTTGTAGCTTCTTGAACTGTTCTACTTTTCCTTTCAACAACTCCATTTTGCTGAGGAGTTCTTGAAGCAGATAACTATCTCTTTATTCCATGCACTTCACAAAACATATTAAACTCATGGGAGGTGAATTCTCCACCTTTGTTAGACCTTAAGTCTTTTATCTTCAAGTTCACTTCATTTTCAACCATAGCTTTGAATGTCTTGAATCTATCTAATACATCTGATTTCTCTCTAATAAATGTAACCTGTGTATATATATAATAATCATCAATTAAAATCATAAAGTATCTTTAACCAAGTAGACTTCTCACTCTTGTACGACCACAAAGATCTATATGAACTAAATCCAGTAGTTCGGTAGTATATTGTTCCTTTGATCTATAATTATTTCTCAAGCCTACTTTCCAAAAAAACAATTCCTACAAATAGCATTCACAAGCTTTGTAATTCTTGGTAAATCTCCCATAGCCTATGAACCAACAATTTTTGGGTGATATGGCTCTCTTGCACTCTTAGGGTTTTTCACCTAAAAGGAGAGAGATAGGCCAAAAATTGTGGTGGTTCACTCAAACTAATGCAAGTATGATTGAAATATGCCTAAATAGAATGTCCTAGATGCAAAGAACTGATAAAATATATTGAATAATGAATGAAAACTAGGTATACAAGATGTTTGAAAACATAGTGTAGTATGCAAAAACACCTAGAAAGATGAATAGAAATGCAAGTAAAAAAAAATATAAAGCTATAAAACTGAATGTGCCCACCTCTAAACTTATTGGAGACTGGAAATGACTTCTAAAATTTTCTTGATCCTGAAAATTTGGCCTATAGGGACTCATTCGCCATTCTGGGCGAATTAGTCCCAAATCTAGGAAACTGTTCTAAAGCCCGTACAAATGGGTATGGATCCAAATCTTTGTAAAAAAAATTTCAAGCCTGGAAGTGGGACTCATTCACCACAAATGGTGAATGATTCCACTTTTAAATTTCTAAAAATCCAAAAGTGGAAACAGAAGCCCTCGATTTGAACTTTGATTCTTGATAGGTGTCTGCCTCTGAAACTCTGATTTCTGACACTGTAAATGACTTTTTGTGGGTATTTTGACCTAGTCAACAAGGAGATGTCTTCAAAAAATTTATAACTTTATCTTTAATGATCTCCAAGTCTTCAAGGTACCTAAATCTACAAACACACAAGGAAAGGAGAAATGTTCAATGTTGGGGCATGGGGGTTTTCCTTGGTCAAACCCCTTTTAGGTAATTAAACCAAATGAAGAAATAATATGAAGCATGAATATGAAATAATGGAATTAGTACCTTTCCATGATGATTGATCTTGAATTTTTGTAGCAAAAGAGGAAGAATTTACCCTTGAATGTCTTAGAAAGCTATCTTGATGACTTAGAATGCTCAAACTCTAGCTTGCTTGACTTGAGATAGATGATGAATGATGGATGAATAATGAATGAGTCATGAATTATGGTTTAAAATCTTTTATTTATAGGCACTCCTCATAGTTTACCCATTAATTTGATCCCCAAGGTCGACATGGAGAAAAAGTAGACTTAAAACCTAATTTTTCTTGCTCAAACCTCGAAAACAGCTCAAATGGGACTCATTCACAATCAAGGGAAAATGCGTCCCACCTAGATGGTATTCATTTTCCCCTAATGGAGAATGGGTCCCATAGGGGCCATTTTTCTAGCTAGAATGCTGAGAAGTAAGGAAATCAGGTTTATATGGTGACTTTGTCAGTTATTTCATCAAATTATGCCTCAAGATGCATAATATCGGGTCATAGGGGCCTATTAATTATGATGATATAAAGTTCAATTAGGGCTTGGGACAAAAAATTCAATGTGAAAGTGTGGTTAAATACACTTTACATCATTAAAATGAGGTCCATACAGCCTAGAAACTCACATCCAATGTGAATGTGTAAAACATATTACAACAGTATATATTAAAGTCAAATTTAATTTACAAGTCTTCTAGATTGATGTGATAATGCCATTAAATACATTTTATAAGGAGAAGAATAGGTCTATGAGACTTAGATACGTAATAAGAGTCTAGAAAAGTGTGAAAGTCATTCACAACACTTTACAACACCTTTACAAGACATCAATAAATGCATTTTATTCAGTTTCCAAGGGTCCAAGACCTAGTCTGGATGTATAAAAAACCTCACAACACTAAATAAAGGCCTCATTAAGTCCAATTTATCATTAATTATTCCCATATCAAGCAAGAAATACTTTTTTCTGCATGGTACATTTAGCCCCCACTTTAGTGAGAGGATGAACTTGCTTCAAAATCACACTAAAGTAGACACTCAAGAGGGATCCAATCATATCAATGCAGATGAAAAAGAATGACAAAGATCAAGGCATTGGCTAAGCCCCTAAGATCCAAGATCCTAAGTCATACCAACATAAGCACAAGAGAACACGTACAAGGTGAATGACTTGCAGCAAAACAAGATATGCAATCATGCAATGACAATAATTAAAGGAAGAACAAGAATAAGCAAAAGTAAAAAGGTGGATCAAGCTTCAACCATTTTTCCAAGATGATGTGGATCAGATCTAGGATACATTTGTCCAAAAATGCATACTCACTCTAAGGTGACGGAACTCTTGGTCGTCCGCCAGGTGAGAAGTCCTAAAAGGTGAGAAACATACACTCACAGCTGGTATGTACTCACACACACGTAGGTGGATATGGGGAAAGTCGTGTCTCAGAATGGGCTTTCCGCTCAACCATATCAAAGTTATACCTCCTAATAACTTTAATAAGGTGCCACAAAGGAAAATACCATTTTGTGCTTCATGAGACAAGCAAAGCCTTGTATGCTTAGAACTCATGAACAAATGTGATGGCACCACAGGCATGCAAGTTGTGTTATGCAAGGTGGCCATATGACAAATGAAAAAATGAAATATGCAAAGATGTTCACAGGATTCTTGCTTAGTTCATGTGAAATATATAACTTAGGGAACATTGTGTCTAATGTCTCCAAAAGAGGACCGATCAAAGAATAGAAGATTCACAACTTAGGGGATGCAGTGTGTCGCATCAGGACACTAAGAGGAATGTAATATGCTAAGATAGATCACAATCATGAAGGACATCACACCCAATGGCATCCACAAAGTGACGAACGCATCGTATGAAACAAGAAGGCTGCACTAAGAACCAAGAAAAAAGAAAAATGCAAAATGAATAATGCCAATGTATGCCCCCACTTTAAAGGAATTGCTATACACCGTATTGTGAGCAATTACTTTAAAGTAGCAAATGAAAAATTCAAACAAGAAAAGGAAGAAAGAAATGAGAGCCAACTTGGAAAGCCCTATGCCAAGTCATATGTTTCTAAATTGAGCTACACCATGAATAAGTGCATCACATGCGAGTCCACTTAAGACATGTCATCCACATCCCAAGCTTGCTCTTATATGTTTGAATGAAAGGTTAACAACTAGTCAAAAGAGACAACGACAAGTGACATACGAGGACAAGGCTAACTAACCCCTTGACCCCACTTAGTGTAGGACAAAGGTGAGCCGAATAGAATGAATGTAAGTATTAGTTAGAGGAATTAGGTGCCTCAACATAAGGAAGAGCACCACACTCCTTGAGATGTTGAAGTTTGTTGTTTAAATATTTAGATGAAAATGGAGATAAGGGAGGTAACCCTAGATATTTCTTGAAAGAGTATGATATGTCAATTTGCTTCGTGTGTTCATTATATCCATGTGTAGGAGGGAGATTGTAATCAATACCATAACAATCTTCCAAGTCAAATGAATGGAGTTTATGTTTCTGAAAAATATTGGATTTTGCACGAGAATACAAATCCATTTTAAAGTGATGTGTCGTTGCTTCAGGAGGGATGGGAGTTATATGGCCCCCATCACCACCATGGGGTAATTTTGTAGAACTAAGTTGAGTGAATGAAACACAAGGTTGTTTTGGTTTAGATTGTGATATTTTGCACTCTCCTCAAAAGGGTCATGGGAAACCCCAATCGTTACTAGACCTTGTGTCTAAAAATGAATCATTTGTATATGACTCTTTGGACCATGAGGGTGATATTTTGGAAACTTTATTGAAAGGCGGCGTAGAATCTAATGACCTCCAATTATCATGAAATATTTTTGTTGTAGGTGAAGAGTTAGGATCAACTTGTATAGGTTTAGGTTTTGATTTATGAATCAAAGGATTAGGGGAGTTGGAAATGTTGTGATTAGTTGATTCATAGCTTCGCTCATCTACGCCAACCATGTATATCTTGTTATTATACTCAAATTTCATTATACAGTGAAGGGTAGATGGACTCCTTTCATAGCATGAATCCATGGCCTCCCTAGGAGAAGAGTATATGGAAGGGGTCATTGCATGATATGGATAGAGGTAGGAAACACTATAGGTCTAACCTCAATAGGTAGTGTGGTCATCCCTAGTGGTTGCCTATTAACATTGTCAAAGCCATGAATATGAACATCATTAAGTTGGATGAGTTTTTCGTCCATACCAAGTTTGTTTAGGAGGTCTAGGCTACAAATATTAATTTCTGATCCATTGTCAATGAGGGTGTTCCTGATTGTACTTTCGTTAATGATCACCTTTATCATCAAGGGGTCATTCTTGTTTTGAATCTGAAGTGAGGGTAATTCATGCTTAGAGAATGTGATTTATGAATGGGTAACGTGCAAGGGATGAGAGGGGGATGTTACATTATTCAATTTTATGTAAGATTGGATCTCCTCCTTCTGTATTTGTAACATCTCTTGAAATAGAAACTTGAATGTAGGTGATAGTTGAATAAGTTGCCATACAAATATATTAGCAGGACTCTTTTTAAAATCATCAACACTAGGGACTCTAGGTTGAGAAAAAGGTAATGGAGGGGAAGTGATGTGTGATCCCTTATATGTTTGTGTATACCTTGGAATTCCTATTGCTCTAAAGGTGTAAAAAACTAACTAAGAAACATGAATAACAAAATACCAAGGATACCTCAAGATTAGCCAAAAGAGTGGTTCAACGAAAAGGAATGCAAATAAAATGAAACACAAATATTTTTACCTCCCTTGTTGTTGATACCTCTTTGATTGGCCCTTGCTTGGATTGGTTGTGTGCTCCTTAGATGATTGTTTGAATGTCTAAATGCAAGATTCAATATGCAAGATGATGAGCAAAGATGGCTAAATGATTGAAAAGGCTTAAGGATTCAAATGGACAGCATGTAGTTATGAGAGTGCAAAGTGTTGGAAATGCCCTTGAGGAGGGGGTATTTATAGAGGAACTTGAATTCTCTAGAGAATTCAAGGGTCAAGATTGATCCAACAAGGTCAAGATGAAGGGCTATGGTGGGTTGAGAACCCACAAGCCCTCACATCTTGACATGTGGAGGGTGAAGTGGACAAGAGGGTATGAGGTGGAGATGAGTTGTCAAAAAGGTACATGAGGTGGAAAAGGACATGCACCTTGGGGGATGAGAGGATTTCCACAAAAAGGGATTTCTTGTCCCCAAGTGGGAGTGAAAGGGACATTTGAGGAATTTTAGAATTCCTCAAAAATCTACATGGGAAAAGGAAAGGTGGTTGGGGATATAAATGTGAATTAAAAATTCACATTCTTAGGATGATCTAGAGGGTAAAAGGTGGGCTCCAAAAAGGTGGGACTTGGTCACATGTGGAGATTGTGACAAGTCCAAGGTTCTAGAAGCCTTGGAAGGATGGAATGTGAATTAAAAATTCACATATAAAAGAGGGAATCTAGGACAAATAAAAAGAATTAAAAATTCCTTGGAGAATGATTAGGCTTAATTGATTAGTAATTAGAAGATAAATAAGGATTAGAGGCCAACTTGCAAAGTTGAGGATGTGACACATCCTAATCAAGATTAGCATGTGCACATCCCTAATGAAGAAATTAGGAAATGGATTAGGATTAGATGAAAATGACATGTGAGGAATTAAATAAATGTAATATTTATTTAATTTATTTGATGAAAAGAGGATTAAGGAGGGTAAGGTATTTAATTATTAATTAAATACCTTAGGGATTTGGCAGAATTAAAGATATTAATTAAATAATACTAATATTACTTAATTAACTCGGATAAAAAGGATGTTTAGACGAAAATGATAAATTTGGATAAATTAAGTGTCCAAATTTGGATGTCTACATTTTTTCCCTCTTTGAGATGGTGTTATGAAGTAGCATCATTTCAAAGAATATTAAAATATAGAACCTAGAAGAAGATGGTTAGATTGGAAAAGATGCCCCAGTCATTCAAAGAAGTGACTAGGAAGGAAGATGATGAGGGTGAAGATGAAGAGTAGGGATTGATGCCCCCTCGAGAGGACATGCGGGTTAAAGAGAACACGTGTGTGCTCTCGAAATAGATGATGTGATGCAAGGGGAGATCGGAAGATGATGCAAAAGGGAGATGAGGAAGATGATGCAAGGTGATGGGGAAGAGAGTAAGTGATATGGAGATGGATGAAGCACAAATGGATTTCAAAAGGTGATGTTGCCCTAGTCAAGGTACAAGCCAAAATGGGTTGATGATGGATGGAGTGTTGTCAATGAGGATTAAGGATCCCAAAACAACATGAGGATAGGGAAGGATACATCCCTGAGTGGTATTGATGAGGGAAGGATACATCCCAAAACACCACTAAAAGAATAGGGAGGAATGCCTCTCGATGATGATGAAGAAAGTGTTGTTGATGAGGGAAGGATACATCCCAAAACAACACCAAAGGGATAGGGAAGGATACATCCCAATTAGTATTGATGAGGGAAGGATACATCCCAAAACACCACAAAGGATAGGGAAGAATACCTCCCGATGATGATGATGAAAGTGTTGTTGATGAGGGAAGGATACATCCCAAAACAACACCAAAGGGATAGGGAATGATACTAATGGATAATGATGATGATGGGTCAAGGCTGATAATGAGACTGGGGACAAGAGAAAGGATATGATTAGATGATTTAGGCTAAGTGGAATGGATGGAGATTGGATAGAGATAAGGATGAAGGATGAATGGATGGGGGGATACATGCAAGACGATAGAATGGAAAATGAGATGCAATTCTAAATGCAATTTATCATCTTTGGAGCACTGGTTTTTGCTATAGCATCAAACACAAGACACCAGGGTATGAAGAACCAAGGTGAATTAGTGTCTAATGCATAAAACAAACACAACAGACAAAAAGGCTATCCCAACACCCCAAAGTCACAAAGACCTTGGTCGAGCCAGGTATTGAGATAACTACAAGCACAAAAGGATGCCCCAGCATAACACAAGACCTCAGGGATCTTGGTGGGTACTACGTGGGACAACCAAGAAGACACAAATAGACATAAGAAGATCAAGATATGCCCCTATGTTGACCAATCAAAACACACCATAATATGATGGATTATGGCGGTCTTGACAAGTGATGATAGGGAGCTCAAATGATAAACAAAATCCAAAAGCATCAAAAGATTGCAATCAATTTCAAATGTCCTTTGCCATAGGATCGAGGGGATATATGGGATTGATGAGGTCTGTTAGGAAGGATGCATCCTGTTGAGACCAAAGATGATGGATACGAAGCTAAAAGATCGTTATGACGCAGGATGTTCAAAATTGATTGGATTTGTTGATACAAATGGATCTCATTTGTGAAGAACTGGCTAGATAAGGGCATAGCTTGATGACACGACACAAGAGAGACAAGACATGAGACTGACACATCCTAAGGACCTAGGGGGCTCGGGGGCCGATCAGAGATTAGCCTTGCCTACGTGAAAGCGCAGAGCCCTCGTAGTTCAGAGAAAGGTGGATGACTGACTATGATGGAGACCTTGATGGATGGTAAAGATAGGATGGACAAAAGGAGAAAGACCGATGATAGATGATAGAGGACCAAAGTGAAGATCGATGATGGAACCCCGGGGGCGGATCAAATGATCGACCTTGCCTACGTGAAAGCGCAGGGGCGACGTAGTTCGATAAGACCAAAGGCAAACAATGGATAAAGGATGATAAGATGATAGGACAAGTGGATAAAAAGATGGGACCGATATGACAAAATAGGATAGACCTAGTGGATTGGATAGGATGATGACGATCACATAAAGCTCAGGGATGGGATAGTTATCAAAGCATTAAAATGACTTGGGATGATGATATGAGAGATAGATGAGTGATGAAAAGTGATAGGGACTGGAAAGATGTGCAAGAGAAGCAGGGGTGATGTAAATGGCATTGGGTTGCATGGGGGGAGGCCTATAGCCAGATACCAATGACAAAGGATTGTGAGATGGGATGAGATGGGATGAGGATAAAGATGGAAGATTGGATAAAGATATAGGGATGGGGTATGGGAGGGATTGTTTGGATGGATGGGAATATAAGGATTGGGAGGTGAAAGGGATGCTAGGATAGCTGGATACGAAGATAAGGATGGTGAGATGGAAGGGATGCGGTGATAGATGGATAGGGACAGAAGGATTGGGAGATGAAAGGGATGCTAGGATAGATGGATACGAATATAAGGATGGGGAGATGGAAGGATACTATAATAGATGGATAGGGAGCTGAAGGGATGTTATGATAGATGATGTCTCCAAGGACTATGTCACAAAGGAAGCACATGCCCCCACTCTAGATATGTCATATATGATGAGGCATGATAAAGGAGATAACTGAAGGAGGACATGATGGGTGACCAAGGAATATGATAGAGCATGGATATGAAGAATGTATACCAATAGGTGTCCAAAGCATGCATGGAATGCGGTGCCCCAATTTTGATCAAGATCACAAGAAGGATGGAGAATGGGAGATAAATAGGGATGATGGTAGGATCACGGAGAAAATAGAGTGGGATAGAGGATTTATGAAGGGCGGATAGCAGGAAGATGGGTGCATAGCTGGAAGCATAGCAGGAAGCATAGTGGATGGAGTGAATGCATATCAGGAAGTTGCCCCCAAGTGTAGATGAGGATTTATGCATGATGCATGTTTGCCAGGTTTTCATCATGGTACTTACCCAAGGTGCTTGTTTGCCAAGTTTTCACCATTGGATGAATTATTTCTCTTTTTACTCTCTCTTTTTTTTTTTTTGGCTTTTGGATGTTATCACGAGAAGAGGAGATGGGTAAGGACATGTGATAAGGATCAAGGTGTTAAGAGCCCATGTTTGAAGTGACTAGTGGATGTTGGTACAACCTTATGAATAAATGGATTATGCAAGAGGATGAATTAGGGGGATTTGAGAGGGGAGATACATGGGATAATGGATGGGATGCTGCAAAGGGTATGGATGGAATGATGGGGTGTATATGTGATGGGGAGATGCGTTCAAGACCAACATTGGCACATGTGGTGGTGGACGTGAAAAGATAAGAGGATTAAGGGATGGAGAATGTGGGGATAATGGAGGAGATGGAATGGTGAATTTCGGGACATAGGGACCCAAAACAGATGTAGGAGATGAAAAGGGTGTATGATTAGCTTGTGGATTAGCGACTTTGGATGTTTTTACTAATTTTTCATGTAATGGTATTGCATCTTTTTTCTTTGGGATCCACATGGTTTTGATCTTTGCTTTGGTGGGCCTTTGTGGCCTACAGATTTTGTTTAGATTTAGATTTTTCTTCTCTTCACCATGTATTTTAGAGGGGACATGGGGAGCCGTAAATTCATGTGGATGCTTAGATTTATGCATTTTTCCTTTAACAACCAAAGTGCTTTTAGTAGCAATGGGATGGGTGTGAATGGATGGATGATGTGGAGGACACATGAATGGAGGGATGTAGGTAGGATTTTTAGGATGATATGTGGATGGATGATGTACAGGTACGTGCCTTTGTTGATCCTGATTGAGAACATGAGAGTGGGATAGTTATGATGAAACATGGATAGGTGATGGATGGATGAAAGGATGGATAGGATATGAGATGGAGGGAGGAGGTGATTTTGGGATATAAGGACCCAAAATAGACTTAGGACTTGGAGGATATGGGATGGGGGATGAGGGGACATAAGGACCCAATATGGATGGAGTGGATGAAGGAGGAAGATGGATAGTTGTTTTGAGGTGATATGATAGAGGAGGAGGGATGGCGACATATGATCTGGTAGGGCGATGAGAAGAGCCGACATGTCTTTTGGAAAAGGCTTGTTGAGGACGTCTAGAGGTTGTACCAACATTTTTGGATTGCGAGTCATGCGTAGTACATCCAAGACCTTGCGGATACAAATGTTCTTTAGCTTGGATAGGCTCTATAATACCTTGCTCATGAAGGCCTAAACCTTTTCCTTGATAGTTCATTCTCTTGAGCATTCGATCTAGGACAAGATTTTTGTTATTCTGGAAGAATGATGTGAGTTCATTAGTAGGTGGAAGAGGAGGGTTGGTGTATATGTTTTGTTTTTCTTCGGCGAGGAGACCACCATGGAGGAATGTAAGAGGACCAAGGGGATATGCAAGCGGTGTGGGGGTAGCATTTTTAGGCGATGATGGGGGATCATGAGAAGGAGATGATGGGATAGCAACATTAGGAGAAGGAGTAAGGGCCATGATAGGATCTGAATTTGTGGTAGTAGGCTCATGCGATGGAGATGGAGATGGAGCAGTGGAAGCTTGAATGACAAGGGGATCATGGGATGGAATGGATGGGGGACTGTGATCTTGAGGCGGACTAGATGGGATGG
>VDFB02321579.1:0-119821 GCA_007258455.2 Sequoia sempervirens
AGCTACCAAGAATATGGTCAGAAATATCTTTAGTAGCATCAGGTTAGGCAAGCAGTAGTTGAAAATCTTCAGCGGCAGCACCCATTAAGGAATTTGTTGGTCCTTCAAGTGTTGTAACTTTGAGAAGTTCACCACTTGCATCTTTCAAGTCCATTTTCAGCATGTAACTAAAGTCGCATACATGGAGATCTGTAGAGCACTTTGGGCAATAGAAAGCAGTAGGAGAAGTTTGCAAAACCTTTTTCTTACACTTTCTATTGTCCACCAATAGAGGGCATGAAAGGTAATAGAAGTTGTCAAGGTTTAGTTTTGAAATGGAGGCCTTTATGCAAAAAAAATTCTTTTCTAGCATGATTTTATCTGCAAGAGATGAGATATTGACAGGATTTGCAGACTTTATGGGAGAAAGGTTATTTTTTGACAAAGAACTAAAGGGCTTGGAAATTTATGTAGTTGCATACCATGTTTGTAAGGTCGAGGCCTCTACTAAATTTGGGTTCATTAGAACTTTAGTTGGGAAAATAGTATCAAGACCTCTCCCACACCAGGAGGTAATACGTCCTGATTTAATCAAAATAATAGTAGGGTTTGCTTGTATAGGCATATCAGAAATTTGTATCCCATCAATATAGCAATGATGACCCCAAAGCGTGACATCTATGGTACAAGTTGACACGTCAACAATTGTAGCAGTGCATTTTATTGTCTCTGTACCATCTCTTCTATGAATGGTTGATGCAGGGGAGATAGCTAAAAGTATTCCAATGACATCAACAAGGGAATTGATAGGCAATGAGGAAAATGAATGGATGCTTTGAATGTGGAAAGTGTGTTTGGGTATTGTGGAGTTCAAGGATGTGGAAGGAGTTACAGTTGATGAGCTATGGAGAATGATTTTGTAGGGATGTGTGGAGGAACTATATTTTGTATTTGCAACTTTCATGCGACTGTTGGAGATGACATAAAGATTATCAGAGTGAATAGCATGGTAAAACTCTTCTACTGGTTCGTTGAAGCAAGAAATATGAATTGCAGAGCCTGCTATGTCTATGAAATAAAATCCAAAAACTTTTCCATCATGTCCATTATTTTTATATTTGTGGATTGACGATTTCATCAAGGCTCGACCCTCAATGGTCCAATGCTTATGGTTGGGTGTTAACATTTTGATGGGAATTGGTTTAAAAGGGCATATACTTTGTTGAGTCTAAGGCTCTCCATCTTCTTCCAATGAATCATTTGTTGATTGAGAGGATCCCAATGGGCCTAGAGAGCTATTTGATGGGAGAGAGCTTGTAGATTGGAGGAGAGGAGTTGGAGTTCCAACAATTGGTGCATTGTTTGAAATTACTTCAAAGTTTTCAATATTGATAGACCTGCAATTTTGAAAAGTGGTACATTTAGTAAGAGCGTGCAAGGGGAAAATAAAAATGAAGAAAAATATTTTGGGAAAGTGTGGACATACGTAAATTTATGGAATATCTTTGAAGTATATTGTTTAAGTAGGACAATAGAACCTTTCACTAAAGCCTCCTTCAACACAAGATCATTGAATTGACCAGGAAGTAAAGCATGATGTGTGTGTAAACCATCAGAAAGTTGAACATGATATTTGACAAAGGTAGATCTAGCCTACTTAATGGAGTCAATGGATGCAATTTGCAAAATAGGGCTCAAACTAGATATGCCTGCAAGAATATCTGCAAAGGCATTTGCAATCAATGTTGCCATTGTTTTGTTTGGCTTTACTGTACTAAATGTGCCTGCGAACATGTCGAACTATGATAATTAAGTTTTTTTAAAGAATGAATGTTGTTACAAATAAGCTTATGCGTAGCCTCCAAAAAAAATAAGAAATGGTGTATAATGTCCAGCCATAGAAAAAATTGCATACTTTGTTCTTCGATAAATTCCAAATCTCCCTTTTTTGGACATGTAGGTAGAATGAACTCATGTGAAATAAGTGGCGAAAGGGGCATTTGGATAACTGGATCAGGATGAACTATATTTTCTAAGGGAGGTGCAATTCTTTGTAGGTTGGGTATGGTAACAGGAGGAGAGATTGTAGATGTTGATGCTCCAACAACACGAATTTTATCAACTTCATATCTTGGTTTGTTAATTTTATCTTTCCTTGCATGGTATAGTTTATGTTTCATCTCATTTTGACGAGAACGTTTTTCTTGCATACTTTTTTTTTTTGCCTCCATAATAAGGAATGTTGAGGAAAAAAGCAATGAAATATATGTGAAGTGAAAAATTCAAAGAAATCCTATTTTTTAAGAATTGTACATTAAAAAAAAGAAGATATAATGTCTAATTTGTTGAGAACTCAAAAGAAATTGTATTATATCTTTTATGAAATTAACCAACAATCATACTTCAATATATAGAATGTATGGAAAAAAAGGAAACAAAATAGCATGCAATGTATTCTATATACTAAAATGAGTGGACTATACAAAATATGGAAAGGGAGAGTGAGATAGATAAAAGGAAAACTAACTTTTGACTAGTCGTTTGACAACAACAATGTAAGAATGACATGTGTCCTTGAGAATTTATGTTGAAGGTACCATGTCATTTGATATAGAGAGAAACATATAGAGAGCGAAAGACATAAAAGAGAGGGGAAGAGAAAGGGGAGAGGGAGATACTAACAAGATATAGAGAGGTGGGGAGAGAGAAAAAAAAAAAAAACTAAACTTCTATAATAACTTTATTATTAGAAATACATATTTTTGCTAATTGATCCATCTAAGTTGATGCATAGTTGAAGATGATGGAATATAGTTTTGGTAAAAAAATAGCAATTAAGAAGAAATAATGAATTGGGAAACATACCTACAGAAAGCACTTGTATTTGTACTTCTCAAAAGGATTGTGTATTGAAACAAATTTGATCTTGTGGATATAAGGAGTATAAAAGGCAGTGAGCACAATTGAATGGCATGACAAACTCAAATGTTCACTACAAATAAAGTGCCATTTTAAATGCAAACATAATGACATTATAACATCGATAAGGTTTGAAGTTTGGAGTAAAGAATGGGTGTATCCTTTTTAGTAATTTTTTAGAACTACAAAAAAGGAATGCATTTCATTTATTGTTTTTTATTAATATTACTAATTGCAAAGTGTTCACATACTCAATATAGCATTTGACAACTTATATGTGAAAAGGTTGTGAATATATATGCTTACTAACAACAACAAAAAAGCCCACTTTATTTATTTCTTCATTGTATTCTTAATTACAATCATGTGTGCACAATTTAAGAATGCTACTTAGGTGGTATTTGGTGCCATAAAGTGTAGTACGATGCAAAAGACTATACAAGCAAATTCATGAGAGATAAGTATGAATACTATTGCATATGTATAACACCATGTACAAGGCCATTCTATCATTACAAAATGACATAATTTCATTTCAATATAGAATGTGATTTACATAAAATTTCAATGAAACTTGAGGAATGTTTATTTTACACCAAGGAGCACATAATTTTAGAATGCTATTTATTTTACAAGTTTCATACAAAAAAGTAGGAAAGTAGCCATAGTTGTGAGTACTCGTTGCATTACAAAATTGCACTATATACATATTTGAAGAACAAAGGCTTCAAGCATTGTTTATATAGTTTTCAAAAGCACGTTTAATGTATTGAGCACCACCCATCCCGTACACCTCATCAACATGCATCTCTTAGAAATATACAAAATGCGGCCAACATATCACAAATTAAGTGGAATTCCTGCAGTGTGCCTTCCATTGTCTGCACCTCGAAGTCCTGGACATTGTGTAAATTTCGATTAGCTGTCTGTATTTTGCGCAAATTATCAAAGCAATTAAAGGTGATTTCATTCGATAGATCTACAATGTTTGCACAAGATCCATCCCAATTGGTTGAAGGAGGATAACCAAATGGAATACCGGGGGAGCTATCACTATCTGATACTTCAATGAAATCGGATCGAGGACGAGGAAGTCCCATTCCCAAATGTAGTAAATTAAAGAATAGCACCTACTGTTAAATAATTTCATAATGTTAAACACCGTAATGGATATGCATTATAATTCACACTATAGCAAAGTAGATTTTTTTTTTTTAGCATATTTAACATTGTAAATTCTAAAAATACAAAGTAAAGTAGCTATTTTGTACACATGATTACAACCAACATTAAATCAAACTTAACTTTAATATTTTAAAAAGCTAATTCAAACATTTTTATTTCCTTCTATTAAATGATTAAGTCAATTACATTTACTACATAGTATATGATGTGAGCATCAATTATGTCTATTACATTTATCTCTATTATTTTGGATAAAGATGTAAATCTCCATGTACAACATTCTCTTAAAGTAATAAATACGTTATAGTTTGATATATGAATGTTTTATCATATAAAATAAATTTTGATCTATTTTAAACCTATAAATCAAATTATATATATATATATATATATATATATATATATATATATATATATATATCAAATTTAACTATAAACAAAGTATAAATAATTTTTACATTATTTCCTTCTATTAAATGATTTAAGTCAATTCCATTTACTACATAGTATATGATGGGAGCATCAATTATGTCTATTACATTTATTTCTATTATTTTGGATAAAGATGTAAATCTCCATGTACAACATTCTCTTAAAGTAATAAATACGTTATAGTTTGATATATGAATGTTTTATCATATAAAATATATATATATATAATTTAACTATAAACAAAGTATAAATCAATTTTTACATTAACTAAAATATAAGTTAAATTTCAAATCAAAATATAATCAAGTTTTTAACTAAAGAAAGTTTTTATTTAGGCTAATGTGAATATATAAAATATAAGTTAAATATATTAATTATACTAGTTAAATGAAAACAATTATTTCAAAATTAAAAAATAGAACACATGCCGTAATGTTAAAACCTAAATGTGTTCATTAATAGAATCTTGGCGGTAATTTTCATTTTATTAAACATACTCTAAAACCCTCGTAAAAACCTTATTTTCAGGCTGTAGCACGCCAAATTGGAGACGTGTAATGGCTAAACGTCAGGGATTTCGTGACTCAGCAGGGGTACAAAAAATGCAGTTCAGAAAAATCTAAATAGGAAAACTTGAAAATTATTAAAGATGAAACAGAAATTCAATTTTTTAGATGCTCACTTGTTTTTGAGTAATTTCATTCAAAGCATTTGCAATTTCCTAAGAAAATCAACAGATATAAGCTGGGAATTCGTGTCTCTATGAGACATACATACAAATATAGGAATTAATTTTACACCTGATAGTGGGTGCCATCATAGCCCTACAGGGAAAGAAGGCTCGAACTGACGCAGGGGCATTGGAGACAGGTACAGAATTAACTGCTAGCAAGGAAAGTAGGTGACATATACTCTGGCGAGACATACTCGGTTCTTATAAAGGCTGATCAAGACCCTTCTGGGAATTACATTCTTTCTGTGGCATTACAGGTCCTTACACCTGTAATTCACTTTTCTGTACTGATTCTAATTCTACACCACCCTCTAAGGCCTTTCCATTGCCTGTTGGTATCTTTGTTTCGATGGCCTCTATCCTTCTATCTGCCATGAATCTTCCTTTCAAACAAACCTATGTTGTGCTTCTACTAATCACTACTTATGATGGCTTCAGAAGCTACAACCTGAGAGATTCTTAGCCTAAAAATTTCACAATTCTATCTTCAGGGATCCTCAAAAATAAGAAGCTCCCAAAAGTAGTGGTATCCTCAGGGGTCGTTGAAACTGTTACTAATCTAATATGGGATCACGCAACCTATTAAGAGCCAGTTATTAGCAAGCTGTCTAAAAAATATTGTTGCAGTTATACCATCATGTTATAAATAATATTTCATAATAAAAATCCCCTTAGCTCACCAGATCGATATTAAAAAAGTCACATGGGGGCAATTTGTAGACTAAACTTAATTTACTCTGGTGTAAGAAAAACCCAGTTAACCTCAACATCACAGTTCAAGATACCACTCTCAATGCAATCAAGAGCCGAAACCAAAAATCAAGATACCACTCTTAATGCAATCAAGAGCCGAAACCAAAAATCAAAGGAAATCTTTAGAAGTAAATGTTCATTCTGATAACATAAGGGAGGTATATTAGTTTTTGGAGCCAAATTATACCTAACTTTGTCACAGCCGATAAGAGGTAAATGCATACTTTGATAGTTTTGTTCGAATTCCCCTCATGTAGAAAGTTATGTATGATGTTTTGTGAATGAGGGTGTGGTAGCCATTGCTCCACACACACAAAGAACTGTACACACAATCTTGATTCGGCTGTGAGTACACTTAATGTCTACTTTCTTCATCCTACAAAGCAGGGGAAAAAAAAGTACCGTGCAACATATCTAGGGGGAGTTGTCTTGTAGTCATAGGCCATTGAAGAGTGACACTTTTCCAATGGGAGTTGCCTCTACGTCATGGAATACAACTGTAAAGAATCCGCAAATTGATGGGGTCTCGTGCCAAAGTTCAAGCTATAAAATGAAAGGTATCTAATAGACCTAGGAAATAAAGATCAAATGACAAATGAAAATATCCATAATGTTTGCTATCTCATAGTACTGCTCGGGTTTTTTTGACTTAATGATTGGAAAAGATGGATTACTAAATATGGATCTAACAAGCTCTAGTCACATTATTAACTGTGTCATACACTCGGTGCCCAGGGTTGATACCAACAATGAAAAACGCGTATCCTTGTATAGAATAGAAGAAACCCTTTAAACTTAGTCTGGATACCCAAAAATGAACTTCAACAACCACATAACGAAGTATATACGCTTTCACCTAAATCAAGATACACTTCAGAAGTCTGACAGGGATCGTCAATTGGGTATCAGTATCAGATTTAATACCTGGATACCAGTGAACACTGAAATATATCAGTCTTCAAGGATGATGTATATGCCAATAAACTATAGTGCAAGTGGACATACAGACAAGAACATGTGGGCCATCTATAACAATAACTAAATGTTAAGGAATGTGAGAATCCGGGCTACATTGAATCTAAGGAAGCCATAAAAATACTATTCGCCCTTGTGAACTACTTTACATGTACAACAAAAGTTTGAGAAGACATCACTCGAGTTTGAATCCAAGTTAGAATTACTGGGTGGATCTTCACTGGCTTTCTAACTGTATCCATCACACTTTCACTCCCCTCGCCTACTTACTTATCATACAGACAAACATACACGACATACAGTGGCGTACAGAAAAAATATCCAAATTAGCAATTCAAGCCATACCTTCAACTGACCCCCTTTGGAATGATTCTTCATACACCTTGAACCAGGCCAAACTATACAGGCACAGAATTAACTACGCGAGGACAGAGACCAATATCACGCTCAAATGACAATCATAGAACACGACGTTCCCTCTACGCAAGGTTTCCAAGGGCAGAATCACCCAGAAAACTAAAGGTACAGAGGACTGTCAATCTATCACCTTTGCATATGCACTTTCAGCAGTATCGGATATACAATAGCATGAAAAAAAAACTAAAAGCATTTAGCAAAGCAGTTGAATATCTGAAATAAGACATTTGTTGACAGCAGGCCAAGGGATCTGTGCAATTATGTCGTCCACTAATATGTTCCTTCCAAAGGACAAGTGCTGAAACATAAATTCTTGGTGGAAAGCATATAATGTGTCGATCACAGATATATTACTACCAAAGGAAAAGTGTGTCCATTTTCTTCTTACCGATTGAGTGATGCTGCTTTACCACAGCCAAATCTTCTATGCAGATCCTTCTCTGGCGGCAGCGCTTCTCCAATCCCAAACGGATGGATCAAAGACTACGATGAATGTCGACTAACCAAAGGGCCCCACAATCAATTTCTGTGTGTACTTCTATTGGAGACCAGTATTCATGGGCGATGAACACGAACTACACCATGTTGCTCCTCTGATACCTCTTCATAAGGAGCTTCCCAATGAAAGTTGTTTGGTAGACCGATAAACTCATCGTCTACTATATTTATGAAGAGTGGAGGCGGTGATGGGAAGGGGTGGAAAATAGCTAATAATCATTTACCTTCAATAAGTGACATTATTACAAAGTCGTTAGTTTTCTCTAATTTATAGGTATCATTATTTAAGGTGTTGATATGATAATGTTAATGCTTGCAATAAGGAGAGGGGGAGAAATAGAGGAGAAATAGAGGAAGATATTTGGAATTGGACTTAAACCTGACAATTGCATTTGCTTGAAAATTTCTAAAGTCTTTTCATCAAATCCATTTTGTGCATATCCTGCAACCCTCTGCAGTCCACGAGACCACGTCTCTTTGAGGCATCTTGTCAAACACAAATGCAGTTACCTTAGTGTCAAAAGAATGCAATTTCACTATATGAGCACTTTTTATCAATCTGGCATCAGTCTCCAACCAAGTTACTGGGACTAACAAATCCCTATCTGTGTAGGCAAGTACATCAAATGTGCCTGCAGTAAAGATAATAGCATTAGTTCAATATAGAGCTAGAAGACCAATTAATAATTATCTACAATCTTTTAAAATGAGAGCACCTAGTAGATATATGTTTGGAGTATCATCCAGATTTTATCTGATTTAATTTAATTCAAATACAAATGTCCACAAGTAAGGAACCAAATATTTGATTTAATTTAATTCAAATATTGTCATTGTTTTTAATTGAAGTAAAGAAGTATAGCATCTTTAATTCAAATAGTAACGTCCACAAGTGATGGACCAAATCTTTCCTTAGAGGGTCAATTTGATGTGGATATGATTGCCATTGAAACCCTAAGAACCGCTCAAAATGTGAAGACAAAATTGATGAGAGGTGAAATTACATGGCTCATCAAGACATGGGAGGTACGTGATTAGTTAACAAAGACAAGTGCTTCTGTGAAGATTACAAAATGACCAGAAGACCACAATGATAAAACATGGTATCACACCCTTTGTGGACGACTTTCTTATCACTCTCAATATTGAAATTCTATCTTTCAAGCACCTCTGATGATGCTTTGCTCATTATCACCAGAACAATTCTCTGGCGCTTTCCACACCCCAGCCACTCTGATCAAGACAGTTCTACGAATAAGAAACCAAGAGCTAACTGATCACTATTTTCTTCATAAATTATTAAAAATTCTAAAATACATTAGTCAATTTGCTATAAGAAATGTACTTAAATACCATAAATTTGCAATATCTACGCGTATTAAAATGAGTTTATTTTCAAATTAACAAATAATATTTCTATTGTATCTCATAATATGGAAATATAAACCAAAAATTTTGAACTTCAAAAAGTACCCTATAGAATTTTCCTTCTCCCAGAATTGAAAATACAAAGAATTCTGCAGTTATGGACTTCAAAATCCACTCACCTCTTGAAGGTTCTTGCAAATAACGAAGCAACAAATGAGAGATGTTGAGTAAAATTCCAAAGCTTGGTTGATCACCTCACTGGAAGTGGCATTTGAGTCTACAATAACCCTGAGAGGACCAGCACTGCCAAGTAATGTTATCAACACCAGAACTTTGTGTATATTGCCATTTCTGACTTGCAAGAGAGTACCATTGCAAGTCAAAGATACTTCTTAAACAGATAAAATTATTAGGTTTCACTCATAATTACCATTCCGTGCCATACACGTCAACCGCGTGTTAAGACCCTTACAAGCCCACAGGCAACTTTTACGCAACCACTAATACTTACTTGTTTTAATCGCTTCGTATCTGCCATTGAAATTATAATATATTTACCTGATGATCAATCATTTCCAATCAGTATGCAGGAGTAGCACAGTGTTTCTATCAATTACAGATACAAAATATTGACGATAATACAAAAACTGAAAGGCTTTTGCTTCACTTTGAAAACCGTACTCATAAAAGATAATGAACTTTGAAATAAATTAAAAAACAGCTTGTAAATCGTCCAATCTCTGAAAGAAAAATTGGGTTTTATTTCTTGTTAAACATTGGCAACTAAATTAACAGAAAAACTTACTACCCAGAATAGATAATAAACTTATTCAGCAGAACGGTTTCACTTTCACAAATTTTCCCTCTACCAAAAAATTGTAGCATCTCAGATTGCAAGACTTGGACAGATAAATGCTGTCGTACAAAAAACTCAGTAATAATAGAACAAAATGCAAAAGCCAATAAGCATGACACTTTATAATGACCCTGAATATATAACGGTATTAAATTTTTATAAAGCATAAAAATCTTTCAGTAAATAAGATTTAACAAATCTATATTGAAATACGGAAGCGTACGAAACCTCCCCATGTTCGAAATCAAAAGGCCATGCGAAATACAAAAGCAGACCAAGCTTGAACACTTTCATACAAATATTTTGCTCCTCAGTTTCAGCGAGTTTTTGATGATTCCAATCCAAATATACATAAAAACCTAGGGAAGGCGTTGGAAAAAGAAAAAAGGGCCTCTCCTCAAGACGTTTTAATTATATTTTACAAACCCAGATATTTCAAATACTGCAAATGCACACTAACAGAAGGGCTATAACTGAAATCATAGTAAACACCAGCGAACATTCAACTTTCTACAAAAAGTTCCACCACAAGATAAATAATAAAGATAAAAACAACAATTCCAGAACTGCATGAGAAAAAGCCCTCGGTAGAAAACATAGAACACACTAAACACTTGCTCTACTATCAAAAACAGTAGCAGACATTATTACAAACATTGAAAGACATTGAGGCAAAAACTAATACCCATCCAATCCTGGGCTACAGACAATTGGTTCAGTGCTAGGATTTGATCATTAGCAATGCTCAAAACCATCCCAAACTAAACACTGCAATTCCAGAACTGCATGAGAAAAAGCCCTCGGTAGAAAACATAGAACACACTAAACACTTGCTCTACTATCAAAAACAGTAGCAGACATTATTACAAACATTGAAAGACATTGAGGCAAAAACTAATACCCATCCAATCCTGGGCTACAGACAATTGGTTCAGTGCTAGGATTTGATCATTAGCAATGCTCAAAACCATCCCAAACTAAACACTGCAATTCCAGAACTGCATGAGAAAAAGCCCTCGGTAGAAAACATAGAACACACTAAACACTTGCTCTACTATCAAAAACAGTAGCAGACATTATTACAAACATTGAAAGACATTGAGGCAAAAACTAATACCCATCCAATCCTGGGCTACAGACAATTGGTTCAGTGCTAGGATTTGATCATTAGCAATGATCAAAACCATCCCAATTCTTGTATTGGCAAAGGCTTTGAAAATTGCAGGATCCGCTCCATCGTGTGCTCTGGACCAGCTGCGCCACTGCAGATGGAGGGAGAAGATTGTCTACCACTTGTCCATAGGTCACTCCAACAGCAGGCGACCGCTCCACTAAGGCCCTAACTCTGGTTTCTGCAAACATCACATTATCAAGTCATTAATAACAGTCAAAACTATACATCAGGCATTCCATAAATCTAGTGGACTATGTGGCAAGGTTCCAGAGGTATCCATGTTTACGAATCTTAAGAATGTTGTTCAAACTTACCAGCTGTTCAAGGATGCCCGTAACTTCACCCAAAATTTTCTGACACAAAAACCAACCAAATCAACAATTATAACCAGGTCAACGTTCACAGTGAAACTCATATCAAGTACGTAACCACACCAGTTCAATTATAGAAAATAAACGAAGAGCGTAACCCCAGAAATACTCAAATTGAGTCCAGAGGACTCAGACCTATTGTTGGGTGTTGAGTAACGGACCGAAAAGCCCCAGTCTTGTGTACACATCATCAAGCAAAAAGATGATATGAACTCTGGGTACTGAGAAAATTGAGTACTATCTAAACTAGTGATATGAGAGGACAATCTATGAATACTTCAATACTCATAACGATGCAATCAAAACTCAGATTGAAATGAAAGAGATGAGGGTAATAAAGAAGGCAGTACAGGTGTGGTATCTGGGTTCATGAAGACTTGACAAGTCAATACCTCTTTTATTTGTTGTTTTAATGGGTGTACTGTTAAATTGTTTCCTCTTTGCATTATTCTAGAGAATGTTCAGTTTAGCTTAGTAATCAAAACTACCATGTAATTGTTTCTTTTGCAAACCAAAAATTTCTGAATGTGCAGAAGGACGAAAATAAAGATAAAAGAACAAATGATGCTGGCAGTATTACTATAATGGTGGACCACATCAAAGTCACTATCAGTACCAAGCTCTTAAATGCCATGGCTGTACTATTCCCAAAATTGGTATCCAAACTAGCAGCAAATTTATAGGAATCCCAATATCAAGAAAATGACAGTACGAGAACTAAATCAGAACCCATATCCAAAAACTTATAAAAAACCAAATCCCTAATAACCCATTAACATTGGGAGCCATGTCAATGGCAGACCTTCAGTAAAACCAATAATTCTCAGAAAATTGCAATAGATTGTTAACAAAACTTACAAATTTCATCACAAGCATCATTCCAAACATTTCATCAGGCAACACTGGATATCCTTGCTAAATTGGCTACACTTTCTGTAATTCAACATTACAAAGAACACTCAACTATCAATCAAAACTTAGAACATTTCTAATTCCGACTTATCCCACTCAGTTCAGCTCAGAGATGTACCTGCTAAAGGAACACAACATAAAGAGGCGAGCAGCAGTACAACACTGAATTTCAGAACGATCTCCATGAAAACAATGCCACCAAGCACGAGTCTCCAATCTTCCATATACCATAACTTCGTTGCTGCTATACTTGTTCTTCTCCTCTCGTTTATAGTGAATGCCACCTATCTCACACAGGAAGCAAAGCAACACCGTACTGCAATTGGTAGGAACTTGTCGGACTACCATTGAATCGTAAAGCAAGATTCTTAGCTTGAAACTAACGACTTACTCTAATCCGGCTTCATCTGTCTCGTCGCAGACCATAATCTCCACTGCTCCAAACTTAAGTGGGCATGAAGGATAAGAGGGAGCTCCTGCTCTGCCTTACTCTTAGGGTGCAAGGACTGCAACCTCTTCCGCTCGAAATGCCCATTTATAAAACTACATATCTTCCGCCGCCTTCAGAGCCAGCACCATCAAGCGGGGCCTCAGAGCAGAAAACACAGGAGCCGCCTTAGCAACCACAGCAGCATAATTCTACTTTCCATTCTCTTACTGAGCCATTTCTCCTCCAATCACAACTTGAAGCTTAGACAATTTTCTACTTTCACCCCCAAACCGCACAGAAAGAGACAACTCCAAATATGGTAACTCTGTCAGCTAACTTGGAGCCCGCGACCAAACCATTAGGGCAAAATGATGGACAGCTGAGATTCGTTTAATTTCCTTGCATTGATACGGACGCAATTTTAGACCATTGATAGAAGATACACGAGATCTCATCCACTATATGCCATTTCAAAAGATACACGAGATTTCAAGTACAGTAGTGTTGACCTTTACCCAGTGCGGGCGGGCGGACAGTCAGCGTGCAAGTAGGATTCAATCAATGCCGGTGTGAAAATAATGGGAGGAAACAAATCAACGGGGCCTATCAATTTGATAGTCTCCCAGAGCCTTTTACAAAATCTGCACGGTCGATTGCAAATTTTAGGTTACCTTCTTTCAAATTGGATAAGCCTTCTCGGCGTAAACTTCGGCGTAAATAAACTATTTAAAGTCGGCTTATTTTTAGCTTTGCTTTTAAAACCAAATTATGAAAGAGAGTATACAAAAAGACAATTATTTTCTAATGTGGACAAATGTCAACAATCTGTCACTCAAATATTTGAAAACTTATCTAATGCATCAGATCAAAATTATTTATGTTCGCTGTGAAATAGTAAGCATAAAAAATTAGTGTTTTATTTGAATTCAAATTCTCAATAATAATATAAATAATTATTACATTCATGTTTGTATGTAAAGAAATGATTAATAAGATGTGGTAATTATTTTGTAGATTGTGACAAGTGTAGGTATTTAGTGTAGTGGTAAGTTGTTGTGATTTGGATACTTTATGATATTATGTATGACTTTTTTTATAACAGAGATCACATGTTTGATTTACCTTCTATTTATGGTCTCACTGCAAGCACTAATAAACTCTAGAAAATTTCATCAATACAAATAAATTATGGAATACATAGTTATCTATAAACTATTTAAATTGTCTATTTCTATCTAGATTTTTGTATGTATTACCAAAATAATTATTAATTTATCAAATTTCCAACACATGATGCTTTCAAATTCTAATTAATAATTATTTTGGTAAAACAATGCATGTAGCATATTGGATAGGCATTTTCTCTAAAATCTATAAATAAAAATCAAATTAAATACAAGATATTTTTTTTCAACAATTAGTAAAATAGTGGTGACTCTAAAAAAATTGTTAGCACCATAATATAGTTGATTACATTGCAATTAGGGGCTATCTCACTCCTAGTAGGGACACTCCATCTCAAGCATGTAGAGTGTTCTACAAAACTCGATTCAATTATATGATAGAATAAATATATTAGGAAAAAATTAACATGTTATGTTCTTAAATATATCATATTTGTTATTTAATGCTAATGATCTATTTGTTATAGTTTTTAAAATATTTGATGTTGTTTAAATATATGACTCATAAAAGCAAAAATATACAAAACATACAAAAATTAATTTTATAGAGAAAAATAGTAATAATGATAGCTCATTAGGAACACAGAAGATAGCACTAATTACAATACAATTTTATCAAACAGTGTAGTGCCTACCTATTCCTAGCATATGATGTTAGTGGGAGCATTGTAGTATATGTTGAGATGTTAGATAATAATGTTTTCATATTATTATTCTATGTCTTGATTTTTTGTTTCCTATATGGTTATTTTATTGATTCACTTGATGTAAATGGCATGTAAGTGCATGTGTGTTATGTTGACAAGTCCTTTGAAAGGGGATGGGTGTATTTCATTTTGAGTGTGTTCTTGGGATGTGTGCATGATGTAGGCTTGTCAAAGTGATTATTATTATGTTTTGGTTTGAGAATATATCCATTAATATAGATGTAATTATAAGCTATCATGAATTGTATCATTTTAATATATTGAAATAAGGGATATGATGATGTACAAAGTTGGGTATTTATGTGATGTTTCAACTATATATATGGAGCAAGTATGCTTGATGTGTGCATTGAGTTGTTATAAGTACTATGTATTTCTCCACTTGGTTCCATAGGTTTGAGTATATGTCGACAATGGTCATAAGGAGATGTGATGTATTGGCCATATATTGTTTTGCCTTACCTATTGTACTTGATCTAACTGCAAGTCCCTAGTTATTTTACCTATGTTGAATTGGGTACCACCATGATATGATTTCGGATACCATAACCCTTTTTTCAATGTCATGTGAATGTGTGGTAGATGTCTTGTTAGATTTTCTATTTTCATAATTTAATTCAATTAAATACTTTTAGGGATTTAATAGAGAAATCATATGCTAAATTATTATTGGGGAATGAATTTAATTGATTATTAGGATTTGAGGGTTATTTTTGGGAGTTTCAAGTCAAAGAAATAGAAATATAATTTATATTAATTTTAATTTGGTTTGAATTTTGATTCATGCAAGTAATGTGAAAATTTTCTTATATAGACTTAAACAATAAATTAAGTGTGGAATATTAAATTTGATTGTATTTAAATATTTAAATTGGGCTTGGGTGAAATCAAGGATTACATGCAATTAATTAGAAAAGAAAAAATATTTTATTATTTTATTTTGTAAAAGGAAAAAGGGTTTAAAAAGGAAAAAGGTATTTGATTATCATATTTATGTTTTATTTGTGAGGAATTTGGACAGAAAAGCTCTCTTCTCTCCAAATTCTTGTTTTTTTGATTGGGTGAGAAATTGGAGGGTAAATTGGGCAATGTTTGAAGCATCTAGATAGGAATTGGTAGGAGATCATGGCCATGTGTGGATTCATGTATCTGTGGGGTGTATTTAAAGATTTTCTCTTTTCAAATTTTGCTAAATTGAGAGGTAAGTTTTCCATATCTCTGTAAATGATTTATTTTTCATTCCAAAAGGTTGAAAATGAATTGGTGGGGTGTTAGAACATCCCAATGATTTTTATTTTGTATAATTAGGGGGTTTATTAATAATTGTATGCAAATTTTGTAATTTTTTCCCAAATGTCATTATTATGCCAAATTTTTCAAGAATTATGCATAATGAATGTTTTATAGTTTAAAAGGGGTGTTGGGTAATTTTCTAACCAAGGGGTATCTTTAGATTTTTATTTTTGAAAATTTAATTTTTGGTGAAAATTCAATGGAGTTTTTGGAAATTTCCTAGTTTTTGGTTGTAAAAATACTGATAAAATTTTAACCCTTTTATTGTGAAAATAATTTTTTTTGAAATTTTGAATGAAGGCTTAAATCATGAAATGTGAAAATTATGTGCTATAGAAATATGTCATAAAAATTGGATAAATTTGAAAATTGTACATTATTTTTCATGCCTTGTTCAATGTGGAATTGTATTGAGTCCTGAATTAGTCTTTGAGTGATGCAGTGTTATATGTGGTAGCCTACCTCATCTAATATGAGAATTATTGTGGTAGTTTGTGGGCTTGGATTCTTGAGGCCATTTGTAAGGTTCTTTTTATTTTTCTCCCTTGGAGTTCATTGGTGCATGCTATTATCTTACCTAGACTTCCTATTGTAAAAAAAAAATCTTATTACATTCTTGCTAATGTGTTGTGTATACTTCATGTCTTGTGTGAGTAATAGCCTATCTCCCAAGTGTCTTGTGTGAGTGTTTTTGGCCCATGTGACCATATCCTATCATAGTGGGAATGAACCCTTTTGGTTTCATGTGGTATGGTGGCATGAAAACTGGGCTCATTAGTCTCAAAGGTCTGGCATAAGTGACAGGTTCTCTTTGTCAGTTTCTTTAAAATTGTTCAACTTGGTTTGTAAAATCAAGCTGTTTATACTTGGTCCCTTCCATGTAAATTGTATGATATCATGTCAACCTCCTGAGACAGAGTCAATTTTGTTTCAAACTTGGCTTGTAATGGCCCACATATGTCTGTGCTAGGTGCTGGCTGTTTATACAAAGTTCCATGATGACACTAAATGAACCTAAGAACAACAGCCCCACAGGGTTTGCCACGAACTCTTAGTGTTCTCAGTAGCTAGCTCTCATGCTACTGGAAGTGCCCTAGTTTGAAAGCAGAGTCCCTGTGTTCCACCAGAATGTTTCAATATAGTTTGAGTAGTCTCTGTAAGAAAGCAAGTATTCTGGGCTTTGAGGAGGAAGTAATGTGGGTTTAGTGGCTGATGGCTGGGAACTATCTCTTGCTATTTTGGGTGATTCGTCTCTTTGCTCAGCAACCCCTATCCTCCTACAAAAAATTAAACAACCTCCCAAATCAGAGCTATCTGTGCTCTGCAAGCCCCAGCACCCATTCTATTATTTTTAAGATCCCATAGCCTCCAGGATTCTTTTCACACCCATCCTAAAACCTAGTCAAATTATCTCTTAATGAGTTCTTATTTGTTCCTCTAGGTTTCGAGACCTTGTATGGGTAAACCATGTAAATGCGAGTTGTTCATCATGATTGTGAGGGTATAGTGATGTTTGGAGCTTGTCCTTAAGTGTGTTTGTTGAGGAATTATAGGTTCTAATTTGGATTTAGGATTAGAAAAGGAATGGTAACCCAACCCTTAGCCTTGGACCTACAAGTACAAGGTCATGACAATATTGAGAGAAAAATTGAATATGTTGATATGGCTGATGGGGTTTTTTTCAAAATTATTTTATGAAATTAAAACCCATTTGAGATGAGATTGTGTGGATTCTAAATATATAATTTTTTTTCCAATTGAATTATTTTTTCTATTTTTCAAATGTTTTTTGATGAAATTGGTCCATAAACTAGAAATATCAGGTTTTTTATTATTTTAATAACTTTTTATTAAAATAATTTTTTGAAAAAAAAATTGTACGTGAACAATATTTAGACAATTCTTTTCAATTTGAAAAAAGGAAAAAGGAAAAATGAAAAGTTTAGGTCATCTTATGTGCGATGTACATGTGGGATTTTCAAACCAACAATTACGACCAATAAAAAACTAACAAAAAATATATATTCAAAAAAAAATTTATAAAAAAATATCATGAACATTCTTTAATGTGTTAGAGATCATTTTCCAAAAGGATTTAGAAAAATACAATTATTTAGGTCAAAATATGGATGGTGTACATGTGCATGGTATGGTAAAAGAAAAGTGACTTTTAAACAGTGGTTTTTAGACATGCCTATTGAAAATGAATTTGTGTCATCTGGGTATTAAAATAAATTACATATTTGGAAACTACACTCTGAGTACTACATTTCATATTACTAAATCTTTTTAAGATTCAACCTTTAATTGCTTCAAATTTTTAGGTCAATTTTGACAAATTCTAAAAATTAGGGAAAACACTTCCACTTTTTGGCCAAAAAGTGGACTCAACTTCTTGCACACACCCATTTCCTAACAGTTCATGGTTCCTTGGAGCAAAATGGGTCTTTAGAAACAAACTTGATGACAAGGGAAATGTAGTTAGAAATGAGGCAAGGCTTGTTTGCAAGGGGTACTCTTAGGTTGAAGGTACTGATTTTGATGAGACATTTGCACTTGTGGCTAGGCTTGAAGCCATAAGGATGTTTCTAGAATTTTTTGTTTACAAAAACTTCAAGGTATTTCAAATGGATGTTAAATCAACTTTTCTCAATGGTGATCTTAAGGAAGAGGTTTATATGGAGAAGCCTAAAGGTTTTGAGTGTGAAGCAAAACAAGATCATGTCTATAGGTTGAAAAAAGCATTATATGGCTTGAAACAAGCTCCAAGGACATGGTACTCTAGGTTGGATAAGTACTTGCAATTTCAAGGATTCACAAAAGGAGTGGATAATAATTTGTATTTCATGACAAAAGGTGAGGATATTCATGTTGTTGTTGTCTATGTAGATGACATAATTTTTGGAAGCAATGATGACAATATGTGTTATGCTTTTCCTAGCATCATGAAATCTAAAATTGAGATGTCTATGCTTGGAGAGTTGTCCTTTCTTGGATTATAGGTTTCACAACTTGAGAAAGGGTTCTTTATCTCTCAAATTAAGTATGTAAAAGAAATGCTCAAAATATTGCAAATAGATGAAAGTAGATACTCCAATAGTAATTGGATGCAAGCTAGGTAAAGATGATTCACCTGATGTAGATCATACCTTATTCATATCTATGATAGGTAGTCCCTTGTACTTGAAACCCTCAAGGCCTGATATCATGCAGACTGTTTTCTTAGTGGAAAGCTTTTAGTCCTCTCCCAAGCAATCTCATCTTAATGTGGTCAAGAGAATTTCTAGATATCTCAATGGCACTATTGATTATGGTTTGTGGTATTCTAGATATGATTATTTCACTTTACTTGCTTATACTAATGTTGACTGGGTAGGGTGTCTTGATGATAGAAAGGGTACTAGTGGAGGAGCATTCTTCTTAGGTGGCATATTAGTATCTTGGCATAGCAAGAAACAAGACTCAGTGTCTTTATCAACTGCTAAAGTGGAATATATTGTTGCACTACCTCATGTTGTTCCCAGGTTTTGTGGATGGTTCAAACTCTCAAAGAAATCAAGGTAGAAGTGTCTCAACCTATTCACATTCTATGTGATAACACTAGTGCAATCAATATCTCTAAAAATCTTGTTATGTAGTCAGGAACCAAACATATAGCTATTATATGTCATTTCTTGAGGGAGAAAGTTTTGACAAATGAATTTGTTCTAGATTATGTAGCATATTGTGATTAGGTGGGTGATATCTTCACAAAGCCATTGGCAAAGGAAGTTTTTGAAAGCTTAAGGGATAGACTTGGTGTTCTTTCCCTTGCCTCTCTTCAATAACATAGGTCATTTATGCATGGTTTTAGGGGGAGTTTCAAATATCATTTTTTATATCCTTAGTTTTTAATGAATTGGTTCTCTCAATTCTTTGTTTAAGATATATTCTTCTTCTTAGTGGAAATCCATGTGTTGCATTGTGTCTATGTCATTCATGGTGATATTAGAGTAATCAATGGTGCTAACCAATGTTGGTGATATACATATTTTGTACTCTAGGTGACAGTATTTTACAGTGCCTATGGATATTTGTTTTTTGTCAATAACAGTCTTGATGCTTTGACAGTGTGGTTTTGATGAATGAGTATAATCGTGTACTTTTTCACAATGCACCCTTTAAGATTGTGAAACTCTGCTTGATGATAGTGACACTTTGATCTTGTTGACATTATGTGACTTCATAATGGCATTTTTTGTGTTTCTAGATCTTGATGGCAATGATTGCTCTCCTACATTCCATTGAGTTGATCTTGCATTCATGTCAATCCATAGTTTGCCTTTGTCTTCATTGAATAGTCCAGTGATGTTTGGCATCTAATGTGCAATACAATTCTTTTTCTTTTATGATCAAATATTTGACAACAAATAACATTCAGTTTGCTTCCTTCGAGTTCATTGCTTGGTGATAACATGTGATAGTGTTTTCTTTGCTTTGGGATAGTGTGTTCTTTGTTCCTTTGGCATTGATGTCAAAGGGCCCGAAGAATTCCTTGCTATCCTATGGAATACACTTTGCTTGGAAAGTGGTGAATACACTTTGCTTGGACAGTGGTGATAGTGGTGAACATTGACAGTGCTTTGAACAATGGTGAACATTGATAGTGCTTTGCTTAGACAGTGGTGAATAGTGTTTAATGACAGTGCACAATGTGGCAATTTTTTTTACAGTGGATTTATTTTTGACAGTAGAATACATAGTGTGGCAATATTTTCTTTTGATAGTGGCTTTGAATTTGCTTTATCTTAACTTTGTCTTGGTTGAATAGTGGCATAATGAATAGTGATCTTACTCATAATGGTTGTGCAGTGAATAGGTAGTTTTATCTTTATAGGGGGAAGAGAAAAGTTTGGAGTATTGACATCAATGCCAAAGGGGAAGTTTGTTGACTTTGGCATTGTTTGTCATTGATGTCAAAGGTGGATAGATTGATTGTTGAATGGGTTAGGTCAAGATGGATTTTTTTGGTGTTGATGCAAAGTTGCTTCATCATTTATTTCATGGTTCATGCTCATTCATTTCATCATTGTTCCATTGATGTCAAAGGTGATTTTTATTTCTTTCTCCTTAATTTCATTCTTCATGTATCAATCAATGTTATGGGTAGTAAGGCTATGGTGTAAACTTTCTTTAGGGTTTGGTGAATTCTTTATACTTAATAACCTAAATTTCTAAGCACCACTAAAACCCTAAGATCTTTCTATACCCTAAAGACCTAGAGTTTACATGACCATCAATCCTTAATTCACTTTATATTATAATTTAAAAGTGACTTTCTATTGTAGGTTGAAAGTCACTTGAGTGACTATTTGAAGGGGTTAAGTCTATTATTGACTGGTCCCTACTCTTAAGGTTAACTGGCATGGTAGGTGAATGGTTCATATTAAACTGCCTAAATACAAATCAATGGCATATATTTAATTACAGATTGGCTACTGAATAAGAATCAAAGGTCAGTATTTAAACTTCAGACCAGCTACTTCTTGATGATCTAACTTTAACAAGCATTTTGAAGTCTTTTCCATTTTCAATTAGTTAACACAATTTTGTAACAGCATTGGAACAATGGTGGAAGGGAGAACCAAGTGAATGAATTGAGGGAACTCAACAGTGAAGTGACCTCAATGTAATGAGGATGAAAGGAAGTGTTATGACGTTTTTATGAAAATAAATGTGGAAAGATATTGTAATCATTAGTGGAACTATAGATGAGAAAATTTGATTGGTTTGTCATTTGAGTTTATTCTTTCAATGGTGGAATGTGACTCAAAGAAAAGGGTCTATATGAATTGACTATAATGCATTGAGGATTATCTTATCACTTTTTGCACATGTCAAGGATATAGTAAGGAGTTTTGAATAACAAATATCTTTCAAGTGTAATCTCTTCTTTGCACAGACCTATGTGATCTGAGAATGTTTACAAAGGCTTTTGAATCTGTGGAGAGTCTAAAATAGTGTGCATATGCTTTGAACAAGAAGATGAATAAGGATTTGTCTATTTGAGTGAAGTTTGTCAATGTAACAAAAAGTCACTGTCTTATTTTCTTTGAGTTATTCAAAGTATGTGAGAGTCAGAATGTATGCAAAAAATTTCTTGTAAAAGAAGTTTTCATTCTATATGTAGTGTAAATAGAGATAGAGCAGTGGAGTGATGTGAAACAGAGTAATACTTTGTGTTTATTTCATCTAAAATTGTCAAAAGTGATGTATATTTGTCAATGAGAGATTTTCAATCTAATACCATTGAGGGGTTGTCAGTGAGACATTAAATGTAACTAGTGAGGTTTTATTTTGCTAGTGAGGCTTAAGGAAGTGAATTTGTCAGAGTGATTTTTTTATCCCTTTTAGAGTTTTCCACTCATAATCCTTGTGTCATGAATTCTCTTGATTGTTTGTCAATTTGGGTTTGATAAGTCATTCTTGTTCAAGTATCTTGTTCTGATTCACTCAACATTAAATACATATAATGCTTGAAGTGATCTAAATGGATTTATATGCATAAATTCAAGAAGGATATTAATTAAGATTTGATTTATAATTTGACCACTGATTCATCCACCCTCTCAGTGGTCTTGTACTCCAACACATTGTTGATTTGTTGATATGCTCAAATGGATAAATGTGGATGTTCTTTGTATTTTTCTACTCAAATATATAGCATAAGGGTGCAAATAAGTAGATTGATCAGGGAAATGGTAGCGTAAAATTTACATGAAAGTGGATGATCAAATGGGATTGGAAGTATCTCATTAAAGAAATGATGAAAAATAGGATAGTTTCTTTCATATGGTTTAGAATATAGAGCAAGACTCACTTTCCAATTATTTCATTCAACGATAACCCTTGAGATCTCAATGCAAAAGAGAAAGAGATCTTGCAATAGGGTTGTCCTAGGGGCTGATTGTAAACTAATGAGGGGTTCACCACCAAGTTAGCACTTGGAAAGACAAATTCAATGCAATGTGTAATGCTTAACCCTAATATGATGCAACCTTTCACTAAATGACCTAGAAATGCATGTAAAACAAAACAGAAAGCTGCAAGATTAAATGTGTGCACCTGGAAATTTGGAGATGACTAAATGAAACTCTAAAATGTTGAAAATAGTGACTTTAATGCTGACTAGGTAATGTTGACTAGGACTCATACACCAAGATGGGTGAATCAGTCCTAGATCTGGGTTTCTGTGTAAAAACAAGAATCCAGAAAATGGGTATCTAAATCTATAAAAACCTAAAAATTGACCTAAACTAAGACTCATATGCCATAACTGGTGTATCAGTCCAACTAGGGTTTTTTGAAACTTCAAAGTCTGAATCTGGTCTTCAAGGTCTGCTCTGTGCTTCCCAATTGATTTTCGGATCTAAAAACTTGATTTGCAACCTGTAGAAGTCCTCCAAGTATCTCCAATGCAAGGTGACAACTTTGAAAACTTTCTCCAAACTTTCTCTTCAATGTATCTTCAACCTAAACCTATAAATCACACACTAAAGAGAGGGAAAAATGTTGTTTTGTTAGTGAAAATGGGTTTGCCTTGGTCAAACCCCGTTTTGGTAATCAAACCTTGAAATGAAACGAAATAGAAATGGAGAATGATGAATGAAAAGTATGATGTTGCAATCATCAAACCCTAGTAGTAAGAGGTTGTAAACACACAAAGGAGATTGTTCAAATGGATAGACATCTTCGACTTTTCTTGAGAGGATAGATCTTGAGTGAAATGCTAGCTTGAATCATAAAATCCTACATCACAATTGTTAGCTTCAAAACAAACATGATGTATGAAGACTTTGACATGATTCTTGATGCTTGAATAATGCTCTAAAATGCTTGATAATCTACTCTTGAAGACTCTTGACTACTGTTGTGAATACTTGAATGCTCTTGTGAACTCAACTTTGCTATAAGGATGCTCATTCAACTTGTTAGGTGTAAAATGAGTGAAAGAAACTTGTATTTATACTTAATTATGCAAAAATTCCTGAAATTACAACACTACAAACTGACATCAGATCTAGGAGGATAAAATCCTACCAAAAATTAGAATTAATTTTAATTTTGGGCCACACGGGACTCATACGCCCAAGGTGGCATATGAGTCCCATTGGACATAATTTATGGGACCAATTTAAAAAATTCTTAGGAAGGTGTGAAACCAAGATAGAGATCCAAAACCCCAGGTGGGACTGATATGGCCAAGGTGGTGTATGAGTCCCAGACCACCAAATCTAGGCCACACAACCTGAAAACACCTAAATTATGATTGTATGTTTATTTGTGTTGGGATTATCCTCGAAAAGATGCATTAAATGAGGCTTGTGGATGCAAAATGAGGCCAATTAAAGCATAAAGAAGCCTAATTATTTAATAAAACCCTAGAAATTTTTGAAAGTGTGTTACAACACTCCAAATAAGGCATCGATAATCCCATTTAGTTCACAAGGGCCCAAGACCCAATGTGAATATGTTATACATATTACAACAGTAAATCAAGGCCATGTTAGGGAGTACTTTTTTCATCATTATATCTAGCCCCCACTTTAGTGAGAGGAGGAACTTACTTCTAGCTCACATTATTAAATTAGACCAACACACATCAAGAGGGGTCCATATGTACCAATGCTAGTAAGATAGGATGGCCATGATCAAGGGGGTTTGTAAGCCCCCAAGACCAAGGTCTTATGGCAAACCAAATAGGCACAAAAGAACACACATGATAATGATATAAAGAGAAATAACAAGGAACAAGCATACATTGCCAAAGATAAAGAAGAATAAAGGAAAAATAGGGGTGGACCAAGCTTCAATCATTTTTCCATCGCGATGTGGATCAAATCTAGGTTGTTTGTCCAAAAAATGCACACTCACTTTGAGGCAATGAAAATCTAGGTTGTTCATTGGGTGAGAAATCCAAGAAGGTGAGACACATACACACATGACCGATATGCGCTCACACACACACACGAGTGGCTAAGGGAAATTCATGCCTTGGATTGGCTTCTCGTCAAACCATACCAAAGTTATACCTCTTGATAACTTTGATAAGGTGCCACGCAAAAATGAACTTCAAGCTTCATGAGGAAAGCAAAGCTCCATATGATTAGAACTCATGAACAAACAAGATGGCTCCATAGGCATGCAAAGTGTGTTATACAAGATGGCCATATAACTGAAAAATACAAATGCAATAATAGGGAACGTTCAAAAGAGTCTTGCTTAGTTCATACGAGGTCTTACCTTAGGGAACATTGTGTCTAATGTCTCCAAGAGAAGACCAATCAAAGAATAGAAGATTCACAAAGTTTAGGGGATGTAGTGTGTCACATCAAACCACTAAGAGGAATATAAAATGATAAGAAAGATTGTGCTCCTGAGCGACATCACACCCAATGTCACCACAAAGCGAAAGACACATCGCATGAAGTAAGAAGACTACACCATGAACCATGAAAAATAAAAATTCAAAATAATAATGCCAATGTGTGCCCCCACTTTAAATAAATTGCTAAACACCATACTATGAGCAATTACTATAAAGTAGAAAATGATAAATGAAAATAATAAAGAAGACATGAGAGCTAACTTGGAAATCCCTATGCCAAGCCATATGTTTCCAAATAAAGCCACATCATGCAAAGAAAAGAAAGGGGTTGCCCCCAAAATGAAAACACCAAACACATAAGGGATCTATGGATTTGGGGTTAGTATGTTCTTGCTACAATGTCTTTATAGAGCTTGGAACTGTCGCCATTCCCCAAATACACATAGAACTAGAAGAATGACACAAGGAGAGTGAAAACAAAGAAAAACCTTTCAGGTCAACATGGAAGAGACATGAATTTCTCAACGCCTTGTGTCATCCCCAAAAGGAAAACACAAGATAAATGAAAACAAAATATAAAAGAAAAGCTTTTGGGTCAACATGGAAGAGACATGAATGTCTTGACACCTTGCGTCATCCCCAAAAGGAAAACACACGACAAATGAAAAGATAAAGATAAAATATTTATGACATAAAGAAGAATGAAGGTACAAATAGAGGAATGCCACAAAAAGGGGGAGAGAAATCAAACAAAACATCACAAGGGATCACATTATGCACATGCAATCACACAAAAGAAAAAGAAATAATGCAAAGAAACTAGTAAGGAGCGTGCGAGTGAACCTAGCTAAAGGGACAACAAAAAATGCACTACTAGGACAAGGCAATATAATTCTTGTCCTCACGATGTGTAGGACAAGAATGAGATGAGGTAAGTGATAGGAAAGATCATGTAATGGTGAGAATACAAGATTCTACAACTATTACATGACAAGGGGAAAAAGGGTCTTGCTTTAAGGGACTATTTCTATGATGTCAAATTGTTGAAGGATCCTTATTAAAGTATGACTTTCATTAGTAAGATGTCAGACATTTTGATGGTATGCATAACACTTTGTGTTATCTTTAGGAATTTTTCTTCTAGTAGGGGTGGTAGTTTAAGCTGACCTATGTTTATAAGGTGCTCCATATGTCGTTCAATTATTGTTTGAGTATGTAAGAATGGTAATGGTTTGAGCTTGTAAGGTCTTTTTTTTTTACTAGATTCACTAAATTCTCGAGTTGATTGTTGAGGAGGACCTAATATGATCCCATTATCCTTAGCATCGTTACGAATCATTGGTTGTTCTTTAGGAAGGAGGACATTCATATCAGGGGGAGGATCTTGATATCCTAACCCTTTTTGTATTTTCAATTGGTATTTGCTCTAAGAGTTGATGAATTTCATGCTGAACTTCTTGTATCACATCCTTTTCTTCTCAAGATTGTAAATCCTTTTCCATATGTCTCTTCTAGGTTGATGGGAGTATTTGTCACTTTGTTAACATAGAATGGTTGAGTGTTTGCTTGCTTACAGGAACTAGGTTCACCTATTGTAGGGAACTTAGGTTTGACTTTTGTCTCAACTTCAAGATGTAAATAACTAAACATCTCAAGTGGTGGTATTATAGGGGTGTTGGTTGTTCCATTGATGGATAAAATGATGCATTAGCTTCAAGGTTGTTAAGGAAATCATTTAGAAACTTATTCATGTTGTCATCATCTTCTCTAATGATGTTAGCATCACGAGGAGGACATGCATTAGGAGTTGAGTGAGCATGAGTTAGTTCCATTTCATTAGGGTCATTTCCAAAAGCACAACTTGATACATACATTGAGGACTTCAAGGACATCCATAGTTTTCCAAAGCACATATCCATGATGAAAGGTAATGCAAATTTCAAATTCTAAACTATGCAACAATGTGAAATGGAATGTTGTAGATGTAGTTTTGAATTTTAAGCAATGCACCAGATGAACTAACTTAAACTAGATTCAAGGAATTGAATGAAATAGAAAGTATGTAAACTAGAACATAAAGGTATCAACAACAAAAAGGAGCACAACAATAGAGCTTTAAATTCTAAAAAATGCAGTGCAAAATCTACACTGGGATTAATTCACCTAGAGGGGCGTATGAGTCCCAATGGGTTTTATTTTTCAAAATTTTCATAAATTTTCAATTGTTTTTTATGCTTTTTATGTTGTATGATTTGTAACCTAAATGTAAATATAGATTTTATATGATTTTCAATTATTTGAGATGTAGAAATACAAGCTATATGCACTTTCATTAATGCAAATTTTGGAAACCCTAGAATGCCAATTAACGAATGGCAACCCTAATGCAATTTTAATGCAATCAAGATCTATGATGATGATACACTCAAAATTAGAATTATGATGTTCTAAATTAAGGTTCACCAAAATGAAATGACAAAAAATGAGATGGTTTCATAAGGTTTAGAAGATAGAGCAAGAGCCACTTTCCAATTATTTCATTCAAGGATAACGCTAGAGATCTCAATGCAAAAGAGAAAGAGATCCTGCAATAGGGTTGTACTAGGGGTTGATTGTAAACTAATGATGGCTTCACCACTAAGTTAAGACTTGGAAAGACAAATGAAATGGAAGATGTAATGCTTAAACCTAATATGATGCAACCTTTCACTAAATGACTTAGAAATGCATGTAAAACAAAACAGAAAGTTGCAAGATTAAATGTGTGCACCTAGAAATCTAGAGATGAATGAATGAAGCTTTGAAATGGTGAAAAAAATAACTTTAATGCTAATTGGGACTCTTATACCAGGCTAGGTGAATCAGTCCTAGATCTGGGTTTCTATGTAGAAACATGAATCTAGCAAATGGGTATACGAATCTATAAAAAACCTAAAAGTTGACCTAAACTGGGACTCATATGCCAAAATTGGCATATGAGTCCAGCTATGGCTTTTTAAAACTTCAAAGTTTGAATATGGTCTTCAAGGTCTTCTTTGTGCTTCCCAATTGATTTCTGGATCTGAAACCCTTATTTGCAACATGTAGAAGTCCTCTAAGTATCTCCAATGCAAGGTGACAATTTTGACAACATTGAACACTTTGACAACTTTCTCCAAACTTTATGTTCAATGTATCATCAACCTAAACCTATAAAACACACACTAAAGAGAGGGAAGATTGTTGGTTTTGAGTGAAAATGGTTTTTCCTTGGTCAAACCCTGTTTTGGTAATCAAACCTTGAAATGAAATGAAATAGAAATGAAGAATGATGAATGAACAAAGTATGATGTTGCAACTCACCAAACCCTAGCAATAAGAGGCTGCAAACATGTATGAGATTGCTCCAATGGATGTAGATCTTGAATCTTGCTTGGATAGGATAGATCTTGAGTGAAATGTTATCTTGAATCATAAAATCCTACATCACAATTATTAGCTAGACAAAAAAAACACGATGCATGAAGAGTTTGACATGATGCTTGATGCTTGAATAATGTTCTAAAATGCTTGATAATCTACTCATGAAGACTCTTGGATGTTCTTGTGAACACTTGAATTCTCTTATGAACTCAACCTTGCTATAAGGATTCTCATTCAACTTGCTAGGTGTAAAATGAGTGAAAGAAACTTGTATTTATACTTAATTATGCCAAAATCTCTGAAATTACAACACTACAAGCCAACATTAGATCTAGGAGGATAAAATCCTACCAAAACTTTGAATTAATTTTAATTTTGGGCCACATGGGACTCATATGCCCAAGGTGGCGTATGAGTCCCATTAGGCATAATTTATGGGACCAATTTCAAAAATGCTTAGAAAGGTGTGAAACTAGGGTCAAGTCCCAAAACCCCAGGTGGGACTCATACACAAAAGGTGGTGTATGAGTCCCAAACCACCAAATCTAGGCCACACAACCTGAAAACACCCAAATTATGATTGGATGTTAATTCATGTTGAGATTATCCTCAAAAAGATGCATTAAATGAGGCTTGTGGATGCAAAATAAGGCCAATTAAAGCATAAAGAAGCCCAATGATTTAATAAAACTCTAAAAAAGTGTGAAAGTGTGTTACAACACTTTACAACAAGTTCCAAAAAAGGCATCAATAAGCCCATTTAGTTCACAAGGGCCCAAGACCTAATGTGAATATGTTATACATATTACAACACTAAATCAAGGCTATGTTAGGGATTACTTTTTCCATCATTACAATTAAATATCTATTTTCCAAGAGGAAAATGGAGGGCTAATATTTGAGATACATGAATTGAAGCCATAGAATTATGACAAGTATCACAAGGGAGAGAAAGATCCAAGACCAAAGAATGAAATTTGATCAAATGGTACGATTAAATGAGAATAGGACAAGTAACATGTCAGGTGGAAGGCCAAGCATGATCACCCATATGTTGATGTAGGAGCATCCATGGAAATTGACAATCCTGTGTTAATCAAGAAGATTTAAATTTTGTTGTGAATTTTTGAATTTTGGTGAGAGTCAATTTTTGGTTTGAAATTCATAAGAAAATGTGGAAAATGAATTTGAATAATTAAATTTTCCAAATTAATCTCCTTTGCACATTGAAGTTGGCTAGTGGGTGAAAAAAACAAGAAAAATATATATATTTTTTAAAAACATTTATTTGAAAAATATTTAAAAGGAATTATGAGGTGTTGTGAATTGAATAAGGAGTTTTAAAACACTTAATGCTGATCCCTAAAAATTAGGGATTGGGAAAAGTGCTTTTCCAAGACTTGCCTTGATTTTTTTGCTTTTTCAGGAGTTAAAGGTGGAGAATAAAAACTGCAACATCCTATCTTTGGCAAGGCTGCTAGAAATGGTTTTTAATTATTTTTTGAAGGTTTTCATGTACAGCAATAGAAAGGGTCGTTCCATATTGGAGAGGCCCAAATAAATCATATGAAATTAATTTATGTACAATAGGAGTTAAGAATCAAAAAATTGCTTTTCATTGCAAGGGCTTTTGAAGAGGAATTTGGAAGAGAGAAAGGGCAGAGGCATATAAAATCTTAGGGAGAGCTTAGTTGAGTGTATTTTGTGGGTTTGGACTGATTTACAATAGTCCTTGAAGGTTCTAGAACAATTGGGCTGAAGCTACAGAAGATTTAGGTGTAGTTAAGGTGTTGGGAGATGAACCAGTTTGTAAGAGCTCACATAGTTGAGTATAGTTTTCTTTTGAATGTATTTTTTTTCATATAAGAAGTTTGTAAGAAGGTTAATTGATGTTTATCAGTCCATAGATGACTAAAATTCATGTAAAAAACATATTTCTTAAATAGAGCAATATAATGTTTTCATTTGCAAACAATTTGTGGAGTTAATTTGCAAGTTTTTATTTTTTGTTTTAGAAATTGTTTGAGAGGATTTTAGAGAGGGTTTTGAGTGTATGAATTCCTCTCTACATTAGTGGTATCAGAGCTGGTTGTTCCTAAGTGTGTAGGCAAAAGCACCGATGTGAGGCAGTTTGCACTAGGACCTACATGTAGAGAGTGAAGTAGTTGCAAAGAGAGTGTTGAAAAGTGTTTGAAAAAATGTATTGGAAGCCAAGAGAATGTTTTGTGATGAAGAAAGAATTTCTAGAGTCACAAATAAAGAATCAAGAGCACATCCAAAGGAGTAATTTATTCCAAACAAGGTGTGAATTGAGTGGGAAATGTTGTAAAGTCATTGTGGATAGTAGTAGCAACAATAATATTGTATCTAAAGAGATGGTAGACAAGTTGAAATTGAAAAGAATCAAGCATCCTAGCCCATACTACATTTCTTGGTTGCAAGCAAATATGGGCAAGTGAGCAATGTGTGGTTGGTTTTCAAATTCGTAGATATAAGGATGTGATTGTATGTGATATAGTACATATGGATATATGCCATGGATTTTTGGGTAGACCATGGTTGTATGATCAAAGAGCTCTACATGATGATAGGAAGAATACATATAGCATCATAAAGGATGGGGAAGAATATGTTTTGAATCCTTTGTAGGATAGGCAAGAGGAAGTGGCAAAAGAAGTTGTAGTACATAATAAGGATCGAACAAAAAATAAAATGGGAAGGGTTAAATCTCATTGTTCTAATGGAACTGATATGTTTGCAAGTGAAGCTTTGTGCACATGGAAGAAGGATGAAAAGGAAAATGTGGAAATCCTTGTTCAAAAGGATAAAGAGGGAAAAGAAGAGGAAAGTGCAACAATGATTAAGGATGATGAGTGTCCTTTGGAGGACTTGAAAGTAATGGAAAATGAAATTGCAACTAAGAGTGAAGGTGAAGAAGATATGGCAGTAGGAAGTGGTGACAAAAATGTTGAAGAGAAAGAGGTAATGCATAATATGTTTCATTTTTATGATGATGATGAGAGTGGATCTTGTGTAGATGAAAAGATTTCAGCGGTAGAAAAGGAATGGCAAGTGTTGACAGAAGGTGGAGTGAAGATTGCAACAAAAGGTAATGAGGTGAAATTAGATTTTGATTAATGTTTTGATGATATTGAGAATGTAAAAGTAGAGTCAAAGGTTGTAGCAATAAATCCTTTGGAAGTAGATGAGAGTAGTGAACAAACTGGGGTGAAAATGAAGTTTTCTTATGATTGTTTCATTGAAAGTATTTAAGATGAAGATTCCTTGATAACCAAGATTGAAAATTTGTTAAAAATGTGGAGAATGAATCTATGGATTGTGGTACTAACAGTGAATTGGGTGTTGAAGATCAAATTGCAACAATAGTATGTCTTTCTGAAGGCATAATAGGAGTGTCAAACCACATTACAAACCAGGTACAAAGGAGGAAAAAGGTAAAACTATAATAGAGGTAATGCAATACATTTGTTTTGTGGAAGGTAGAGGTATATGTTTGATTATTAATTTTGATGAAATATATTGGTTGGAGGTTAGATTAAAAGTTTTAAAACACATGAAGGGTACCTAGAGGAGTAAAGATGAAAGGATATAATATTGTGAGGTTGCAGAGTTTGGCGAATGGGAATATCCCAGTAAACAAGGCAGCGAGGTGTATCCAAGAAAAACACAGATTCTATAAATATTTTTGAGTGCAACTAGTGAAATATTTCTTTTCTACCATGGGTGTCTGATGTAGGAGCATCCATGGAAATTGGTGATCCTATGTTAATCAAGAAGAATTAAATTTTGTTGTGCATTTTTGAATTTTGGTGAGAGTCAATTTTTTCTTTGAAATTCATAATAAAATGTGGCAAATGAATTTGAATAATTAAATTTTCCAAATTAATCTCCTTTGCACATTGAAGTTGGCTAGTGGGTAAAAAAACAAGAAAAACAGTTTTAAAAAAAACATTTATTTGAAAAATATTTAAAAGGAATTATAAGTTGTTGAGAATTGAATAAGGAGTTTTAAAACACTTAATGTTGATCCCTAAAAATTAGGGATTTGGGAAAGTGGGTGCCCAAGACTTTCCTTGATTTTTCTACTTTTTCAGGAGTTAAAGGTGGAGAATAAAAACTGTAACATCCTATCTTTGGCAAGGCTACTAGAAATGGTTTTTAATTATTTTTTGAAGGTTCTAATGTGTAGCAATAGCAAGGGTCATTCCATATTAGACAGGCCCAAATAAAGCATATGAAAGTAATTTTTGTATAGTAGGAGTTAAGAATCAGAAAACTGCTTTTCATTGCAGGGGGTTTTGAAGAGGAATTTGGAAGAGAGAAAGGGAAGAGGTGTAGAACTCTTAGGGAGAGTTTGTTGTAGGTTTGGACTGATTTACAACAGTTCATGAAGGTTCCAAAACAACCAGGCTGAAGCTACATAAGATTTAGGTGGAGTTGAGGTGCTGGAAGATGAACTAGTTTGTAAGAGCTCACATAGTTGAGGATAGTTTTCTTTTGAATGTATTTATTTTTCATATCAGAAGTTTGTAAGGAGGTTAATTGATGTTTATTAGTCCATAGATGACTGAAATTCATGTAAAAATCATATTTCTTAAATAGAGCAATATAATATTTTCATTTGCAAATAATTTGTGGAGTTAATTTGCAAGTTTTTGTTTTTGTTGTAGAAATTGTTTTAGAGGATTTTAGAGAGGGTTTTGAGTGTATGAATTCCTCTATACATCAATGGTATCAGAGTTGGTTGTTCCTAAGTGTGCAGGAAAAAGCACCAATGTGAGGCAGTTTGCACCAAGACCTACAGGTAAAGAGTGAAGCAGTTGCAAAGAGAGTGTGGAAAAGTGTTTGAAAAATTCTCTTGGAAGCTAGGAGAATGTTTTGTGATGAAGAAAAAATTTCTAGATCCAAAAACAGAGAATCAAGAGCACATCTAGAGGATTAATTTATTTTGAACAAGGTGTAAAATGAGTGGGAAATGTTGCAAAGTCATTGTGGACAGCGGTAGCACCAATAATATTGTATCGGAAGAGATGGTAGACAAGCTGAAATTGAAAAGAATCAAGCATCCTAGCCCATACTACATTTCTTGGTTGTAAATAGATTGCCAGATATGGGTAAGTGAGCAATGGGTGGTTGATTTTCAAATTCGTAGATATAAAGATGTGATTGTATGTAATATAGTACCTATGGATATATGCCATGTTTTGTTGGTTAGATCATGGTTGTATGATCAAAGAGCTCTACATGATGGTGGGAATAATACATATAGCATCGTAAAGGATGGGGAAGAATATGTTTTGAATCCTTTGCAGGATAGGCAAGAGGAAGTGGCAAAAGAAGTAGTAGTAGATAATTTAAGTATCGAACATAAAATAAAATGGGAAGGGTTGAATCTCATTGTTCTTTTGGTACTGATATGTTTGCAAGTGAAACTTTGTACATAGGGAAGAAGGATGAAAAGGAAAATGTGGAAGTCCTTGTTCAAAAGGATAAAGAGGGAAAAGAAGAGGAAAGTGCAACAATGATTAAGGATGATGAGTGTCCTTTGGAGGACTTGAAAGTAATGGAAAATGAAAGTGCAGCTAAAAGTGAAGGTGAAAAAGATATGGCAATAGGCAGTGGTGAAGAAAAGGTTGAAGAGAAAGAGGTAATGCATAATATGTTTCATTTTTATGATGATGATGAAAGTGGATCTTGTGTAGATGAAAAGATTTCAGCAGTAGAAAAGGAATGGCGAGTGTTGACAAAAAGTGGAGTGAAGATTGCAGCAAAAGGTAATGAGATGAAATCAAATTTTGATGATATTTAGAATGTGAAAGTAGAGTCAAAGGTTGTAGCAATGAATCCTTTGGAAGTAGATGAGAGTAGTGAACAAACTGAGGTGAAAATGAAGTTTTCTTATGATTGTTTCATTGAAAGTATTGAAGATGAAGATTCCTTGATAACCAAGCTTGACCATTTGTTACAAAATGTGGAGAATGAATCTATGGATTGTGGTACTAACACTAAATTGGGTGTTGAAGATCAAATTGTAGCAATAGTATGTCTTTTTGAAGGCATAATAGGAGTGACAAACCACATTGCAAACCAAATAAAGGAGGAGGAAAAAGGTAAAACAACAATAGAGGTAATGCAATGCATTTGTTTTGTTGAAGGTGGAGGTATATGTTTGATTATTAATTTTTATGTCCAATATATTGGTGGGAGGTTAGATTAAAAGTTTTAAAATACATGACGGGTAGAGGAGTAAAGATGAAAGGATATAATATTGTGAGGTTGCAAAGTTTGGTGAATGGAAAGATCCTAGAAAACAAGGCAGTGAGGTGGATCTAAGACAAACATAGATTCTATAAATATTTCTGAGTGCAACTCATGAAATATTTCTTTTCTACAATGGGTGTCTGATGTAGGAGCATCCATGGAAATTGGCGATCCTGTGTTAATCAAGAAGATTTAAATTTTTTTGTGCATTTTTGAATTTTTGTGAGAGTCAATTTTTGGTTTGAAATTCATAACAAAGTGTGGAAAATTAATTTGAATAATTAAATTTTCCAAATTAATCTCCTTTGCACATTGAAGTTGGCTAGTGGGTGAAGAAAAATAAAATCAGTTTAAAAAAAAACATTTATTTGAAAAATATTTAAAAGGAATTATGAGGTGTTGAGAATTGAATAAGGACTTTTAAAACACTTAATGTTGATCCCTAAAAATTAGGGATTGGGGAAAGTGGGTGCCCAAGACTTGCCTTGATTTTTTTGCTTTTTCAGGAGTTAAAGGTGGAGAATAAAAATTGCAACATCCTATCTTTGGCAAGGCTGCTAGAAATGGTTTTTAAATGATTTTTAATTATTTTTTTAAGGAACTTTCATGTGTAGCAAAAACAAGGGTTGTGCCATATTGGATAGGCCCAAATAAATCATATGAAATTTATTTTTGTACACCAGGAGTTAAGAACCAGAAAATCGCTTTTCATTGTAGGGGCTTTTGAAGAGGAATTCGGAAGAGAGAAAGGGTAAAGAGATTTTTTGAGTGCCTTTTGCAGGTTTTGACTAATTTACAATAGTCCATGAAGGTTCCAGAACAACTGGGTTGAAGCTATAGAAGATTTAGGTGGAGTTGTGGTGTTGGGAGATGAACCAATTTGCAAGAGCTCACATAGTTGAGCATCATTTTCTTTTGAATGTATTTATTTTACATATCAATTTTTTTTAAGGAGGTTAAATGATGTTTATCAGTCCATAGATGACTGAAATTCATGTAAAAATCAAATTTCTTAAATAGAGCAATATAATGTTTTCATTTGCTTTGTGGAGTTAATTTGTAAGTTTTCATTTTTGTTTTAGAAATTGTTTGAGAGGATTTTGGAGAGGCTTTTGAGTGTATTGATTCTTCCCTACATCATGTGTTATCAAGATGGCATGTGTTGTAGATATGCTCCCACATATGTGAGAAAGGAGGCAAAGATGAGGCAAGGTCAAGGAATGAGGTGAAGGGTTAGCATGCCTCCAATATAGCATGCTCACACATATGTGAGAAAAGAGTGGACCCCCACACATGTGGGAGCATGAATTGGGTTGATTTGGAGAGAACTAGCATGCCCCAAAGCTATCATGCACATATATGTATGAGAAAAGAGTGGGATAAGTTGGCTTCTCACACATGTGGGAGCATAGGTGGGAGTGAGGATACATTATAAAAGGAGAATGATCAAGATCAAAATCCATGTAAATGGACTAATAGTTAGGATTCAAAGGACAATGTTGTAGATGATATGGATTATTAAATTAGAAGAAATTTTAAGAGGCACTAACTAGTCTTAATTTTTTAACTAATCATGGATTCATTGATTAATTAAGTTGCAAGGATTTAGAGCTAAGGTTATTTAATTAAGTTCATTTAATTAATTAACTATAGGGAGGGATAGGAATAGGAATAGTTGATTGCAAATGATAAATAATTAAATAATAATTTAATTAATTAATTGAAAATGATAATTAATTAAATAATGATTTGATCAATTAATTATTAGAAGGTGGTAGATGGTTAATTATAAGGACAATTAATTAAATAATTATTTATTTAATTAATTTGTAAGAAACTACAGTAAGACAAAAAATTGTGAGTTTTGGGGTTTATAAATAACTACTAAGCTATATAAACAAGAGTTCAGATCATAAACAATAAATGCTAACTTGAATTAAAAAATTAAGTGAAATTTAAATACAATGCTTAGCTAGAATCTAAACTAGGGAACATGAAGATGAAGATGCCACAAATTGATTCACCAGTATACTAGGTTTTTAGGGGTTGCCTATTAAATGAGTGTCTTAGAATTTTTCAAATGCATACATTTTTCTTACTTCACCTATGTGAGTTTGGACCTAATCTATATATGAGTATAGACCTAATCTCCATGAGTCTGGATTCAAATTGTAAATAATGGAAATGAACTTTTAGAAATTAGCTAACTAATATTTTCTCACCTTAATCTTCTAATGTCTTAGATCTTGGTAAGGACTGTCAATGTTTAGAAATGTCTTTAGGGAATCTATTGAATTGTGAGGGTCATTTTTCCTCAAACAAACCCCCATTGGACCAACTTTATTGATTTAAGAAAATGGTCGAAGGCAACAAGAAAAGATCCAATAATGCCTAGTATGATGTCACAATCAAACAATGTAGAATAGATTATCTTTGAAACTCTTCTACCTAGATGTTTTTAACCTTCTATCACAATTTTACAAGAATAAATGAATATATTTAAATACAACATCAAAGCATACAAATCAACACAAGGATATGCTAGGTCCACTCATAATTACATATATTAGGGTGTTTATGGGATTAAATTTAAATTTAAATTTTTTAAGTTTAGGACTAAATCTATGATTGTTGAAATGACCTAGTTCAAGTTTGTACCCACATATATGATCCAAGGAGTTTAATGAGGATTTATCTAGATCAAGAATAATCTTTCAAGATGAATAATAATCTAATTAGAATGTAGAGATTTCTTGAATCAAATTTAGATAAAAATATACTACTTACAAACTAATTATTATATATAAGATATTTCAATCGAAACAAATCTAGAATATAAAATAAACAGACACACATATACATTTTGTTACAATAATGTAACCCACCATTAAATGATTTATATTCACACTAGGAAGAGGGATATTCAACTAAATAAAGGCTAGAAGCCACCTTGAAAAATACAATTTCCAGCCTTTAATAAAAATAGTCTATTTTGTTTGGAAAGAGAACTAATTGAAGATATGAAAGATAAAACCTTATCCGACATGGATGGAAGAGTAAGCTAGTATTGTTTAAAGAATTCATTAGTTTTCAGTTTTAAGGATATCATCTTGCAAGTTGAATTTTAATATCTTAATTCTTAATCAAATGCTTCTAGAATCAAGAGATGTTGAGTCATTAAAAGAAACGATGAAATTGATGGTACATTTCAAAATATATGGACTCTCAATGTGCCCACTAGTAGTCTTCACCCTATGCTAATGATTGCCTTGTAATGTGTTGCTACAATTCATATAAGAAATATATATCAATTGTTTTATGAAGGTCTCTATTTAAAAAGAAATTGTAAGAATGAAATGTTTAAATGGATTGATTTAATTAATTTATTTTTGTTGATAAATATTATAATAATATCACATTTTTTTAACTTAAAATCCAAACTTTAAAAATATTTTCTCCTTAAAAAACCTCTGAAATAACAAACATTATACACAAAACAATAAATAGAACTACCACCCAAAATAATATTAATTGATGACGAAGGGTCATAGATCTAGGAAATTCAAATAAAGACAAACACAACCAGCAAAATATGAACAATGAATAGAACTATCACCTAAAAATATTAATACCTTCAAGTAGAATTTGACAACGAAGGACCATAGATATTAGACAATTAAAATAAATACAAACACAACAACCAGCAAAATATAAACAATAAATAAGTCAGCACGGGTAGCGGAGTTAGCTCGGGCCGTGGGTTTGCTCTCCATTGGTTTCGGGTTCGACTCCGCTTCCGGATTTACCCAGTTGGGACTGACTTGCCGGCTGTTGGGTCCCCTGCAGTGGGCTAGTCTCGCCCCCGCTCGCTCCAGGTACCCAAGATACGGGCTGTTGGGTGGGGTCGCGAGGATACCCCTGTCGTTAACAAAAAAAAAATGTATATATATATATAAATAATAAATAGAACTATCACCCAAAATAATATTAATACCTTCAAATAGAATTTGACAAGAAAAGACCATAGATCTCAGACAATTCAAACTCTAGATCAGAGAAGAGTATTAAATCACAGAATTTAGACATAGAAAACTAGCTACGCACAAAACGGATATTAAACATTAAGTTAAAGAAAATAAACTCGTGATGTCATCCTGGACAGGAATACATATGACTGTTTATCACACCAGTGGTGAGGGTCCGCCCATTCCAATGGGGACCAATCTTTTCTCTATCCTTCCCGCCTATTCCTTCTTTTATTCTTGGTATTTGATTTCCACTTTAGGGAAATTGCAAAATCAAACCAGCGAGCTCAGAATTGGCGTAGAAAAAGAGATTCAAGAGCCAACCATCTCATTGTGAACGTTCCTCCCTCTCTGCACAGTAGAGATGTTGCACTCGGCATCTTCCTTCCTACGCTTAGCCCCACTTTCTCCAACTTACCTGTCGCTCTCTTCTTCCATGGCGGCAACTTTTGTTTCCTTTCACCGTCGTTTGTCGCTTCACAATCTTTTTGCCAGCTTAGGAATGATGATGGTTTCAGTGAATTACAGATTGGCCTACGACGACTCCATGACTCTACTGGCGAGGGAGCAAATGGAGAGAGAAATGGTTTCACCAGTAAGCTGTTAGAAATGGCGTATGTCTTTGTTATAAATGGCGTTGCACCGTTTCTTTCCATTCTCTTTTTATCTTGAACAAAAGCTGCTTCTTTTCTTATGTCTGTCTATTACCGGACTTCTGTCTTCCGTCGACTGCCGATATTTGTTTCACGTTTAAAGTCGGTGGATTATTCGACGGAAGATGATTCGCGTAGTCTCAAGATTTTTCTATTACTATTGAAAGTCGGCTTATTTTTAGCTTTGCTTTTAAAACCAAATTATGAAAGAGAGTATACAAAAAGACAATTATTTTCTAATGTGGACAAATGTCAACAATCTGTCACTCAAATATTTGAAAACTTATCTAATGCATCAGATCAAAATTATTTATGTTCGCTATGAAATAGTAAGCATAAAAAATTTAGTGTTTTATTTAAATGCAAATTACCAATCATAATATAAATAATTATTATATTCATCTTTGTATGTAAAGGAAATGATTAACAAGATTTGTATATAATGTAGCAATTATTTTGTACATTGTGACAAGTAAGTGTAGGTATTTGGTGTACTGGTAAGTTGTTGTGATTTGGACATTTTATGATATTATGTATGACTCTTGTGATAACAGAGATCACATGTTTGTTTTACCTTCTATTTGTGGTCTCACTGGCAAGCACTAACAAATTCTAGAAAATTTCATCAATATAAATAAATTATGGAATACATATTTATCTACAAACTATTTAAGTTGTCTATGCCTATCTAGAATTTTGTATGTATTACCAAAATAATTATTAATTTATCAAATTTCTAACACATGATGTTATTAAGTTCTAATTAACTTAATTATTTTGGTAAGAAAATGTATGTAGCATATTGGATAGGCATTACCTCTACAAGCTATAAATAAACATCAAATTGAATACAAGATTATTTTCTTCAACAATCACTAAAATAGTGTTGGCTCTAAAAAATTGTTAGCACCATAATATAGTTGATTGCATTGTGACTATGGGTTGTCTCACTCATAGTAGGGGCACTCCATCTCAACTATGTAGTGTGTTCTACAAAACTCAATTCAATTATATGATTGAGTAAATATATTAGGAAAATTTTAACATGTTATGTTCTTAAATACATCATATTTATTTAAAGTTAATGATCTATTTATATTATAGTTTTTAAAATATTGGACGCAGTTTGAATATATGGCTCATACAAGCAAAAATTTACAAAGCATACAAAAATTAATTTCATTGAGAAAAATAGTACTTAATAATGATAGCTCATTAGGAACACAAAGGTAGTACTAATTACAATACAATTTTATCAAACAATGTAGGGCCTACCTATTCCTAGCATGTGATGTTAGTGGGATCATTATATTGCATATATTTTGAGATGTTAGATAATCATGTTTTGATATTATTGTTCTATGTCTTGATTTTTTATTTCCCCTATGGTTATTTTATTGATTCACTTGATGTAAATGGTATGGAAGTGCACGTGTTATGTTGCCAAGTCCCTTGAAAGTGGATGGATGTATTTCATTTTGGAGGTGTTCTTGGGTTGTTTGCATGATGCAGGCTTGCCCAAGTGATTATTATTATGTTTTGGTGCATGAATATATGCATTAATATAGATGTTGTAATTAAATGCAATCATGAATTGTATCATTTTAATGTAATGAAATAATAAATATGATACTGTACATTTTTGGGTATTGATGTGGTGCTTCAAATATTTATATATTGAGTAGGTAGGTTTGATGTGTGCATAATTTAGTAGTTAACAAGTACTAGACATTTCTCCACTTGGTTCCACAAGTTTGAGTATACATTGATTATGGTTATAAGGAGATGTCACATTGGCCATATATTGTTTTTCCTTACCTATCGTACTTGATCCAGGTGCAAATCCCTAGTTATTTTACATGTGTTGACTTAGATACCACCATTTGTTCATGTGTTCATTGTGAGCCAGGTTTGCAGAACTAGGTTGGGAATGGGTAAACCTACAAAAGTGGCTTACAATTGGAGTGAGGAAAGAAAAGTTGAAAAAATTGAATTGATGGCAAAAAAAAATGTTTTTGGGGTTTGAGAAAACTATTTGGTTTGAGCGAACCAAAAGAGGGTTCGATAGAACCTAGGTTCGAGCGAACCCATTTAATGAAATGCCCCACCATTCCCGCCAAAAAAGACAAGGAACACCCCTTTTGAAAGGGGGTTTGCTCGAACCCCCCTGGTTTGAGTAAACCCCCCTTTTCCCACCTTCTTGCTCTCTGGCACAAAAAAAAGTAGATTTTTTTCCCTTCGAAGCTCGAGATGAGGATGAAAATGGAGGAGACTTCACAAACCCAACTGGAATTAGGTAATCCTCAAAATGAGCTATCCAATGGCTATAATTTTAATATGTTTTGGTTTTATTATGTATTTGTTTTTTTAGTTTTATTAAACATATGTTTTTCACCAAAAATCAAGCTATTTGTTTTGCACATGTGGAAAAATAGTAGATTATCAATTTTTTTTTGAAAAATATGAGTGCACTAGATATTGAAGTCCTTTATCCAACAAAAAAAATTGAATTTCGATACGTACAAAAAAAGTTACACATTATAGGGTCCACCTGTGTCTGAATTGTAATTGGTTTGACTTCGAAACTTGATTAAGGAAAAAATATTCAATAAAACATTATCTAACCAATTGGAACCACTAGATATCAAAGTTACAAATCTAAATTCGAAAGAATTAGAATTTTATCCTTCATGGAAAAAAATTTATGCATTATATGGCACGAGTCACTTCTTAAAATTTTTATTTTCTAAACAAAACTAGTTTTCAAAGGAGATGGGAAAAGAAGTGCAATCTGTGCCATAGAAAAAAGTACCCTTTGCTTGACATGGGATTAATTCATGATAATTGGACTTAATGATGCCTTGATTCAAGTGTTGTGAGGCATTTTATGCATCCACACTAGCTCTTGGACCTTTGTAAACTAAATAAAATGCATTTAATGAGGTCTTGTGAAGGTGTTGTAACACATTTCTACACTCTTTTTATTATAATTCATCTAAATATTAGCTTTTCATTCATCATCAAGTCCTATTTTGAAGTGTTGTAAAGTCTTGTAACATGATTTCACACTTTTCTAGGCACACCTTCACTATTTATCCCTTTCTCATGCTTTATTTGACTCCTTTGTGCCCTCATAAGTTGTAATTAAGTATATTTTTTAACGTAAGCTTGACAAACAACATTAAATGAAAAATATTTCCCAACACCCATTTTCAGGTCCTAGGTGGGACCCATTCACCATGGGTGGTGAATGAGTCCCCCTTGGCTCCAAATTCAAAATATTTTAAATTTCCTTTTGGGTTTTTATTCAAAATCACTTGATGTCGGCTTGTGATGAGGTATGAATAGGTTACTAAGGCACAGGTGTGTATAAATAAGTGTTTTTCTCCTCATTTTACATCTCTCATTCATCTCTTAATCACATAACTCATTCACATCATTCTTCTCAAGCAAACTAGGGCTTTCACTTTGCAAGTCATTAATTTAGCTTCCTAAGACATCCAAGGGAAGATTCTACATGTTTTTTTGTAGACTTTCAAGATCTATCATCATGGCAAGGTAATCTATTCAATTATTGCATGTTTCATTACTTTATTTCATCATTTTGGTTTAATTACCTAAAAGGTGTTTGACCAAGGCAAACCCCCATGCCCTAACAATCAACATCTTTCTCTCTTGTCTTGTGTGTTTGCAAATTTAGGTCTATTGGAAGCTTGGAAATCATTGAAGATCAAGTATCAAGGTTGCTAAAGTACTTTCTTTATTCAACAAGTCAAAATATCAACAAAATATCATTTTCAGGCCCGTAAATCAAAGTTTCAGAAGCAAACACCTGTAGATTACCAAAGTGCATATTGGAAGCTCCAAAATCCACTCTTGAATATTCAAAAATTCAAAAGTGGACTCATTTTCCATGGGTGGCGAATGAGTCCCACTTCTAGGTCAGTTTTGTGTTTTCTACATTTTCTGACACCCTTTTGACAGAAACAGGTTCCAACACAATTTTACCACAACTGGGACTGATTCACCTATAATGGCGAATGAGTCCCTCCAGGCCTGAAATACAACATCAACAACATTTCAAATTCCATTTCTAGTCTTATTCAACATTCCAGGTGCACACTTTTAGTTTGATTCATTTCTGTTGCATTTTTCCATTCATTTGTAGGTGATTTTGTATTACACAATGTGCTTTCAAACAAGTTGTTTTCCTTTAGTTTCTATTCATTAGTCAATCAATCTTATCAGTTTCTTGCATTCAAACATTGCATCTAGGCATATTGCATCCTTTTCCATATTCTTTCCATATCACATTAACTCTTGAATGTAAACATAAGCATATTTAGCCCTATTCCTTCCCTTTTAGGTGAAAGATCCTAGAAGGGCAAGTGTCTAATAGGGTTCCCAAAAATCTATGTTTCAAACACCACACAATAAATCAATTTCATAGCTTAGTTGCATTAACAATAAATCAATTTCATAGCTTAGTTCCATTTAAATAATCTCATTCAGTCTAAATAACATCATACACATCTTAGATTGAGTGAACCTGCCTAGATTTTGGGTGTAGGATCTATCTCTTTTCATTAGATGAAAGACCCTAATTGAACAAAAGAGATCTATCATTCCTAGTCCCAAAAATCTATGTTTCACAATCTGATTTCAAACAATTTGAAAAAAATATATTTAGAATCTATAGACAAAATGTCACAAAACTCTAGTTTGCATCATCTTCAAATTCCTCATGGTTTAGCTGCAATAGGTGCCCGAAAGTGAAGATTTAGTTAGAAAAAATTATTTTAGTGTCCAATTTGGCCAAAAATTGTAAACCAATATTGTGGGATCACCCGAATGTCATGCATGTAGGTAGGTATCCATTGTATGGTAGCTCTAGTTATATAGGACACAACACCATGCTTAGGTAGGCTATTATTATGAGGATTGCCAAACCAATCTCTTTGTTGAATGGAGGGCCATTTCACTAGTTAGGTAGATGTGCAGTGGATTGTAGTTAGTCCATGGTTGGAGGAAAATCACTTGGATGATACTCTCCCTCATGTAGTCAAAACCAAGATTTGAGGATGTATGCCTAGGAAGGGACATCTGGACCATTTGTACTATGTTTTATTGAGCTCTTGAAAGCTATTTTTTTATAATAGAGATTACATGTTTGTTTTACCTTCTATTTGTGGTCTCACTGGCAAACACTAATAAATTCTAGAAAATTTCGTCAATACAAATAAATTTTGGAATACATATTTATCTACAAACTATTCAAGTTGTCTATGTCTATCTAGAATTTTGTATGTATTACTAAAATAATTATTAATTTATCAAATTTCTAACACATGATGTTTTTAAGTTCTAATTAATTTAATTATTTTGGTAAGAAAATGTATGTAGCATATTGGATAGGCATTACCTCTACAAGCTATAAATAAACATCAAATTGAATACAAGATTATTTTCTTCAACAATCACTAAAATAGTGGTGGCTCTAAAAAATTGTTAGTGCCATAATATAGTTGATTGCATTGTGACTATGGGTTGTCTCACTCCTAGTAGGGGCACTCTATCTCAACTATGTAGTGTGTTCTACAAAACTCAATTCAACTATATGATTGAGTAAATATATTAGGAAAATTTTAACATGTTATGTTCTTAAATACATCATATTTATTTAAAGTTAATGATCTATTTATATTATAGTTTTTAAAATATTTGATGTAGTTTGAATATATGGCTCATAGAAGCAAAAATTTACATAGCATACAAAATTAATTTCATTGAGAAAAATAGTAATAATGATAGCTCATTAGGAACACAAAAGGTAGCACTAATTACAATACAATTTTATCAAACAATGTAGGGCCTACCTATTCCTAGCATGTGATGTTAGTGGGATCATTATATTGCATATATGTTGAGATGTTAGATAATCATGTTTTGATATTATTTTTCTATGTCTTGATTTTTTATTTCCCCTATGGTTATTTTATTGATTCACTTGATGTAAATGGTATAGAAGTGCACGTGTTATGTTGCCAAATCCCTTGAAAGGGGATGGATGTATTTCATTTTGGAGGTGTTCTTGGGATGTGTGCATGATGTAGGCTTGCTCAAGTGATTATTATTATGTTTTGGTGCATGAATATATGCATTAATATAGATGTTGTAATTAAAAGCAATCATGAATTGTATCATTTTAATGTAATGAAATAATAAATATGATATTACACATTTTTGGGTATTGATGTTGTAACGCCCGCCGTGCAAACCCCAGAGAACCCAAAAGGCAATTTTTTTTTTTTTTAAAAAAATTAGATTAAACATACAATACATTAATCATAATCACATAACCATATTACATTACATTATCACACTTAGTTCTCTGGGGCATGCGAGGTTACATTGCAACCACAAACGGAAATAAAAGATAAAGATAAACCATGTAACCAATTATAATATAAAACCATGAATAATTGTACATCCATGAACCAAGAGCAAGTATGTTAAGATACCACATAATACAATCATATGAATCTCATCAAATAAAATTACATTGAATCCTAACTATTACATCATTGCTATAATGTTACATTACAATCTTTTGATATAATAATTACAATGAATTTCCCAAACAAGTGGGATGATACAATTTACAATGAAAGCTGAATAACAAAGTGAACACTGGTGCAACTCCAACTGCGGAAAAGCTACGAACAAAGGATGTTGATGGGGAACCCAACGGGTGCGGAGCACGTTCCACCCAACCATGTGAATTAAAGATAACTCACCCCCCGTGCTCAGAGGTGATAATGAAGTTAACCCGACCAAGATTGACAAACTGACTCCATGACATCAAGGTACAACTCAAATACAAACACCGAGAATACAGTTAAATCAAGCAATGACAATAACAAGTCACCAAAGTATACTCATAATCACTTTCACAAAATCTGAATCAACAATAAGAGTACAAAGCTAAGGAAATTGGTACAACATCCAAAGTCCAAAATACATTTCCAGAGGCACAAGCAACAAGGCATACAGGAAGTCTAGTGGAGAGTGTCATCGCATAGCTCTCATGGGATCTCCTGGCTCTTCCTCCAACTTGAGGCGCCGACACCCATCTATGGATCTCCTGGCTCTTCCTCCTACTTGAGTCGCCGGCACCATAGGGTAGCTCGTGCGGAGCCAATAGCCTCTCATGAAGACGAGATTATGACTTTGCCGACCACGACCTTCTCAATCTATCATTAGTCTATGATAGCCCTAATGCATAGACGAGGAATCCAATTTTTTATTTATCTTGAGTGTTTTACTACCCTTTCCCCCTAATTCTATTTTTAGGTTATCACTTGTTTACCTACTCTTACGTGGGTTCTCCTATGCACTTTCTCTTAACCGAGGCACCGGCCCCCACGAAGAGCCACTCTCCCTAGACTCCTAACAGAAAAATTGAACAAGACAAGGGTTGAACCTCAACGAATAAGCATGATACCAAAACAAGAACAAGCGAGGCATTAACCCTCTCACAACAACTCAGAACCAAAAAGTCTCAACAACCGTTCAACCCTTCCAAACATGAATCATAAGTTTTCAACTCCAAGCAGAAATTTCAAGATGAGAATAACATTCAAAAATAAACCAGCCTCTGGAACAAGGTTTCAAACCAACAACCGGGTTCCCACATCGACATTAAAGCCAACACAAAAGCAGAATGAAACTACGCATAATTTGATGAACTCAAAACACTATGTCATCTTTACTCAAGTAGTTAAGACAGGGAGCATTACAATTTTCTCAAGATCAATTATTAAATTCGTAAAAACAAAGAATAATTCGTATATGCAAATAGTATATTAAATTTTTATTATAATAAAATTATTACATTTTATTTCCAAAGATAATTATATTGCTATTAAGAAAAAAACTATTTACTTTTTAAATGCATTATAATTTATCATCTATTTATATATATATATAATTAAAAACACACACACACACACACATATATATTTATAAATTTTCATAAATTAAAACTTAAACCGAATAATAATTAAATTTAAACGGATTATAAAAAATATTTCAATGAATTAAATTTAACCAAAATAAAAGAAAAGCAACCATTCAAAAGGGCTGCCGGCCTAGTCCTTGCAAGGATTGCCCACGACACTCCCTGTAGGGACTGCGCACAGCAGTCCTAGGGACTGCTGTGCATGGCAGCGAAGGCTGCAGCGCACAGCAGTCTTTTGGACTGCTGTGCGGCAGTCTCTGCCACCGCACTAGGGTATGGGGGGCGGCCAGTCCGTCCCCCAAACCCTTTATAAATTTTTTTGTTTCCTTAAAAAAAAAATAATTATATATATATTTTTTATATGTATTTTTTTTTTAAATTTTCATTTTGTTTTTAAAATAACAATTCCTTCCTTAACAGGGACGGACGCCGACCAGTTCGGCCCTAAAAATTAAAAAAATAAAACCAGTTTCCAAATACTATAACACAACTGGAAATACAAATTGCAATTTACATTTCATATAATATATATATATATATCACTAGATAGGGCATTGAATAAACTGAAAATTCCAATAAAGGAATAAAATTTCTTCAGTAAATTTATACAGAGATATACAAATTTTCAGACTAGGAATACAATTTCTTAAGGACAACAGACTCTTAAGAAAACAACAGATTTTCCCCAAATTGTTTTATAACCCAGATTTTTTTTTTTTTTCTTCTGAATTTACTTGGGAATACAGATTTTTCCTAATTTGTTGAAAACCCAGATTTTCTTTTTCCTATTTTATTTGAAACCCAGATTTTCCCTATTTTGTTTGATACCCAGATTTTTCCCTATTTTGTTTAAAAAAAACTCAAATTTTCCTAATTTGTCTAAAAATCCAGATTTTTCTAATTTACTTTCTTTACCCAAAACAATGTGATTTTTATTGAAATTTTAAACAAGTAAAGGAGAAGAAATCTTATTGGAACCTGGACTCCTGCTTGCTGGAAATATGATGAAGTTCCTGCTCCAATTAGCCCTTCGAACAGCTTTCGCTCCTTCCTCCGTATCTCGTTTCCAGCTTCTCCTTCTTCTTCCTTTCTTCTTCTTTTTTGATAAATTCTCCACCCAAAACTAAATCAGCACAATCTCCCTCTTTTCAAATAAAATAAAATTCTCAAATACTGCCATCCCTTTTTTCCAACCGAAAGAATCCCTCCCCCAATTCATTTTCAAAAACTCACTATATTTTTCTCTCCCCCATGCAACCCAACCAACATTTTCTATTTTTAGCCTTGCATTTTCTGCCCCCCATCATTTCCCATTTTCTCCTTATTATTATTATTATTTGTAAAACTCCATTTTTGCCAGCCTTGCTCATGCACTGGAATTTAACTTTATTTATTTTATTATTAACTTCCACCCGACAATTTATTTACATTGACAATACACCATTTAATATTTCATAAAATACATGGCTTTTCAAATAAATAAACATTTAAATATTTAAAATATAATTTAATCTAATATTTTAATCAACAATTTCAAAATTGAAAACACCACAACACATAAAATACCCACATTAATTATATACAACAAAACACAACCACAACCACAAATCATGATGACTACAGAACATACAATACCATTCAACAAGGCGGTCTGACATCATGGAACGGAAAAACTTCATTGTCACCTCTGTTTCAACTTTATACCGTTGGGTTATTTGTGCTCGCCCTGTCCTGCCGAAGTAGGTGGAATCGAGACTATGTACCTACAATTCCTGCATACAAATGAAGTCGTGTACATGTGCATATATATATATATATAAAATCAAAGCATTGTATTGTGAGAAGGAATCACAGCGTAACAGAGCACTCGCAATGAGTGATGCTACACTGTCCTTCATCACATCTATCCTAACAATTATAACATGATTGATAAAATAACATTTATAGACTAACAATTCATCTCATGACATAATCTATTAACCACCACATCATAATATATAATGTAAATATGAAAATCAACTAACATCACCAACCACAATGTCATATGAAATAATCATGTCCACAAAGGAGTAACATCATCATCAAATGTCTAACTAACCAATCACACAAAATAGTACCATCATAGTATCAATGTATCAAAGTATCAAATCAAAGCATAAAACTAATGAGTCCAACTAGCAACTAGGAGGGTTATTACAGATGTGGTGCTTCAAATATTTATATATCGAGTAGGTAGGTTTGATGTGTGCATTTAGTAGTTACAAGTACTAGACATTTCTCCACTTGGTTCCACAAGTTTGAGTATACATTGATTATGGTTATAAGGAGATGTCACATTGGCCATATATTATTTTGCCTTACCTATCCTACTTGATCCAAGTGCAAGTCCCTAGTTATTTTACATGTGTTGACTTAGATACCACCATTGGTATGATTTCAAATACCGTAATCCTTTTGTGAATGTCTCATGAATGTGTGGTAGATGTCTTGTTAAATCTTCTATTTTCACAATTTAATTGAATTAAATGCTTCTTTGGATTTAATAGAGAAAACATATGTTGAATTATAATGGTGGAATGAATTTAATTGATTATTGAGATTTGGGGGTTATTTGTGGGAGTTTCAAGTTGAAGAAACGAAAATATAATTTATATTAATTTTATTTTAATTTTAATTTTTTATTTTTGCAAGTAATGTGAAAATATGCTTATATAGACTTAAATCATAAATTAAAGAAAATCCAATTATATTTAAATTTTTTAATTGGGCTTGGGTGAAATTAGAGATTACATGCAATTAATTGGAAAAGAAAACTTATTCTATTATTTTATTTTGGAATAGGAAAATGGGGTTAAAAGGGAAAAAAGCATTTGATTTTCATTTTTATGTTTTATTTGTGAGGAATTTGGAGAGGAAAAACTTTCTTTTAGAATTCTTGTTTTTGTGATTGGGTGAGCAATTAGAGGGGAAATTGGCTGAGGTTTGAAGCATTTAGATAGGAATTGGTAGGAGATCATGCTCATGCGTGGATTCATGCATTTTCCAATTATTTTTATTTTATAGAATTAGGGGGTGTATTAATTATTGTATGCAAATTCTTTTACTGAGAAAAAAAAAACTAAATCAAGTATGTAAATTTAGTGATTTTTTCCTAAATGTCATTATTATGCCCAATTTTTAAAGAATTGTGCAAAATGAATGTTTTGTAGCTTAAAAGGGATGTTGGTATTTTTTCTACCAAAGTGTATCTTTAGAATTTTTTATTTTCAAAACTTTAATATTTGGTGAAACTTCAATGGAATTTTTGGAAATTATTTTCTAGTTTTTGGTTTGTAAAGATATTCAGTGCAAGTTATTTTTAGATTGAAACCGTGTAAGAATTTTTATATCAACATTTCTGATTATACTCCATGATCCATCATCAAGATAATATGCAACTAGAAAGAGAGAAGAATGTACAAATGAGGTAGCAAACTTGGGAGGTTAAATAGGTGAGGGATATACAGAAACCATACTTATTATAATAATAAAGGATAATATTATGATATAAAAAAACTTTTAAGCAATACTTAAACAGTAGAAAATAAATAAATAATTGATACTAAATAACAAAAATCTCAAAACAAAAAATATTAAATGAATACTATACAAAAAAGTAAGATAAAGAAAGAAGTTTAGAAAATTAACACTAATTAATACAAAGATAGTAATAAGACAATAAAACTATTACTAGGAAAAAATTGAGAAAATAATAAAAGAACATATTAAAAGTTTACAATTTTAAAAGATAACCACTATTAAATTTTATTTATACCTTGGAAAGAGTAATCATAGTAGACGTTGGGGGTATATTCTTGAAATGTTTATGGAATTATGGTTTAAGTATGTGAAATGAATGGTTTCGTTGCTTTAAAGGATGAGATTGGAAATAAATTTATTTTATATTCTCTTATGGATGTGGACCCATAATGGTGCTTATGTTGTGTATTGTGGATATCTCATACATGATTTATGTTTCATGGGATTGTGGTATTGGGTACCCATCCATGAATGATGTGTTTAGATAAAAGTTTGGTGGAATTGTACTTTTTATGTTTTATTGTTTGTCACCTTATTGAGATCCCAACCAAGGGTGGTTGATAAGTCAACATGTGTGGGGTCAAGTAGAGTCATGGTATGCTTAGGAAGGCTATGGTAATATGATGCAACATTGGCATGGAGAAATCATGCTACCCATGTCCTTTCTAAAAAGGATGAACCATGTACAGGCCCTATGTAATGGACTATTGATTGGTTCATAGTGTTAACCTATTCCTCATTGTCCTTGATGGTCATATAAAAAGTAGTACTAGGGTTTTCTCTTAACATGTTATGTTATGTATATCTTGTTTTAGCATTGGAGAATAAGTATGCCATGTGATTATTTCGATATCTACCTATGTTTAGACATGGTTCCCATGGATATGATTCAATACCACACTGAAGTTCCATCATAGTGTAGGTGATGATGAGGTGTTATTGATGCTTGTGAGTATGGCTCGAGGACATGATTACATGTATATGTACATGGTAGTGCATTTTATATTATGTTATACCTGTTACCTAATTTTCACCCTCAGGCTCAATCAGGCTAGGCATCTATGTTGCAGGTGTTCTAGGGGCCAAATGGGAAAATTCCATTAAGGGTTATGTCAGGCATCTGATGACATTTCGCAGGGGAGCTCAGTTGAAAAGCATGCCTTAATCAATTTGACATAATTTTCCTTTAAGGAGAAAGTTGGCAAGACCCTCCTACTATCTGGCTGACTAACTGCTTTGATTCATTCCATTTTGAATAGGTCGCTGTGACCTAGCTTCTGCCTTGCCAAATGAAGTTGCATAACCTATCGCTGTGACAGGAAGGGGTCGGTATGACCTCTTATCACGCAAAAATCTTTGGTCGATAGGCCATTCAATCATCTGTCGGCAAGACTTATGGCGACCACAGGCTTCGAGGTGACACAGGCAGCTCGGTGAGAGGTCCCAGCGAAGAGACTAAGTCTCACCGACAGTGTTTTATTTTGAAGTCTTCGGCGTGGCAACTTGAGTTCACCAAAAGGTCTCGGTGACCCTAGGGTGCTTTGCCGACAACAATGAGTTCAGCCGACGTCTCCTCGACAAGAGGGATAAGCTTTCGACAAAGGTTGCTCCCTTCGCCACAGGGTCTCGCCAAAGTCACGATATCTCCCTAACTCCAAAGGGCTCTCAAAGAAGCAAAGGGATTCTACAAGATGACCCGACAACCAATGAGACGTGCGTTGGTGAAAGGAAATAGGCTCGGGGTAAGGTCTCCCCGAACACGCGATGTATCCTCGATAGAGAAAAAGCAAACCTCTTGCCGAAAGAAGATGAACTTGGGAAGAGCTCTTGTCAACAGATGGGGAGTCTCGCCGAAATGAAAGGGGTCTCAGGATAGCACTGTGCTTTCAGTAAGATCTCTCACTGAACATATGATCTCTTGCCAATAGATAGAAACAACACAAAAGAGAGAGGGCCCTCGGTATAACTAAGGGATCTCGCTAAGATGTCTCGGCGATTAAGAAAGGTCTCCTCGACTTTCTCGTGGTCTCGACCAAGCTTAATGCCTTTGCCGTAAGGTCTCGGCGAAGACATTAAGTCTCGATAACCAGATGGGGGGGCCTCGATGTGTTTACCTTTGGCAAGACTCTTGCCGATACTAGGATGGGCCCTCACCAAAAGATGTTGGTTTCGGCGAAGGATGGTGGGATCGCCGTGAAGTCTGACCAATGCAGACTATCTCCCTGACATAAATGACATTGGCAAGACGATGAGCCTCGCTATGATGTCTTCCCGACTTGATAATGTCTCACCGAAGGAAATCTGGAGCCCGGTGGAGTGAAATGCATTCGGGGTGACATCAATAAGCTCTTGCCGAAGCAATGAGGGGGTTGTCAGGGTAATGTTTTGCCTTCGGTAAATCATCTCACCGACAATCAGCTATCTCGGCGACCACAAAGGCAATATCGGTATGATCTTTTGGCCTTGCTAAGATCTCTCAGCGACAGCCCCATGTTATGCTGACGATTGCGGGAAGATTTAATCACATTGGGGAGACACGATTAGTGTCTCACCGACATGCGATTCAATAGGAGAAGATTTTGACCGCCTGGGAGTCTACGTGTAGTGTGCCCAGCCAATCAAGGGGAGCTATGGGTGAATCATTGGCAGCTTGACCAGTGCCAAGAGAATTAATAGAATGTGAATCAACGTGTATTTGTTTTGGACTCGAGAGCATTCAAGGTGCTCGACAGGGGGGATTCAACAGGTGGACACAAGGACCAGAAGTAAATACATCCAGTGGCTTCAAAAGATCTAAGAGGTTTCTCTAGGTAGGTGCTCTTCACCGACACACACAGTAGGGACACACAGGCTGCAACATTAATTTCAATCAAAAAATCTGAGGATAGATTTTTGTAAGCCCGATATTTTTGTAAGCCCTGAGGGGCCGACACACTGGTGTATAAGGCATTTTTTTTTCCTTTTTGTAGTTAGTTCAGATTATGCATTCAAAGGAGTTAGTAATTTTTATCAATTCTTTCTCGACAAAATGTATGTTTTGTAACTCAACTGGAATCTAGAATATAACACAGAGTTTACATAGAAGCTACTGTTAAATGTTTGTATTACTTTCATTTATGTATTTTAAACTATACAAGTTCTTAACTGTGTTTTTCTGAAAATCTGTATTCATACCTAAGGCTGTGAGAATCATCTTTCCTTCCTAAGATATGCATTTAGAGCAAGCCTGCTAAGAATACTATATGAGTTTAGAAGGGGTTATGTTAAGTAAGTGAAAACACTATCTTTTGCTTTCCAGTGTATGTTCTTCTTGTGTCTGTTTTCATGATTTCTCATTAACTCAGTGTATCACCATAGAAATAGTTCAGCTTAGTTTCATTATTTGTATGCATTCCTTCTCCTTTTACCTTCACAGAATTAGTAGTTTTAGGTGATACCTAAAGGAAGCCAGCCTTCTCCAGAGGTTCATTTCAGTTTTAGGTGACCACAGCCTTGAAATGATCCCATTGTGTCTCTAGAAAGCTCAGTTTTAATCTCTGTGCATAGGGTGCATTTCTAGGTGACAACAGTTTCTGGCATGCCCGGTGGGACCAAAATTAGATTGAATTGCTGGTTTAGTATGCAATCAACTATTACTAGGCTTTATACAATTCATTTGGCATACTTGGTGACTCCACAAAGAAGAAGAACTCCAAAAATCAGTGCCTTCTATAGTTTATGAGAAAAGTTCAGACAAGAAGTAGCTCAGGTCCTTTCGAATATCTGTAGCTGTCACCACCAAGAAGACAAGGCAGAGCAACAGAAAGGAGAGGAATAATAGTTGTCCATTCTAGAAGAACTCAGTCTACTCCTCCATCTGTGGGATCACACATTGCTGTCCCGTCTTTGGTGTCATCTAGAGTACCGGTAAATCCACCTCAGCCACCTCCAATGGCCACTCCAAGGAATCAACCCTTTGTCTCTTTTAATGGAGGGAGCCCCTTGAACTTAGCACAGCACAATGACATCCCAATGGCAACCTTGAAGAGTCTGCCAACTTTCACAGGGGAGGACCAAACTACTCCGATTGAACACATGAGAGATGTGGCTTCGTTATGCGGAGTCCATTATGTAGCCCAAGGGGATGTTGTAGTGAGATTACTAGCCGCCTCACTAAAGGGAAGAGCTGTGCAATGGTATAGGAGCCTACCAGTTAGTTCAATTACAACATGGGATGAATTTGGAGACAAGTTGCACAAGAAATTTCAAGACAGGTCTGATAACTTGTCTCTATTAGAGCAATTGACTATAATTAAGAGGGCCCCACAAGAGCAGATGAACGACTTCAATTTCAGATTCCAAAGAACTTGGGATAGAATCCCTACAATAGTGAGGCCACCTCCAGAGTATGCATTTCTGTACTTCTTGAGGGCTCTTAACAATGATATAGCTGTCATGATATAATCAATGGGAGGAGTGTCTCTACCAGATGCCTTTGAAATAGCTATCAGAGCTGAAAACAACTTAATACAGGCTGGTAAGCTTGCTCCCAGGCCACCAATGCCAATATTTCTAGAAATTAATGCAAACATTCCTTTGCACATACCTCCTTTCACACCTCTACCAGCTACACCAATGCTACCAACTGCTATTCTAGCCATTGATAAACAAGAAAGTGTTGCTTCGGGCTCATCACAGGAGTTACAAGAGATCAAAAGTCTTTTACAGACTTTTGGTAACAAGTTGGTGAACTTAGAAAAACAACAGTCCTATTCTAGGCCTTATCAACAGCAGAGTCAGGCCTCAAGTCAGCCTTTTCAAGGTCAACAACAATAATTCCAAGGGAATAGACAACAGTATCAAGGTAACTATCAAGGCACAAGACAAAATGTTGCCACAAGACCTTTTCAGACCTACAATCCAACTCCAGTTAGTGCTTTCAAAGAGCTTGTTCCTATTCAAAACAATTTGGTTGCTGATTATGAATGGTGTTATCCATGCAATCAGCCACATAATCAAGCTACATTCTCTAATGGCGTCATCAATCAAACTCTTATGGTGCAAAATGCTATAGTTGCACAAGATTTTCCTAAGGAGGGGTATCCACAACAACATGATCAACCTGGAGATAATTCAACTCTCCTGAATTGGCAAAGAGAAGAGTTCTATGGAGTGAGCCAGGATGACACATCTGTTGCTGCTAATACTAGAGCCAAGAAGAGGGCTCTTGAGATTGAACAAGCAACAAGTAAAGATAAGGGAGTTGCTAGTCCATCAAATCAGCATGTACCACACACTTTGCAGCAAGGTCATGACACTAGTAAGGAGCAATCTTTACATGCTACATCCGCAAGTCAAGTGCAACCTGATCATGTTGTTGTGAAGATGCAACCAAAGGTAAACATATCTGCACCTTTCAACATTGTTGAAAGTATGAAAAAAATGAATGTTTCAATTTCAATGTGGGATTCTTTAGCAATCCTTGGTCAAATTAATTTGTTACAGTTAGCCTTATCAAATCCAGTTAGTTTAAATCCTCCAAAGGAAGTCTCTTTAGGCCAAAGGAAGTCAGTTTTAACCAATGCACCTTTGGATAGTACCATAAAGCAAAGTGATGGTGTCAAACCCCCTCCTTTCTATGTTTCCTTAATAGTAGGGAATAAATTGGTACACAATTGCATGGTTGATAGTGGGGCTAGCAGTTCGGTAATGCCAAAAAAGATTGCAGACTAGCTAGGTTTACAATACCAGCCATTAGAAAAGGGAGTACTTCAATTGGATGGGACAACAGTAAACACTGTAGGTGTTATTAAAAACTTGCATCTTACACTACATGCTTGTCTCAACTTTTTAATCCCACAAGATGTGCTTGTCATAGATTTGCCTCCATTTTTTGCTCTATGCCTATCTAGAGACTTCACAGCTAAAATTGGAGGGTATTTATCTTCAGATTGGTCCCATATGTTTTTTAGGACCAGGTATGGTACTAAGGTGACCATAACTTCTGAGTCCCTTGCCAAAGATCACATCAAACCTTATGTGCCATCTACTATAAATCTTAATTCTATTGTTTTAGAGGATACCGAACTTGCTACAGCACAAGAGTTACAAGCTGAGAGTGTACCTGAGGTGCTCCTGAATGAATGGGCAGTTGAGAACATGGTTGATAATCCAAATGAGCTTATTCAGGATGTTGGTTTGGGCAATTATATATCGCATGAAGTTGGGACAGAAATGCCAAATCTTGAGAGAAGTGCAGAAAGTTAGTTCGAGCAGTAGAATGAATTATGGGAAATGTATTTTGATGGTTCAAGAAGAAAAAATGGCACTAGAGGAGGTGCAATGCTTGTATCCCCTCAGGGTGATAAGTATTATGCTGCTTTCCATTTTGCTTTTGCGTGCTCCAACAACATCGCTGAGTATGAGGGCCTTGTTCAAGGTCTTGAGTGGGCAAGGAAGAGAGAAATAACCCGCTTGAAAGTATATGGGGACATCGAGTTAATTGTTAATCAAATAAGGGGCCTGAATGTGGCTAAAAATGATGCACTAAAGTCTTATAGAAATAGAGTGTGGAACATGTTTGAGGAATTTGACGCCTTTAATTTAGTGCCTATTTCGAGGAATCAAAACAAGCATGCTGATAGGCTTGCAGCCATCGGGGCACAATTTGATATTCTAGGTGACATTAGAAAAGAGAAGGTGCAGTAGTATGTGAAGGTTGTGGTCAGACCATCAATTCCTGATAACAACATTCATTGGCAAGTTTTTGACGATGAACAGATTCTTTCCTTCTTGCTCGAAGAAGATCAGTTCTCCATGGGGAATCAAGCAAAACTCAAGCAACAGTATGGTGATCAAGTCATACAGCTGAGGAAAAATAAGCTACCCAAAGGTCTTGTTACCTTAGAGTTGATTTTCAGTATTGATGATTAGCTTAAAAAGGGTAAAACTGGCTTACAAATCAAACAAGAACATTATGAAGAGCTGGAAATTTGCAAAGGTAAACTTCTTAAGATAGGTAAAATTTGTTTGCATGAAGATAAACAATCTTTTGTTGCTTTATGTCAAGAATTCTATGATGTCTTTGCTTGGGAATATTCGGATTTGAAAGGATTTGATCCTCATATTGCTCAGCACACAATTGAGTTAGAGCCTGATGCTAAGCCAGTAAGACAAAAACAAAGGCCCTTGAATCCTAAGCTGGAACCCTTAATGATCAAAAAGCTGACCAAACTAGTTGAAGGGGGTATTGTCTTTCCTATCAAACACACTTCATGGGTTTCTAACCTTGTGCCGGTTAGGAAGAAAAGTGGTGAAATAAGACTTTGTGTAGACTTTAGGGATCTTAACTGAGCATCTTTGAAAGACCACTACCCACTGCCCTCCATGGAAAGAATCTTGCAAGAGGTTGCCCGGTTTAGAAAGATTTTCCTTATTAGATGGTTTTTTAGGGTATAATCAGGTGTTGGTTAAAGAGGAAGATTAGTTTAAAACTACTTTTACAACTAAATGGGGCACCATGGCATACAAAAGGATGCCTTTCAGTTTATCTAATGCTGGTGCCACGTTTCAGAGGGCCATGGACATGGAATTTCAAAGTTTGATCAATAAGATTATACTAATTTATTTAGATGACATTACAGTATATTCTAAGAATGCTGATGAACATGTGTCACATCTTAGGAAAGTTTTTGAAAAATGCAAAGAGTTTGGTATCTCTCTCAACCCAAAAAAGAGTATCTTTGCTGTTCATGAAGGGAAATTATTAGGACACATAGTGTCAAAGCAAGGGATTACTATTGATCCTGAGAGAGTCAAGGCCATACTTGAGTTGCCATTACCTAATCACAAGAAGGGTCTACAGAGCTTTCTGGGCCAGATCAACTTTCTAAGAAGATTCATCCATAATGTAGCAAACCTGTTACAACCTTTAACAACTATGTTAAAGAAAAATGCAGTTTTCAGTTGGAAAAAAGGTGCTAAGAACAACTTTGAGGCAACTAAGGAGGCCTTAGTAGCAACTCCTACGTTGGTAAATCCCAATTTTTCTAAATATTTTTATCTGTATGCTTATGGTAGCACAAGTAACATTTCTGCAATATTGGTTAAAAAAGATGAACATAATTTAGAACAACCGATAGCCTTCTTCAGTCAAGGTTTGGTTGATTACGAACATAAATACTCCTTTGTAGAGAGGCATGTTCTTGCTGTGATCAGAAGCCTGAAGAAATTCAAGCCTTTGATCTCTCATAATAAAATTCATATCATGGTGGCACACTCAAGTGTGAAGGAGTTTCTATTGAACAAAGACTTGAATGATAAAAGAGCAGGATGGATCACCAAGGTCATGGAGTATGATGTAGATATTAAGATCACCAAGCTGGTTAGAGGTAAAGGTCTTTGTGAGTAGCATGCTATAGAGTAAAGCAGCAAAACTGAATTAGAAAAGGATGTTGTGCTTGCTAATACAAATGAACTTCAGAATGCTTAGGATGACGTGCCTGTGGGAACAACTAATTGGGTTCAAGATATGACCCAATTTCTACAAACTGGTGAATGCCCATTAGGGTTAAACAGAGCTAAAAGAAGATACTTCAGATTGTAGTCCATACCGTATGTGCTGGTAAACAATGTTCTTCTCAAAAAAGATCTGAATGGTGTCCTGTTAAGGTGCATTCACAGTCATCAGACTGAAAAGGTGCTTCATGAGTTTCACAATGGAGTTGCAGGAGGTCACTTTGCTCCCAGAACTACTGCCTGGAAAATCATGAGAGCTGGTTACTACTGGCCCATCTTGTTCAAAGATGCATACTCCTAGTCAAGAAAGTGTATCAAATGAGCTCTATTTTTGGGAAAGGAAAAACTGCCTGCTATGCCTCTACATCCAATACAAGTGGAGCAACCCTTCATGAGATGGGGCATTGATTTCATTGGACCAATAAATCCACCTTCCAGTACTGGTCACAAGTGGGTGCTCATAGCTACAGATTATTTCACGAGGTGGACTGAAGCAATAGCTTTGAAAGAAGCAGAGTCTTTAGTTTTGAGCTTCTATGAGGATATAATCACTAGATTTGGAGTTCCCGACTCCATCATATCTAATAATGCTCTTTCATTCACGAGTCTAAGAGTAACTGATTGGGCTATCAAACATGGAATTCATTTGAATACATCTTCAAATTACTACCCCCAGGGTAATGGTCTAGCTGAAAGCACAAATAAGAATCTCATCAGGATCATTAAAAGAACAATGGAGGATAACAAAAGAACCTAGCACATCAAATTAAAGCATGCACTCTAGGCAGACAGAGTGACCCCTAAGAGGTCTACTAGAAATTCACCATATATGTTGGTCTATGGAAAGGAGGCAAGATTGCCCCTATCTGTGGAGCTTCCAGCTTTAGACATTGTTCACCAGTTGGAAATGTTTGAGGGACAAGACCCAACGTCTGTAAGATATGCAGAGCTCATGGAACTTGAAGAATTAAGGGACATAGCAATGAAAGCTTTGGAGTATCACCAACTCTAGATGAAAAGAACATTTGACAAAAAGGCTATGGCAAAGTCTTTTATGGTGGGAGACCTCGTGCTCAAATGGGATGTTCTAAAAAGCAGGCCAGGCCATCGCACCAAGTTCGACAATATGTGGACTAGTCCATTTATTATCACAGGTTGTAAGGAGCACAATGTGTATTGACTGGCCACAACATAAGGTGAAGTGCTTCCTATCCCAGTTAATGGGATACACCTCAAGCCCTGTTTCCGAATTTCACAGGTCTATATATTGTACATATTAGTTTAGGCTTTATGTTTTCCATAAGTGTTGTTTCAACACGGTAAATATTTTTCTTTTTCGTTCCCCTGTCTTGCCATTTTTGGCAACCTGTTGTGTCCTATGGATCTCATGCGAATTGCGGCCATGTGCAAGACTAGTGTTTTTATTTTGTTTCTGGGTTTCCTAACGACTCCATGCCCAATGGTTAGGACTAGACTATTGGTCTTCATGTTTAGCAGGAAAACATCCAACAAAGGTCGCTAGAAATGTTACCTGATTTTCACCCTCAGGCTCAATCAGGCTAGGCATCTATGTTGCAGGTGTTCTAGGGGCCAAATGGGAAAATTCCATTAAGGGTTATGTCAGGCATCTGATGACATTTCGCAGGGGAGCTAAGTTGAAAAGCATGCCTTAATCAATTTGACATAATTTTCCTTTAAGGAGAAAGTCGGCAAGACCCTCCCACTATCTGGCCGACTGACTGCTTTGATTCATTCCATTTTGAAAAGGTCGCTGAGACCTAGCTTCTGTCCCGCCGAATGAAGTTGCATAACCTATCACTATGACAGGAAGGGGTCGGTATGACCTCTTATCGTGTGGAATTCTTTGGTCGATAGGCCATTCAATCGTCTGTCGGCGAGACTTATGGTGACCACAGGCTTTGGGGTGACACAAGCAGCTCGGTGAGAGGTCCCAGTGAAGAGACTAAGTCTTGCCGACAATGTTTTATTTTGAAGTCTTCGGTGTGGCAACTTGAGTTTTCTAAAAGGTCTCGGTGACCCGGGGGTGCTTCACTGACAGCAATGAGTTTGGCCGATGTCTCCTCGACAAGAGGGATAAGCTTTCGGCAAAGGTTTCTCCCTTTGCCACAGGGTCTCACCGAAGTCGCGATGTCTCCCTGACTCCAAAGGGCTCTCAAAGAAGCAAAGGGATTCTACAAGATGACCTGACAACCAATGAGACGTTCGTCGGTGAAAGGAAACAGGCTCGGGGTAAGGTCTCCTCGAACACGCGATGTCTCCCCGACAGAGAAAAAGAAAACCTCTTGCCGAAAGAAGATGACCTTAGGAAGAGCTCCTGCCGACAAATGGGGAGTCTCACCGAAATGAAAGGGGTCTCGGGATAGCGCTATACTTTTGGTAAGATCTCTCACCGAACATATGATCTCTTGCCAATAGATAGAAATAACACAAAAGAGAGAGGGCCCTCGGTATAACTAAGGGATCTCGCTAAGATGTCTCGGCGATTAAGAAAGGTCTCCCTGACTTTCTCATGGTCTCGACCAAGCTTAATGCCTTTGCCGTAAGGTCTTGGCGAAGACATTAAGTCTCGATAACCAGATGGGGGGCCTTGATGTGTTTACCTTTGGCAAGACTCTTGCCGATACTAGGATGGGCCCTCACCAAGACAAAATCAGTTCGGCCAGACTCTTGTCGAAACACAAAGTGAGCTCAGGCAGACAAAAGAAATTCGGCAAAAGGTCTCAATGACTCAGTGGGGTCTCGCCGATAAAGGAAGCCTCGGTATAACATTCTAAGTCAGAGAAAGGTTTCCCCAACTTGATGTTGTCTCGCCAATAGCAAAATTAGCTCGGCAGAAGATGTTGGTTTCGGCGAAGGATGGTGGGATCGCCGTGAAGTCTCACCGATGCAGAATGTCTCCCTGACATAAATGAAATTGGCAAGATGATGAGCCTCGCTATGATGTCTTCCCAACTTGATAATTTGTCTCGCCGAAGGAAATCTGGAGCCTAGTGGAGTGAAATGCATTCAGGGTGACATCAATAAGCTCTTGTCGAAGCAATGAGGGGGTTTTCGAGGTAACGTTTTGCCTTCGATAAATCGTCTCACTGATAATCGGCTGTCTCGGCGACCACAGAGGCAATATCGGTATGATCTTTTGGGCTCGCTAAGAGCTCTTAGTGATAGCCCCATGTTATGCCGACGGCTGCAGGAATATTTAATCGCATCGGGGAGACACGATTAGTGTCTCACCGACATGCGATTCAACAGGAGAAGCTTTTGACCGCCCGGGAGTCTACGTGTAGTGTGCCCAACCAATCAAGGGGAGCTACGGGTGAATCGTTGGTAGCTTGACCAGTGCCAAGAGAATCAACAAAATGTGAATCAACGTGTATCTATTCTAGACTCGAGAGCATTCAAGGCGCTCGATAGGGGGGATTCAATAGGTGGACACAAGGACCAAAAGTAAATACATTCGGTGGCTTCAAAAGATCTAAGGGGTTTCTCCAGGCAGTTGCTCCTCATCGACACACACAGGCTACAAAATTAATTTGAATCAAAAAATCTGAGGATAGATCTTTCTAAGCCTGATATTTTTGTAAGCCCTAAGGGGCCGACACACTGGTGTATGTAAGGCATTTTTTTTGCCTTTTTGTACTTAGTTCAGATTATGCATTCATAGGAGTTAGTGATTTTTATCAATCCTTTCTCGACAAAATGTATGTTTTGTAACTCAACTGGAATCTGGAATATAACACAGAGTTTACCTAGAAGCTACTGTTAAATGTTTGTATTACTTTCATTTATGTATTTTAAACTATACAAGTTCTTAACTGTGTTTTTCTGAAAATCTGTTTTCATACCTAATGCTGTGAGAATCATTTTTCCTTCCTAAGATATGCATGTAGAGCAAGCCTATTAAGAATATTATATGAGTTTAGAAGGGGTTATGTTAAGTAAGTGAAAACACTGTCTTTTGCTTTCTAGTGTATATTCTTCCTGTGTCCGTTTTCATAATTTCTCATTAACTCAGTGTATCACCATAGAAATAGTTCAGCTTAGTTTCATTATTTGTATGCATTCCATCTCCTTTTACCTTCACAAAATTAGTAGTTTTGGTGATACACAAAGGAAGTTGTCGTTCTCCGGAGGTTCATTTCAGTTTTAGGTGACCCACAACCTTGAAATGATCCCATTTTGTCTCTAGAAAGCTCAGTTTTAATCTCTATGCATAGGGTGCATGTCTAGGTGACAACAATACCTACTTGGTGTTGAGTGGTGTGTGGATGCTTACATTCTTATAGAGAGGGCCTCATGTTTTCTACAATAACTTGTGTTAGGTAAGCATATGAGTGTGCTTTTGCATGTATACCTTTGGCTTCGACGAGTGGCATGCGCCTGTCTACTTTGTGAGGGATGTCACTATGCGATATGTGGCTTATGTGTGTCTTCTCCATGAGGTACATGGCCATGTGTGTGTTTTCCACTTGGGGGTAAGGCCATGCCATATAGGATTTTCTGGTGTGTATGCTACAATTGCACACATGAGGGGGATGTGGCCTAGGAATGTCTTTTCTTCTAGGAAAATTGTAATACCATGTGGGGATTTGTGTGTTCAATCCACAATAAAACATGAAGGGATATGTTGATAGTCAAGAAGTGACTTCCCTTCATCCTTATTTAATGGCTAGTTTCTAGTCAAATAGTGATGTGATGTGCATTTTCGATGATTGTGAACTTTATTTCTCTTATTGGTGACTTTTATAATTTTCTTGTATGGGATAGAAACTATTATTTTATCTTGATTACATTATTTTAGCCACTATTTGTGAAGTCAATATTCACGTAACTGTTGCAGTAACACTTGGTTTAGTATTGCAATTGTGCACATTTATTTATCTTATTATTGAATTTTAGAAATTATTTCTTTATTATTTATGCCTTTATGGTGGCTAAACTATGATCTCTTTTGTTTTCAAGTTTTGGTCTTGTGGTGTGATGTGATTCCTCATTAGGGTCCAGGGAAAATGGCATTGGTTGAGTGTATATAAGGAAGAAAAAATTAGGAAAACTTTAAGCATGGGGATATGTGTGGATTGTGTTGACATCCATGAGCCATCACCTTCCTAGTGTGTTTGATAATCTTTGGGAAGTTAAAAACCATACACAAACAAGAGGTAGGTCACTTGTGGACATGTATGGAAGGGCTCACCAAGTGCATGTAGCCCTAACACCATCACACTGTGCATGATTTCTTTTGGTATCTAGATTCTTGGTTGTTTCCAAGACTATTTTGTCTCCATGATTGATATATATACCATGTGTGATTAACCTGTGATGTGGATATATAATGTATGTGGGAATGGATGTTTTTATTGGATCTAGTTGCACATGAGTTATTGGTAATGTTAATCATGCATTGAAAAAGTGAACTATTGCATCCATGAGGAAAGGAATATTGATTATGCTATTTTGATTCATATTGAGATGTTATGAGTAATGTATATTTTGGAAGATGATAATGTTCTAAGGAAACTAGATATTTTATCTTCCTCTTCTATTCTATCCAATTGCATAGATGATCTGTATTATTGTTTATGTCTTTAGTGATGTGTGATTTCATTGATTTGGGTAAAAAGGAAAATCTATTATATGGTGTATGATCATATTGACCTTCATGAATTCTAGGAGTAAGTCAATTTCTAGTGGGGGAGCATGTGGCGCATACCTATTCCTAGCATGTGATGTGAGAATAGGAGCATTGTATTGTGTATATGTTGAGATCATGTTAGATTATCATGTTTTGATATTATTGTTCTATGTCTTTATTTGTTGTTTCCTCTATGGTTATTTTATTAATGAACACTTGATATAAATGGCATGTAAGTGTGTGTGTGTTTTTTTCCCAAGTCCCTTGAAAGGGGATGAACGTATTTCATTTTGGAGGTGTTCTTGGGATGCATGCATGATGCATGCTTGTCTAAGTTATTATAATTATGCTTTGGGTTATGAATATGTCAATTAATATAGATGTTGTAAGTAAATTGTATCATGAATTATATCATTTTAATTTAACGAAATTATGGATCTAATGTTGTACACCATTGGATATTTATGCAATGCTTCAACTATTTATATATATAAATAAGGTATGCTTGTGTTGGCAATAAATGTTGTCATTGATGTCAAATATGATACTAAAGTATTTACACTCTTTGGAGATAGTTGTTATGTAGTGATATTAGTTGGAGCTTTTCTGTAGAGTTGCACAAGGAAGAATAATGATTGATCAGTATGTTAACTAAGTGTGTTGCAGAGGATGATACTCATGTTTTGATATGTCCATAATATGTCTATAATGATATAATCATAGTTTGATGTACCACACACAAAGATATGTTGCAAAAGTTGTGATAAAGCACTCATAAAGCAGACTCTATGACTGAGTCATGATATGGTGATCCATATTTTTTTGTAGAGAAGTATTTTGTCTTGTGGTTCTAAAGGAAAGGTGGTTGTGTTGTAAAAGTGCCACATCCAATAAATCATGTCATCACACTTTCTATAGTAAGATTTATAAGTAATAGTGTTCATATATGTACCCCAATAGAGGAAAGAAATGGTAGAATGCTCCACATTCTTCTAGAATTAAAGGAATGATCTTTCAGTTTTATGAACATGTTCATTGGTTTTCATAAAATACTATTTAATAGTATCTGCAAGCTTATTTTTTGAAGAAAAATGTGCTACAATCTGTTCAGATTGCTATTTTTCTACATATTCAATTAATGGCTTTCTCCTCTTGTGCTAGTGCTTTATTATCAAATACTTTAGGAATATGTTGAATGAATAGTGTGTATGATCTACAACATGTACATCATAGTCTGCATAATGTTTTTGGTACCTCCCTGGCTATGAGAAGTTGAATAGTGACAATGCTGATGATATTGACACTACTAGGGTCGACATGACTTTGTTCATTCCTTGTAGTTTTTCTTGATCAATTAATCTTGTCTTGAAGAATGTGTTCTAATGTATTTGTGCCTTGACATAGTCTATGATGGTCCACAACTAAGTATATTTTATTTTGGATGTGTTTTGGAGCTGACCCATGCAATATCAATTATTTTATCCAATGATCAGCTTGGAGATGACTTAATTGAAGTTTTGTTTTATTGTAGAGGATATATATATATATATATAGATAGATAGATAGAATATCAAATTCATTTGTGAAGATGATAATTGTGAGATAATAAGTGAAAGAGAAGAATTAAAATGGATGAAGTTTCTAAAATCAATGTGAAGGACTAATTATGCAAAATAGTGACTATATCATTAACATGTGTTAGATGCTTCTTCAAAGAAGTTCATAATCATTTTCTTACTCTAAATTTCATGTATCCTGATATGAGATAGTGAGTCTCACTAGGTTCATTGTATCTTGCTCTAAGGTAGTATACCTTAGTCTGAAAGTCCATAGGTAATGAGCCTCAAACATTGTAATACTTGTTAGTAGTGAGCCACATATATTGTGAGTTAATCCTCACCATGCTTTTTCCCTCATTGGGTTTTCCATGTAAAATCCCAATGTCTCTATGTGATGCATGTGTTATATTTTGTTCCTTTCAGCTAATGTGATGCTTTGTTAATATACAAATAGAATTAGTTAAGTTTTAATATATGATGATTCAATCCCCCTCTGAGCACATCTTTGTCTTCAACAACTTGATGTGTGCATTGAAGGGTTATAGATACTAGGTATTTCTCCACCTAGTTCCACAATTCTAATTATATGCCAATGATGGTTATAAGGAGATGTCACATTGGTCATTTTTTTTTTCCTTAGCTATCGTGCTTGATTTGAGTGTGAGTCCTTAGTTATTTTACCTTTTCAACCTAGATACCACCATTAATATGATTCTAGATACCTTAACCCTTTTTTGAATGCCCCATGAATATGTGGTAGACGTCTTGTTAAATTTCATATTTATGAAATTTAACTTTTAATTAAATTATTATATGGGTTTAATAGAGAAATTATATGTTGAATGATAGTGGAATTAATTTAATTGATTATCAAGATTTGGGCGTTATTTGTGGGAGTTTCAAGTTAAAGAATGGAAATAAAATTTATATATATTTTTAATTTGGTTTGAATTCGTATTTCTATGAATAATGTGAAAATATATGCTTATGTAGACTTATTTATCATAAATTAAGTGTGGAATATCAAATTGTATTGTATTTAAATATTCTAATTGGGCTTGGGTGAAATCAGGGACTAAATGCAATTAATTAGAAAATAAAATATATTTTATTATTTTATTTTGGAAAAGGAAAAAGTGGTTAAGAGGGAAAAAGTCATTCGATTTTGATTTTGATTTTTTATTTGTGAGGAATTTGGAGAGGAAAACCCCTCTTCTCTCCAAATTCTTATTTTTATGATTGGCCATTTATTGATAAAACTTGAAAGTTTTTTGTGAAAATGAATGTTTTTTAAAGCTTAAATGAAGGTTTTCTTTGTGAAATGTGAAAATATGTTCTATAGAAACATGCCATGAAAACTAGATAAATATGAAAATTGTACATTGTTTTTTTTCCCTTGTTTAATGTGGAATCATATTGAGTCTTGAATTGGTCTTTAAGTTACCTAGTGTTATATGTGGTAGCCTACCTTGTTTCATGTGAGAGGTATTGTGGTATTTTGTGGGGTGGATTCTTAAGGCCATTGGTATGTTTCTTGTTATTTTTCTCCCTTGGAGTTTGTTGTTGCATGCTATTATCTTACCTAGACTCCCTATTGTGAAAGAATTTTCTTATTGCATTCTTGCATGATGTGTATACTTTATGTATTGCGTGAGTGATATTATATCTCCCAAAAGTATTATGTGAGTGATATTATATCTCCCAAAAGTATTATGTGAGTGATTTTTCCATGTGACCATATATCCTAGTATGGTGGGTGTGAACCTGTTTGGTTTCACATAGTAGGGTGGTGTGGAAACCACCGTTGAGGTTCAGAGGTTTGAGGAGTGAAAGTGGCATTGGTATAGATTATTCCTTATTTATTTATTTTATTTGTAAATTTTCCAATTCAATGTAATTTGAACTTGAAAGGACATTTAAGTCCATTCCCTATGTAATTGCAATATAACTTGTGAAAAACCTCTCTTTAAGATATATTTAAATACATTTGTAAGTGCTAGTAGATTAGCCAATTTCATGTCTTGGTGTTGGTTTGAGACACGATCATAAATGTATGATGTTTTTATTTTTACCTTGGGAAGTTAAAATGAACTTAGGAACATTTATTTTTGGGTTTAAAATGAACTTTAGAGTCTTCCAGTGAGTTTGGGTAGCTTGGTGCTACATTTGGGCAAATTGGTTTTCTCCAGAGTTTCCAAACTCACCTAGAGTATTTATAACTTAGTTTGGGTGGCTTTGCTAGTAGTAAGGTAGCCTAGTATTATATTGGGTGGCCTAGTTGATAGTTGGGTGGCATGGTTTTGAGTGATGAAAGGCTCAAAATCACTGATCTCTATTTGGGCAACCTAGTCTTGTGTTTGGGCGACCTCGTTCCCATACAAAAAACCATAATGTTAACCCTCTTAACCATGATTATCTATTGCTTTTATAATCCTAATTCTGCTGTTGGATAATTTTTATTTCATGTATCTTGCCCATGGTGATCACTTTTTTTACTAGACCTTGAAAAACCTATTCAAGTTATCTCTCTATTAGGTCTTATTTGTTCATCTAGGTTTCAGGACCTCATATGGGTAACACATGTAAATGATAGTTTTTATCTAGTCTTAATGGTTTGTTAATATTTGGATATTTTTCTTAATTTTTTGTATTGAGGAATTGTGGGTTCTCCTACATAATTTTGCATTCACTCTTTCGAGGTTGCTCAATTGACAACCTAGGGTTAGGGAGATTTCACACCTTATCAGATTATGAAGTCTTGTGAAGGTCTTTAAACTTCCTTTTTGGTCCTATTAGTGTTCTCATAATTCCTCATAGGTCTTTAGGTGTTATTTTTAGTATCTTTTTACTTGCATGATGTCACATTGTGACAAGACGTCTTGGAATATGAGTGGTTAGTCTTTCGTTGATACCACCTTGCTTATACAATGGTGAGGTAATCTTGTTGTTGTCATTGTTTTTTTATTTCTCATGCAACACTTGTGTACACATTGTTGTGCAAGTACAACATGTTGATGTCGTATCTTCAATGTTGTGGGGGTTGTGTTTAAAAAAAAATTGTTCAATCAACTTTTCTTTTGTGCTTCAGGCAGGGCATTACAAAAAAACCCACAATATCATGACAAAGGATTTCATAACACACACCTAAAATAAACCCAAACTAGTAACAAATCAAAGCAGCCTATTACCATGATAAAAAAAATATAACTACATCATAAAACAATCCATCTATATAGTAGATCAACCCAACTACATATTAGACTGGAATATAAATCAATACAAAAATAAGACCAATCTCTTATCACATTTTTTCTTATAAATATGTGCAGTGAAAGCCTCATTTTTTAAAGATTGAATATATAAATGTGATCACATTTTATGATATATAAAATATGATTATGTTTTGTTATCATAAAATTAAGAAAAAAACTTCCTAACGATTCATAGCCATGATTGGGAGCGAGTGCATATTTTTTGAAAAAAGTGTGATTATGTTTCACAAAATTAAATCCTACCCCAATATTTTTAGCAATGCCATGTTGAAAGAATGGTTTTTAGGAACTTGATATTCATGTTTTTTAATCAAATTGTGTTTGCATTTTCATTAATTTGACTATTTTGGAATATGTTTTTTGTATTTTATTTCTTTTATAAAACTCCCATAAATCTTGACCCCGAACATAATATAATTGAAGAAATGTTTGAAGAGATCCTCACATTACCCCAATCTCTTCCTACCTATTTTAAAATCCCTAAGCAAATTCAAGAGAAATTATTATTCGACATTTGTAACAAATAAAATTTAACTTGGTAAAATTAGTTTCATGATTGAAGGCATCCATAGGAAACCCACACTATGCATTATTTATTTTATCATTGAAAACAATGATGAAGCAAGTTGACTCATCCATGAGTCAAATTTATCAATAGAAATATTATAAAAATTAATGTCACCAAGTTTATGCAATGAAGCTATCTTACAATGAAGTAAAGAAAAAAATGTAACTAAAGCCCAAATTTGTGATCTTTTTATTGATTCCAAACTAATGCACTCCTTCCACTTACTTCAAGGATATTTTAAATTCAATGGTGCAATTGTCTTGATATAAAGATAATAATTTTTGAAATATGTGGTGAATTTCTTTGACCATACTCCATGTAATAACCATTAGATGCAACTATACTTTTAAAGAAAACTTTTACTGTGACTTTGTCCTTCAAGAAATTTTCAATTATTTTGATATGAGGGAATTTCAAGGTAGAGGTGGAGGCTCTACCCAAGATAGATCAATATTTTTTTAAATGCTAAAACCTTAACAAAGAACATCAGTCCAAAACTTTATATATCATGTGATGGCGTCTTTAACCATCAAGGAGACTATGAAGGCGTAGACTGTCCATGGAATTACTAGTTTCTTGGACACCCTTATATAGCATGAAACACATATGTCTTAGCCTTATGGCCCAACAAATCATCACATAGAAATACCATTGAGAGAAGATAGTGATGAACCACACCTATCTTATAACTATTACCACTTTTTTCTCAAGACAAGATTGTGATCCACACAGTGTAAAGGGTGTCACTTCTCATGACTTAGCTCACTCCCATTATAGATGTACCAGGAGTATAGAGGGAAATCAAACAATTTCAAATGTGGTGAAGTAGATAGTATGGCGATCAATGATGAATTATTACATAATTTGTTTGGTGATCACATATAGGTATTTTAATATGTATTCATAATATATTTTTATATTCTAAACTTAAAATTTTAGTATGCAAATTGTTTGTAATTGTATAATTGAATATTGCATATTTATTATATATTTTGGGATCTAACACCATATGATGTTACATCATTTACCATCCCACTCACACCATCGAACATGCCCATTGATAGTGTTAGTTGTGACATTGGTCTCATTGAGATATATTGTAGCATGTGTTAAATTTTTATTTTATAAAATCTAATATTATTTTTTATGTGCACTTGAGTTTCTTAGTTAAATATATCAATATTTATTTTGCTTATGAGTTCAGTTGTCACACTTCTTAGTCTATGAGAAGAATTGGATGCTAGTGTTATAGCAATCTTATCCTCTATGTGTATAACACAAATATAGATTTGAATGTATACATTTAATTATCATTACGTTGTCTCAATTGACATAATTAGATATTTAAAAATAAACAATATTTGTTACTTATATTATACTATAGCCACTGCAAACACTCCTAGCCAAAGATAGACCTCTCTTGATAATAATGAAAACCATGAACAAAAACAAATAGATTATAGGTTTGTTGTATGTATATTATTCTAATATAATTTTATAATATGTAATTCTCAAATAGTGTTTTTAAACCACTGTCTAGTTCTCCATATAAGCCACATTTATGAAGTGTAGAACCAATTCAAGCAAACATAACTAGTGCCAAATCATGTTAGAGAACTCCCACTGTTCTTCAAACGGACAGAGAAGATTCTCCAAAAAATGTATCAGGGCAGCCTTGCTAAGGCATTGAATATTCTAAGAAGAGATCCACCATAACTACTTCTTCACTTGGACTCTGGTTACTTATTGATCTGAGCGCCTGGAACTTCTGAAAGGACTTTGTATTTTGTGAATTGGGTTTCCTCGGCGAATACATGTCATCCACCTTACTCAAACCCACAAAATCCCACACCCATCTAAAAATCAGCCTTGCCAATACACTTCTCTGAGATCTGATTTGCAAGTGACCTCCTTAGACAGCAGTCTAGTCATGTGAAGGCGAAGTTCTGTATCAATACTTTTCTGCCCCTTCTTCAGTTGAACAACAATGGCGTATGTCTTTGTTAGAAATAGCGTTGCACTGTTTCTTTCCCTTCTCTTTTTATCTTGAGCAAAAGCTATTTTCTTTTCTGCCGACTTCCTATATTATTTCACGTTTAAAGTCGGTAAAGTCGGTGGAATAATTGAGAAAGATGATTCCCGTAGTCTCAAGACTTTTCCATTACTATTTGGAAGTCGACTTAGTTTAATGGGCAATTTCATCTTTTCTTTTAAAACCAAATAATGAAAGAGAGATTACACAAAGATAATTGTTTTTTTTCCTAATCAATGTCAACAATCAATCATTCACATATTTAAATATTATTTGATGCATCGAATCAAAACTAATTATGTTCCTTTTCAATAGTGGGCATAGAAAATAGTGAAGATATTCACACTGGAATGCAAATTGTGAACAAGAATTTAAATAATCATTATGTTCCTATCATAATTTAAAAATGATTTTTGTAACAACATTCATTTACAATAGGTGGGAATTGTTTCTGTAAATCATGAAAAGTAAGTGTACAGATATTTGGTGTACTGGTAAGTTGTTGTGATTTGGATATTTATGATATTATGTATGACTTTTTTGAGAACAAAGATCATGTGTTTGTTTTACCTTATACAAACACTAATAAACTCTAGAAACTTCAATCAATATAAATAAATTATAGAATACATATTTATCTACAAATTATTTATATTATGTAAAATGTTGTATATATTACCAAAACAATTATTAATTTATCAAAATTTCAATACTTGATACTTTAAAATTCTAAATTCTAAATTGTAGTGGCTTTTTCTTGGCCATATGCAACTCTCATCCTAGAGCCATATTTTGTTACATCTAAATTTGATTTCATTCCTTCTCATAGTCCTTTCCTTCTCTAAGAAGTCATTACTTCTATAATACCATTTATTTTTTTAGTTGTTCATTTGATTCCATGTAGGTCCATATTGTTTTTATGCTTATTCCCTATACTATCATGTCTCCATGATGGTTTTCTCCATGACTCTTGCCTCTAATAATGATTTGGATGCTTGTATACTATATCATTTTCTCTCACTAACACCTCTTATTGTTCACCATTTTTTGACACTTTCTTAGCATCTCCTAAATAAAATTGTCCGTCTCCTCTTTTTTATCCTCTAATAAATTGAAACAATTGACAAAGATGATTCCTGTAGTCTCAAGAATTTTCCATTACTATTTGGAAGTCAGCTTAGTTTTTAATGGGCAATTTCATCTTTTCTTTTAAATCCAAATAATGAAAGAGAGATTACACAAAGATAATTGTTTTTTTTCTAATGTGGACAATGTCAACAATCAATCATTCACATATTTAAATATTATTTGATGCATCAGATCAAAACTAATTATGTTCCTTTTCAATAGTGGGTATAGAAAATAGTGGAGATATTCACACTAGAATGCAAATTGCCAACAAGAATTTAAATAATCATTATGTTCCTATCATAATTTAAAAATGATTTTTGTAACAACATTGATTTACAATAGGTGGGAATTGTTTTTGTAAATCATAAAAAGTAAGTGTACAGATATTTGGTGTACTGGTAAGTTGTTGTGATTTGGATATTTATGATATTATGTATGACTTTTGTGAGAACAAAGACCATGTGTTTGCTTTACCTTATACAAACACTAATAAACTCTAGAAACTTCGATCAATATAAATAAATTATAGAATACATATTTATCTACTAACTATTTATATTATGTAAAATGTTGTATATATTACCAAAACAATTATTAATTTATCAAAATTTCAATACTTGATACTTTAAAGTTCTGAATTCTAAATTGTAGTGGTTTTTTCTTGACCATATGCAAATCTCATCCTAGAGCCATATTTTGTTACACCTAATTTTTATTTCATTCCATCTTAGTCCTTTGCTTCCCTAAGAAGTCATTACTTCTATGATACCATTTTTTTTTAGCTGTTCATTTGATTCCATGTAGGTCTATATTATTTTTTATGTTTATTCCTTATACTATCATGTCTCCATGATGGTTTTCTCCATGACTCTTGCCTCTAACAATGATTTGGATGCTTGTATACTATATCATTTTCTCTCACTAGAACCTCTTCTTATTGTTCACCATTTTTTGACACTTTTTTAGCATAGATCCTAAATAAAATTGTTCGTCTCCTCTTTTTTATCCTCTAATAAATTGAAACAATCCTAATGAGATTCCTAAATTTTCTCTTCATTTACTTTCCTTCAAATGAACTTCAATATTTGTAATATCTTGTAATGTAACATTTTAATGCCTATACCAAAGGTTCATAGAATTCTTTTGTACATGGATGTTTACTATTCCTAGAGATTCTAACCAATGGTAACCAAGAACAATATCCAAACTATTCATGTCGAAAGCATGAAAATTTGAATGTAAAACATATTTATCCATGGAGAGCTTTACATATTCAATTTTTTTAATATTTGTACCCAATATTTAAATGTCCTCTATGTCCATTTCTTGTATATGTAGATTTTTGGTTAATTCCATGTTGATGGAGTTATACTTGTTGTCGGGGTTTATAGAAACAATAACCTTTTTCTTTTGGATGCATCTATAAAATTGAAGGATTGAATCTTTCTTCGTTAGTGATATATTGCATGAACCTAAATCCTCTTCTCCTTCTCATCCTTCCTCTACTAAGTCTTCTCATTTTTTTATCTTCTTTTTCATCTTCCCCTTCCTCATCAGGTCTTTATTTTACTTTTCCTTTTATTCTTTTGGATCCCAACTATGTAAGAAATCTTGTTCTAGTTCATCCAAAGAAGAAATATCCTTCCACAGTGGTGCATACCATTGTTCAAATTCACCTTTTAAAGACAGCGAAAAACATACTTTCTAGAATATGCTTTTACCATGAGGTATTTTAAATTTGTACCACTATTCTAATGCATCTCCACTTCCATCAAAATTATGAACCTCCATTGAAATTGGGATTTAAGAAAAAAAAGTTTTCAATAGATTACCATTCTACTAAACCCAACTTCCCCAAATCTGATCCAACCAATTTATGATATAGTTAGCCTCAAATTAAAAGTTAAAATAATAGATCTATAAATTTTGATTATATTTCTAGAAATACATAAATTTTTATAAGAAAAATACCTTTATTTGTGGCCTAGAAATAAAATTTATTGAAAACCATAAAATTGAAATAGTTCAATTAATATTGATTTAATAAAAACCTAAACTTTGGACTGTATATTCCTTATTTGATCTTTCAACTTTGGTAAAATAATTATAAAAAATTGCAATCATTTGGAAAAATATAGGAAAATGTTCAAAAATAGGATTTTCTTACCTTGGCCCAAATCTCTAACACCACTTGATAAGATCCACGCATATAATAAAAAACACAAGATATAGTAGTTCTTATTGAAGTAACTACTCTATGCTATATCACCAATAGATCCCAAATATAATATCATACTTAATAAACAACCTTAGAGTGATAGAATCTCCTTTAAATATAGACCTCCTAATAATACAGTGGGTGGGTAATCCTAATGAGGGTCTACTCATTACCTAATATAATTATTTATGCATTTTGTACATGTGATCCTTTATAACTAAAGAGATGTGTGTCACATGTTGGAATTTCCATCCACCTAAGTATATTATATAATACCTTATCTCTAGGTACAATATGAATGTAATGCCCCTCCGTGTTAGTTGTTTTGGACTTGTGTGTGAGTTTTTGTGAGTGCTTCATTGATTACTGTGTTATTTGATTGTGTGAAAAATATAATATGTTAGTAATCATGTTTAAATAATTAATTAAATCATAAGTGATTTGCAAAGTTATTTAAAATATGATTAGAAATTAAAATAATAATCAATTAAGTTAAATCAAATGATTTAGAACAAATGATCAAATTAAACTAATTCGTTAAAAGTAAAAGTGATATTATTAGATAAATTGATTTAAATTGTTGTGTTAAATTGAAGTTAATAATAATTATAAATAAATAATCTTGAAAAGATAATTATTATAATAAGAAATTTAATGGATACTTATTTAGAATCTTGCAAATGGTTGATTTTAATTATTTTAATGTGGAAGTAATTAATTAATAAAGTATTGTGGAGATAATGAATATATATTCAAAATAAAAAGCTCAATCTTTTGTGGATTTGAATGTAATTAAATTTCATTTTTTGGAGAAGTGACTTTTGGTATTTGCTGGAAGAGGAAATGGAAGAGACTTTCGTGTGAGATTTTATTTAGAGGATTTTTGGGTTGGAAGGGGGTTGCATTCTCTTTCCAACAGATTTTTGGAGAAATTTGGCAGTCAATTTTCTGTTATAGTATTGCATTCTTTTATTATTCTGGGAATTTATGGAGAAGTAAGAATTGAGTTGAGAGGGGATCTTGGAGCTACTGCTGGGAAACAATCGTTGGCGGAGGATTGGATCGGCAAGAGGGATAGAGCTTCTACAGATCTTCTTCAAACGCAGGATGCCAGGTTCTTTTCTTATTTATTTGTTGTAGCATCAAATAAAATTGCAATTGATAGGAATTGTTTCGCTGCGTATGAAATTTTTATTTGGGGTTGGAATTCAAATGTTTGTGAAAAGAAAATCCATTGGGTTGTTGTTTAATCAACAGAGATTTAACTGGGGATCGGGATTGCTATTTGTTAAAATGAAATTTGGTTGGGTTCCGGACTGTCAATTATTAGATTGAAATTTCTGGGAGCTTAGGACTATTGTTTATTTAAATGAAATTATTTGTTGGGTTTTTACTGTTGATTATTATAATGAAACTATGTTTGGAATTCTGGAAATAACCAGTAGTACTGTAACTTTGTCTGGAAAATATAATAACTCAACTTAAGAATAATCTCTTTACTAGGAATTTGGGGTTATGTAAATCCTCACTTGTAGATAAATTTTACAAAATTTATTCTGTATATAAATTTATGTTGAAACAGTAACTTGTATAATTTGAGTGCTATTTCTCTGTATTCAAATTATTTTTATATACAGTATATATATATGTATATATATATTAGATATATACATGTATATATATGTATACCCATATATATATATAAATGTAGATATAGAATGAATTTTTTTTTAAAGTTTAAATTCTGCCGGAATAAATTGTTTGAATTTATTTATAAAAAAATGCTGACTAGGTGATGGTTCGGCCTCGGCCGTACCCACCACCCAGCCGGCCGTAGTGACAGTGCGGCAGCCTATGGGCTACCACGGCAGTCCATCGGACTGCTATGACAGTCCGTAGACTGTCCACGGCAGTCCTTCCGACTGCTGTGACAGCCCAAGGACTGTCCGTGGCCGAGCTTTCTCCCTTCCGTGCTTTTTGTATGGGACTTATTCCCATTTAAAATTATATATGTTTATTGTTATTAAAACGAAATTTCTTTATAGTTTTTAATGCATATGTAAACTTTTATAAATATATATATGTAAATATATATATATAACTATATATATATATATATATTCATTAATTCATTTCGCTAATTTAACTGTAAATTTATCAGTTAATTCTATCTAAAATCAGTTTGCCTATTTTTCTGGTATGATTAAAATAAAATTTTATTATTAGTGAAGTTATGGAAATAGAAAGGAACTTTTATTAATTTGTTAAATTGTGAACTTGAATAGGATAAGGGCAATTTGTGAATATATTTATATATCAGCATTGATTGTTTTATTTTAAATGTGTATAGGGTGGAAATAGAATTTAACATAGAATCGAATAAGTTATCTTTTTATGAGGTTGAGTCTTGTAGACTTGTTGAAAAGATCTATTCTCTTTTTACATTCCCTCCTCAAAAAGAATTAAAATATATAAATATGTAGTGGTTTTAAAATTTAAGATTTTAAGGTGGTAAGTTCTAATATGTAGTTTAAGTATTCAGAGTATTGTTATTATTGTCATTTTAAAGTATAGACAATTGGTCTTAAATGGTTTTCACAATTAATTTAAACATTGGAAGTGAATGTTAAGTTAGTATGATGAAAGGAAAATGGAAATAATGTTTTGGACATAAGTAGTTATGAAATGATAATGAGTTAACTACCCAATTATTAAGTAGTTTACAATTATGTTGATAAATGAAAGGGGAAATTTAAATGTATGGGCATGATTAGTGATTGATTAGCGTATTCTTGAATTGGATAGTTTACTGGTGAAATGGGATTGTAATCTTTTGAAAATTGACTTCCTTTGTATTCATTTCATGGTTGATTTGTAAGTTCTCTTTATGGATAAGTCTTTTAGAATACTTGTGATGGTTATCATGAATTGTTTTAGTTGATTGTGTAATTTAGATGGAAAAGTTGTAAAGTTATTTAGCTCTGGTCGTTAATTGATTGGTTAATAAATATTGATTCTTGTTTGAATTTTTGGTTGTTGTTTATTATGCGAGTGTTTTCTGGAGTTGTGAGTGGTTGAGTATTTAAGGTGTTCTTTAATTTGGTTCCTTGGAAGTGTTAGTGAGTGTAGGATAATTTTGATGGTGTTGTCTCGGTGTGAACTTCTCTTGAGCCACTTCCGGGCTTTGAAAGGATTTCTGTTTCTTAAATTTGTGTTGTTAGTTGATTGGAAACTCTTATTGCTTTGTCTACCCTTGTTGATGAGTCCTTGAGTATTTGATTTATTTTTGGGCTTCCAGAGGCAAGGGAAATCTTGTTGTCATGTTTGTTGATTTTGTCAAAAGTCTTTTGTATACCAACTGCATGGGTATCTTGTGAGGAGGAAATTGAGGTCTCCCATGGCATGCCTAGTTGGTGGTTTTTGGTTTGATTAAGTGATTTTGTTGAACTAAAGGTTGATTTTCTTTTGCATTTTCCTATTTGAGGTGACACCATTGTTGATTTGTGGATGGGTCTTGTTGAATCTTCCCTTTTTAAGGCTTTTCTGAGTTACTCTCATATTTGAGGAAATTTTATCCTTGTGTTGGAATTATTGGAGAAATACTCATGTTGCTTCACTTTACCCTTGTTTGTGGGTTTTCATTCTTTTGGCTTCCAGAGGCTTGAGATGATTGACAATTGATGTTCTCTCTCTTTATGTGCCCTTGATGTGGCAAGTGTTTTGGTTTCATGATTTTGAAAGGGTTGTACGGGAATTGTTGAGACTTTGATTATGTATTTATAGCGAGATGGGTAATGCCTTGCATGCTCCTCTGTTGTGATCTAATGTTCTTGTTATGCTGTACAACCTTGGTTTCTTGGTTTTTGGTTTGATATTGTTGGGTCTCTAGGGAGAGTGGCTCCTTGTGGGGGCCAGAGCCCCGTTTAAGGGGAAGGGCACAGGATAACCCACGAGTGAGTTAGTAATCAAGTGAAAACCTAATAATTAACTTAGGAGGGTTGGGTAGTAATATCATTACAAGATTTTTAAAATGGATGCCTCGTCTTCATTAGTGCTTTCGCAGACTAATGGAAGGTTGAGAAGGCTGTGGTTGGCAAGGTCGTGACCTTGTCTTCACGAGAGGTCTACAGCTCCGCATGAGTCACCCTATGGACCGGTGCCTCCAGTTGTGAGGAAGGGCACATGACAGCCATAGATGGGACCGACGCCTCCAGTTGGGAGGAAGAGCACAGGACAGCCCATGTAGGACTATGCGATGACACTCTCCCCTAGTTGCCCATGTGTTTACTTTATTATGTTCCTCTGGAAGTATGTTATGGGAGTTGGTTTAGATTGTTGTTGATTGGACTTATATTGATTTATGGAGTATTGCCTTGATACATCTTTGGTGTACTTTGTGGTTTTGTATGATCTCATTGATGTTTGACTTATGACCTTGTACTCTTATGGTACTGTGATATGATGTTATTGTATTGTTTAATTGCAATTTGGAATTGTATTATGTTCCTTAATTCAGTTTGATTTGGAAGTGTTTCATGATCATCCTTTGGTTACTTGTTTATTTGTCATTGCTTTGATTTATGTGATGGGATTTATGACTTTAAGTTATTATGTTGTCTCTTGGATGTTGTTGATTATGTCATTGTAATCCTTGAGTTTTATGATACTTTTGTATGTTGTTGAGTTTTGTGGTTCCCTGTTTTAATGTTCTTGGTTGAGGACTCTTTCTTGTCAGCCCCTTTAGCATGGGGGGTGGGTCTTCGGACCCACATGGTTGGGTGGAACGTGCTAAGCACCCCATTGGGTCCCCAATCGAGGATCGAGAGGTGCGGTTTGGTGCTGTTGCGGTGACTCTAGAGTTGTATCTGTCTTGGAGCCAGTTATGATATTGTGCATCATGTTATCTTGTTGTATGGTTTCCATTCATGATTGGAAACACTTTTGTATCATTGTACCTCTAGAACATTGTACTGTAATGTAATGTTAACTCGGTGTGGATATTGGCTGTGGCAATTGTTATTCAATGTGTTAAGTTAATTATGCATATGTTGTATTTATGTACACAGATGGTTTCTTATCAATGATTATCATGTATGTGTTACATTTGTTAATGTTTACTTTGTTATGGATTATATCTTTGGATTTTATTCTTTATTCTCGTTGTGTGGATCTTAGTCTTGTAATGACTCCTCGTGTACCCCAAGGGATGTATGTGTTAATGAATCTACTTAAATGAAATTCATGTCATGTCTTAATGTGTTTTACATGTATGTTATGTTAACTTTTTTAAAAAATAAAATAAAAAAATTATTGTTTAATTGTCCTTTGGGGTTCACACGACGGGGCGTTACAATGAAATGGGAGAAAAATGTAGTCAAATCTTTCATTTTGGCTATAATATGATTATGTTATAAAATGTGATCATGTTTTGTTACCATAAAAACAAAAAGAAAAAAAACTCAACTATCCATTCATAGCTATGACTTGGAGAGGAGTATGGGTATTTTGAGAAAAAATAAATTATTTTTTACACAATTGACCCTACCCCAAGTTTTTTGGTAATGTCATGTCAAAGGAGAGGTAAGTACAAAATATTTTTTTATGGTTTTTAATAAAAACATGTTTATATTTTTTTATAGATTCAACTATTTTGAAATATATTTCTTGTGTTCTTTTTGTAATAACAACTTCATAAATCCTAACCCAAAATATAGTATACTTGAATAAATATTTTAAAGCTCATCTTGTATCATCCCAATCTACTCCTACCCTTCCAACAAACCCTAGGGAAAGCTAAAAGAGAAATTATTAGGGCATTTAAATTTTTTTCTAAATGACTAGTTTTATTGAATCCAATGCATCCATAGGAAACTCACACCATGCATTGCTTGATTCATCATTGGAAAAAAATGGTGAAACAAGTTGACTCAATCATGAGACAAATGATAAATTAAAATTTCATAGAGATTTATGTCACCAATATAATACAATAATGTTATCTTACAATGAAGTGAGAAATCTAGATAATCATATTATATTTTGTGAGTTTTTATTGATCCCAAAACTAATACACCCCTTCCAATGAATTTGTAGAGATTTCCAATTCATTGGTACACTCATAAAGTGATATAAAAAATGATTGGGACATGTGGTGGATGGTCTTTGACCATTCTCCATGTAATAACCATGAGGTGCCACTATATTTTTTGAGTAAAAAATGCTATAAATTTGTCCTTCATAAAATTCTCAATTATTTTTGTGGAGTTTTAGAGTAGAGGTAGAGGATCTACCCATGATATACTATCTAAGCTCATGGAATACCAAACCTTCAATGCTGATCACCAGCCTAAAAATTTGTACATCATGTGATGATGCCATCAACATCAAGGAGATTGTGGAGTTGCAAACTCTGCATGCCATAGCTAGTATCAAAGACACCCTTATACGACATGGAAAATAATTTTCCCATAATTATGGTCTAATAAATTATGACCAGGTAGAAAGATCATTGAGTTCTAGTGCTTCTACCTTCCACGCATACTATAGTTGTTATCATTTTTTCTCTAGATAAGATTGTGATCCATAGATTTCAAAGGGTGTCACCTCCCATGAGTGCATTCACTATCACTATAGATATATTGGGAGAAAAAAGGGTGACCAATGATCAATGATGACCTATTACACAATTTATCTAGTGATCATGTATGTAATACCCCTCCTCTTACTGTTTGGATTTATTATTTTTCTATGCGTTCGTTGCTACTTGTGATTGTGATGATACTATTATTGTTTGATTTGGTTAGTTAGACGTTAGGTGATGTTGTTATTTCATTATGGACATTATTATTTCATACGACTTTATGGTTGGTTATATTAGTTGATTTTCAGAATTATGATATGATGCAGTGATTTAATTAGTTATGTTATGAGATGAATTGTTAGTTTAGAAATGTTATTTTATCAGTTATATTATAATTGTTAGGATAGGTGTGATGAAGGACAATATAGCATCATTCGTTCGCGAGTGCCCTGCTATGTTACGATTCCTTCTCACAACGCAGTGCTTTGATTTAATGCTTCAATTTTATATATATGTATGCACATGTACACAACTTCATTTGTATGTAGGATTTGCAGGTACAAGTCTCGATTCCACCTGCTTCGGCAGGACAGGGCGAGCACCAATAGCCCAATGGTTAAATGTTGAAACAGAGGTGACGATGAAGTTCTCCTGTCCCATGATGTCAGATCGTCTCGTTGGATTGGTATTGTTCTTTTTTGTAATAGTTAGGATCATTTGTAACTCTATTAAGAGATTTATCATGGATGTATTTATGTGATGTTTATTATTCTTGCATCATGGTTTTGGGATGTATCCTTATTCATGGTTATTTTAATATAAATAATATTGTTGTAATCTTTATCTTTATTTCCATTTAGTTGTTGCGATGTAACCTCGCGTGCCCTAGAGAACCAAGTGTGTTAATGCTATGAAATATGCTATGTGGTTATGGTTTTGTTATTGCATGTCTAATGTAATTGTTTTAAAAAAAAAAAATTATTTGCATTGTGTGTGTGTTCTCTGGGGTTTGCACGATGGGCGTTACAACTTGGTATCAGAGCATAGGTTCATACACTGGGCACTATGTGTGCTCACTATGTAACCTTGCGTTTAGTCCTTAGAGTATAGAGTTTCATTTTTTTTTGTTGTGTTTGTTGTGAACCTAAGTTTATTCCGTTAGCCGGTCCCTGGGTAATGGTGCAGGAAACTGATGGGAAAGGATAGGACCCTCGGTGTAGTGCGCAATGCACCGATATCCTTCCTATCAAGGATGCACTATGAACCCTTGTGTCATTGTGTGATGTGGTTTCCAGTGATGTGAGTTATGTGTGTGGTTTGTGGCATGGTTTCTGTGTGGTTGTTGTGTGCTTACTCTTATCTATTTAATGGCTTCCTGGAGTAAGCCATATCCTTGGGGGGGAGGATGTAATACCCCCATGTTACTAATACTTTTATTATTATTTGTTACTCTTATGTGTGAGCTTGATGCTAGTTTCTAATGGTGATTAGTTCACCGTCTTGGTGTGTGAGGATGCCTCCTGTATTTGGGAATCTTATTTCCTTTTTGTTTACTGGCTTCTAGGAGTAAGCCGATTTTATGAGGGGGAGGATGTAATACCCCTCCTCTTACTGTTTGGATTTATTATTTTTCTATGCGTTCATTGCTACTTGTGATTGTGATGATACTATTATTGTTTGATTTGGTTAGTTAGACATTAGGTGATGCTGTTATTTCATTATGGACATGATTATTTCATACGACTTTATGGTTGGTTATATTAGTTGATTTTCAGAATTATGATATGATGCAGTGATTTAATTAGTTATGTTATGAGATGAATTGTTAGTTTATAAATGTTATTTTATTAGTTATATTATAATTGTTAGGATAGGTGTGATGAAGGACAATATAGCATCATTCATTCGCGAGTGCCCTGCTATGTTGCGATTCCTTCTCACAACGCAGTGCTTTGATTTAATGCTTCAATTTTATATATATGTATGCACATGTACACAACTTCGTTTGTATGCAAGATTTGTAGGTACAAGTCTCGATTCCACCCACTTCGGCAGGACAGGGCGAGCACCAATAGCCCAACGGTTAAATGTTGAAATAGAGGTGACGATGAAGTCCTCCCGTCCCATGATGTCAGATCGTCTCGTTGGATTGGTATTGTTCTTTTTTGTAATAGTTAGGATCATTTGTAACTCTATTAAGAGATTTATCATGGATGTATTTATGTGATGTTTATTATTCTTGCATCATGGTTTTGGGATGTATCCTTATTCATGGTTATTTTAATATAAATAATATTGATGTAATCTTTATCTTTATTTCCGTTTAGTTGTTGCGATGTAACCTCGCGTGCCCCAGAGAACCAAGTGTGTTAATGCTATGAAATATGCAATGTGGTTATGGTTTAATGTTATTGCATGTCTAATGTAATTGTTTTAAAAAAATAAAAAATAAAAAATTATTTGCATTGTGTGTGTGTTCTCTGGGGTTTGCACGACGGGCGTTACAATGTACATGTATTTTAATATGAATTTTTATATCTTACATTTTATACTTAAAATATTAACATGTAAATTAATCTATAATTCAATAATTGAGTTAGTATTGTGTATTTACTATATATTTCATGGTCTAACTTCATAGAGTGGTACATCATTAACCATTTCACTCTTACCATCATACATGCCTATTGATAGTGGCAACTATGACATTGGTTTCACTGAGGTACATTGTAACATGTTTTACATTTTTTTTATTGCAAGATATCATATTATTGTTTATGTATACTTGAGTTGCTCAATTAAATATATCATTTTTTATTTATTTGACAAGTTCATCTATCACACCTCTTGATCTATGAGAAAAATTGAATGAATTATCATGTTGCTACAATAATTTCATCCTAGATGTGTCTAACACATGCATAAGTATAAATGTATTCATTTCACTGTCATTAGTTTGCCTCAATTAACATAATTAGATATTATAAAATAATAAATATATGTTGTTTTTGTTGTGCTACAAATTGATACAAACACTCCTATCTAAAGATAGATAGACCTCTCTTGATGATGATGAATGTCGAGTGTTTATTAGATGATAGGCTATTTGTTTGAAGTTTTCACTGGGATTTTCATCAGCCTAGCCGTGAATTGGATTTGCTGGCGCTAGAGATGTCCTGGCCGACGGTGACTTGACTAGGTTTTTTTTATGGTGACGTGGATCTTGGTAATTATGTGGGTTGGCGGTGGTGGAGTTGGTCGCCTTGATATGCAGAAAAAAATGCTAAGTGTTTTCTTGTGTGAGGGTTAATGCATCCTTCTCTTCTTGTATGATGGCGTGAGACACAGTAAATACGATATTCAATGTTACAATGTGGGAAAGTATACTCTGAAATGTGCCAGAAAATATATTGATTAAGTTGCATTATCGAAAGAGCCATTGTGGTGTTGGTTTGATAGCAGACTATTCTAAAAATCATCACCTTCGGCTCCATGGTTGGTTTGATAGCATACTATTGTAAAAATCATCAGCATCGGCTCAATTTTATAGCAGATTGGAGGGTTTTAAAACTATTGTTCTTCACAATCTGTAAGTCATTTTACATGGGTGTTTTGCATAAATGAACTATTTATTGTTTATGTTAAAACTGTTGTTCTTCAGAATTTGTAAGTCATTTTACATGGGTGTTGCAGTGTGGGAAAGTATAGTCTTAAATGTGCCAGAAAATATATTGATTAAGTTGCATTGTCAAAAGAGCCATTGTGGTGTTGGTTTGATAGTAGACTATTCTATAAATCGTCGCCTTCAGTTCCGTGGTTGGTTTGATAGGAGACTATTGTAAAAATCATCAGCTTCAGCTCCGTTTTAGAGTAGATTGGAGGGTTTTAAAACTGTTGTTCTCTGCAATCTGTAAGTTGTTTTACATGGGTGTTTTGCATAAATGATGTATTTATTGTTTATGTTAAAACTGTTGTTGTTTGAAATATGTAAGTCATTTTACATGGGTGTTTGGCATTATGGTTTTGTACCATGGATGGAGAAATTGCAGTTAAATCTTCTTCTTTCATCAAAAAATATGGTTAGGGTTAGTAATTTTTTCATCACTCATTTATTGTTTGTAGTTATCTCTATGCATTTTTGGCCTTATACCCATTAGCATAGGAGAAATTGTAGTTAAATCTTGTTTCTTTCATCAAAAAATCTGGTTAGGGTTAGTAATTTTATCACCCTCAGTTTATTGTTTTAGTTATCTCAGTGCATCTTTTTCATTACACCCATTAACATAGGACCAATTGCAAATTAACACAAGAGTGATTGCATATATATATATATATATATATATATATATATATATATATATATATATATATATATATATATATATATATATATATATATATATATATATATATGCAGAGGGTTAGTATGAAAGAAAAAAAATGTTGGAGATAAAATTAGCTTGGTGGCTATTAAGTGTTATTCTTTCTAATATCTCTTTTATCTGTTCAATTTATTTGTTTGAAGTTTTTGATGGGATTTTCGTCAGCCCATCCGTGAATAGGATTTTTCATGTAATAACTCTTTTATAATTTATCTATTTGTCTATAATATTTAGTGCCAGGAAATGTAGCTTGAATTTTTTATTAAGTTTGTGGCGTTATAGGCATTTTTTTAAGGTTATTGCTACTCATTGGATTTACAAGTTCTATTTAATTTGGGTTTCGTGCCAAAGAATGTAGCTCAAATTTTGAATTGAAAATCCAACACTTACACAGATTGTTTGTCTTGTATGCATATGTTTAGTGTGGTTTTTCGATCATCTGTGATTTACCTATGATTCTTAAGTGTTTTTCTAATAGTTTTTTACAATTTCCCTATTTTGTCTATAATATTTAGTGGCAAATAATGTAGCTTGAATTTTGAATTGAGAAGCCAACTGTTACATAAATTTTTTTGTTACACCTTGTCTAGATAGTGATAGAATTTCAGGTAAGCAGGAATATGCTGCAAACTCAAATCTATACATGCATTTGACTTAAATTGGGTACTTCACTTTGAATATTCTTTGTAAGTAATTTCACATACATAGATGTCCATATCTAAACTTTTTTGGTCAAGGGAAATTGGAAAAGACCTATTAGAAAAACACTTAACAATCACAGGAAAATGACAAATGTTGGAAAACCCACATTAAATAGAACTTTAGAATATGGAGAATAGAACATTCAAACTATGATAATGAATAGTTTGTATGGGGAACTGGAAAAAAGAATATCATGAAGAATAGTTTGTTATGGGGAAGTTCAAACAGTTGAGAAAAAGGAATATCATGAAGGATATTGGTACAAACAAAAATAAAAATTGAAAAAGAGCTATTAGGAACACACTTAAGAATCACATGAAAATGAAAGATGTTCTGAAACCCACATTAAATAGAACTTTAAAATATGGAGTTCATAGAAGAGGAAAACTACAATAATGAATAGTTTGTTATGGGGAATTGAAAAAAAGAATATCATGAAGAACAGTTTGTTGTGGGGAAGTTGAAACAAATGAGGAAGAAAGAATATAATGAAACATATTGATATAAGACACTTCCATCCCATGTAATTAGCAAGATCTACCGCTTACATAAACAAACTTGAGAAGTTTGTTCCATGGAGCTTCAAGTAGATTAGGAAAAAAAGAATATCATGAAACATATTGATACAAGATTCGGGCTAAGTTCTTTGTTAATAAAATTGAAGACAAATAGATAAATTGTATAAGAGGTGTTAGAATAACAATTATTTACTACAAGTCATTTTACATGGGTATTTTGCATAAATGATTTGTCTATAATATTTAATGCCAAGCAATGTAGCTCGAATTTACAATTAAGTCTGTGGTGTTATACACATTTTGTAGAGATTGTTGCATCATATAATTTTTGTCATAGCCTAAAAAAAATAGGTATCGTCATAAAGAACTGGGTTTAAATAATTGATTTGGCAAGTTGAAAAGATATTTGTATAAGCGTGGAGAAAAAAATAGTTTGGTGGCTTTTAAGTGTTATTCTAATAGCTCTTTTATCTGTTCAACTTTATATTTTTAGCTGATAGGCTATTTGTTTGAAGTTTCCATTGGGATTTTCATCAATCCACCCATGATAGGATTTGTCATCTAATAGCTCTTTTACAATTTCTCTGTTTGTCTATAATATTTAGTGCTAGGCAATGTAGCTTGAATTTATGTGTATATATATGTATTGAATTCCCCATTTCATATTTAAAAAATACATATAGGCAGAAATATATATCCATATATACAGACGAAGACCACTATGGCTCATTTGAGAATGCAACCACAATTTATATATGCACATGTATATCTAAACAATTGTGTATGGTATCTTTATTTGTATTTAGGTAGACTTTGATTTAAAAATAGCATATATGTAAGTATTATTTCACTTTTGAGAAAATTGCTACAATACAACCATAGCATTAAATGATATAGCATTGAGATGTTGTTAATAACATAGCATTTAATGGTCCAATATGTGTAACATGTTCATAAGAAATCTATAAAATTGATCGCACCTTGGCAGTGAATGTCCCTATTGAAACTAAATACTAAAAACATTGTAGATTGCATTTGTTTGGTCCTACCATCTTGATTACCATTGTCTAGCACCGCGAGCAACCATTTACCATTCAGATTTTGTGTTTGAAGGTGGCCAAGAGTCCCCATGTGGCATATATATTTTAATAAGCTCTGAAGTTAAAAACATGTTGCTGGTTTGCACAACTTTTTTACTTTGCTTATTGTTTGTTCGACCTGTTGTGCAACTCTCACATAATTCCCATTTTGTGCATCTTTGGCTCTATACACATTAACATAGGAGCAATTGTAGATTAATAGCTCCTCCCCTTGAAATTTATGAAGAGAGAAAACATCCAGAGTAGATTTTCCCTCAATTGAGTGGCTGAGAAGGCTACAAATTCAAACCTTTTGTTGCCTATAATAATGCCATACTTCGGAGTAGACAATATCTTATTGGCAACAAAAGGTTTGAATTTGTAGCCTTCTCAGCTAGTCAATTGAGGGAAAATCTAGTCTAGATGTTTTCTCTCTTCATAAATTTCAAGGGGAGGAGTTACATAGTGAGGAAAAAGTATGGTATACACATCTATTTAGATATAGTAGTGTGTATATAAATAGATATATACATGTGTACATATGGATATATATATATGGTTATATCTATGTATCTTTAAATGTGCAAACAAAAGGGAAATTCAATGCATATATGTACTTAAAATCATTTCTATTCTTATTGTTGTATAGCCTATTGTTTGGATAAGAAAGGGTGAAAGGACCAGCTAGCAGCATATACAAATATCTACATATAGCTATATGTAGAAATATAGTAAAATAATAAAAACCTGAATGGATATATACATAAGCAACCTCAAAGATAAATAGATACATATAGGGGTATATACATTTGCATTTATCATTTTTATTCTTGTTGATGTATCCCCTAGTGTTTGGACAGTATTAAAAGTGAATTTCTATTCTTGTTCTTGTATCTCGTGTTGTTTGGACAATATTAAAAGTGGAATAGTTATAGATCAATAGTTATAAGTTGTCTACCAATTTCCATTGGGTTGTTGCAATACATTAATCTTTTATTTTAATTGTGAAATAGAGCTATCAATTAGTCAACTCAAATTGTAACATTTTGTCCCTACAAAAAGTTCGCAGAACTATGTCTATGGAATCGGGCTTTGTTGATGGGTCTCCAGAGCCCCCCAATATTGATTTGTTGACATATCCCATTGGTTCTACTATGGAGTTCGACTCTGAGGGCGTGAACCACTAGCCTTCAGATCCTAATTGCTTAAGTATAAATTTCCTTTTTGTTATACCTAAACTGTAAATTTGTTGTTATTGTTTCCAATTTTCTTGGCTTTAAGGTGTGTACACACATGGGTGAGCCTGGAAAAGCATATAGATGTGGAAGTAGACACGCATTGATATTTTCTAGCATATAAAAACATCCCTTCCATGTATATGTATATGTATATGTATACGTATGTATATATATATGTATATGTATATGTATATGTATATGTATGTGTATATGTATATGTATGTATATGTATATGTATATGTATATGTATGTGTATTGTGTGAATTGTGTCATGTAAATAAATGAGTAATAAAACCACACAATCAATAAAACATATTATATTAGAGAATTGGATCACAAAACTAATCGGATTGAAACACAACAAATTCCCTAAAATCGTTCCATTATTTCCTATCTTCAAGGATTCATGAAATCATAATGGCTCTTAGATTGTTTACGCACTTATGACCTTTTAGAATGACAAATTGAAGAATGAAATACTAGAAAATGCAAGAAATCTGTTCCTACATGATTGATAAACTATGTGATTTGATGAGTGATGCTATGATGAAGATATGATGCTAAAAGTTGTGATGCAAATGTTGTATGAAAGCTAATATGATAATGGAAATGTAGCTAATAACTAATCCATGATTGTAAACTAATATGATTCTATAATGCTAATTACTAAATGCTCCAATGCTAAATGCTCAAACACTAAATGCTCTCATGAAAATTTTGCAGAGTAAGTTTTCTCAAAGATGGGATATGAAAAGCTGGAGAATGATGTTGTATTTATAGGATTTCCAAGGCATATTGTGATGTGGTAGCAACCAACAATCATGATATTAGCTGGAAAGATCGAGGGTGGAGGATGAAGAAGTTAGAGGGAATCATGGAGTGTTCGCTTTAATAGAACACTTTGTCAAGTGTGAGAATAAATGGAGGAAGAGAGCCAAGTGTCCAAGGTTGTTTCAGAATTTGTTGAGGAAAAAGCCCATTTAAATATTAAGGATATTTAAATTTATGAGACAATTGATGAGGTGCCAAGAGGAAAAGTTGTAGACATGTGATTAAATTTAAATTTGGAATTATTCAAATTTATTGAGAAGATATTAATTAAATAAAACAAACTATTGGAATTTGGCATGAGTTTTCCACAGTCCATGAAGATAGAACATAAAGCTTTTTGATTAAACTGTGTATGAGTTTCAATCAATACATAGTTTAATCCAAAAGCTTTTTGTTCTATTGGAATTTGTTTATTTAATTAAAATTAGAGGAATATGATTTACGAGAAGAGGAATTAGAAAGTGTGAACAATATAAATAAATTTAGAGTTTATTTATAAGTAGATGAAATAAGAGGTTTATTAATTAGATACCTTGTATTTAATTAATTGATTATCCTGACCGATTTTAGGTGTATACATTTTTTCCCTCTTTGAAGTGATGTGTTTACACATTACTTCAAAGAAAAATTTGCTGTTAGTGCTGACAATTTTTTTTGATATTCCCCCAATGCTGATTTTCTAGTAATAATGGATATATGGCCCCTCAGGAGATAAATCAATGAATTTTGAATATTTTGAATTTTTTATGATTTTCTGATGATTTGATGACAATTTCAAATTTTTAATGTTGTTGAGTCGATTTATCTCTTGAAAAGTGATGTTGAACCTGTTAGGTGATGAATTGATTAATTAAGCCCCTTTGAAAAATAAAATAAATCAATCTCATTAAAAATCCCACTTAATCACCCTTTAAAAGGTTAAAAGATGTGATTTGAAGTTCATTTGTGCTATTTGGATTTTGAAAATTGAGTGATTAGAGTAACCTAGTGCAAATTGAGCAAGATAGTGATTTCGATCCAAACCCACCGATTCAAGCGCATGTGACGTCACAATCGCTCGGCCACGTATGGACCTCCTGTACGTACCCCGAAAAACCTCCTCGCAATTTTGAATTTCATTTTCTCACATTTTTTTTAATGTTTGAAATCAGTTTGATCATGTTTTAGCACATTCAGGCTCCGATGTAGCACATCGGGTATCTAGTCTAGCGCATAGGATAGATTAGTGCATAGGGTCATTTGTTTAGCGCATTTAGCCAATGATGTATGCATCGAGATTTTTAGTGCATTGAAGCCTAGATTTAGTGCATCTGATAAATGATGTAGCACATATAGGTCATGAATTAGCACATAGTGCTATCTTCTAGCACATTAGGTAATTTAGCACATTCATGTAGTGAAATAGCACATTGATAACTTTTGTTGGTGCATAGAAACCCTGTTATGGCACATTGAGAGTATTTTCTAGCAGGGTAAGTGCAAGAAGTTGAGTCCATGAAACATGGAAGTTTTTGCCTTAGCCAAAAAAATGAAATCGACATTGCAAAAATGGGATCCCGCTTTCTAAGAAACGGGATCCCGCTTTCTAAGAAATGGGATCTCGCTTTTTAAAAAATCGAGATCCCGTTTTTAAAAAAAATTGTTTTTGGAAATTTTAAAAACGAGATCCCGTTTTGAAAATTTTCCAAAATGGAAATTTCCAAAATAGAAAGTTTTCAAAACGGATCCCGATTTGAAAAATTTCCATTTTGGAAAATTTTCAAAATGGGATCCCATTTTTAAAATTTCCAAAAACGAAAATTTCCCATTTTTTGCAATTTTGAAAACGGGATCCCATTTTAAATAACGAGATCCTGTTAGATCCCATTTTGTAGAACCGAAATGGGATCCCGCTTTACAAAACAGGACCCCGTTTCCAAAAAATTGAAATTGGGTTTTCTTTGTGGGTGGGTTTCTACCTTGTATTTTGGTTTGGGAAAAGCATTGGGAATCCAAATCTAGGCCTTCAACCTTGTTTGACTTGCAAGTTGAAGGTCCTAACAATGTTAGAGAAAAGTACCGAGTTTGGACATATGGCTAATGACTTTTTTTGCAAAATTTTTTGACGAAATTAAAACCCATTTTAGATGAGACAATGCAGATTCTAAATATGTAATTTTATTTACAATTGGAATATTTTTTCTATTTTTATTAATTTCTGATGAAACTGGTCCATAAACTTTAAATATTAGGGTTTTTAATTTTTTAATAACTTTTGATCAACATAACATTTTGACAAACAGATTGCACGAGAACAAACTTCAGACAATTCTTTTTAATTTTTATTTTTTAAAATAAAAAAATGATAAGTTAAGGTCATCTTATGCGTGTCGTACACAACGATTTTTCAAAACGACAAATATGCTTAATAAAAATTAACAAAAAAAAAATTCAATAAAAAATTACAAAAAAATATTGAGAACAAGCTTCAGTGAGTCACAAATCTTTTCCCAAAAGGATTTAGAAAAATACAATAATTTATGTCAAAATATGGATGTTGTACACGTGCATGGTATGGTAAAAGAAAGTGACTTTTAAACAGTGGTTTTTAGAAATGCCTATTGAAACTCAATTTGTACAACCTGGGTATTGAAATAAATTACATATTTGGAAACTAGACTCCGAGTACTACATTTTATGATTAGTGACTTTTTTGAAGATTCCATCTCTAAGTGCTTCAAATTTTAAGGTCAAATGTGTCAAATGTTGAAAATCAAGGAAAACACTCACTTTTTGGCCAAAAAGTGGACTCAACTTCTTGCCAGCACCCAACGCATCTATGTTTTTAGCGCTTTGAGACACTATTTTAGTGTATCTAGGGAAGAATGATAAAATTTAGATTAGACTCCTTGATTTTGATGATTGTTGATTGCGTCAGCTGTTGATTTGATGTTTGATGATGTTGATAGATTAGATGATGATTGATCTCATGATAGGTGAGATTCAATGATAGGATGATGATGATTGACCTCATGATAGGTGAGGATCAATGATAGATTGATAATTGACCTCATGATAGGTGATGATCAATGATAGGAACTCACGAGATATGATCAAAATCTCATTAGAGTTGATTAGATTGATAGGTTGATTGATGTTGATTGATTGATAAGATTGTTGATTTGTGATATGTTATGATGATAGGAGCCTTCTACAGTACTCATGTTGCGAGAGCATTTCCTAAGGAATTGGGATTTGATTCCACCTGGATCAGACTGATCTAAATGTGATTGGACGATGCGGATTGACTTCATTCATAAATATGCCCCAACATAGGGTTAACAGGGGACTTCTGACCACTTTGGCAGAGAGGTGCTGAATGACCACAACACCTTTCACTTACCCACTGGTGAGATGAAAGTGACACTAGAGGATGTTTACCGAATTTTGAGGATTCCTGTTGTGGGAGAGTTGGTTGTGTATGATTCCACAGAGCAGGGAGGTATAGATGCATTGCGGAGAGTCTTTGAGGATGATCATTTTTGTGGCTATGAGATTCCATGGCAAGAGATGGTTGATGCATACACAACCTTGCCATGTGTTCTTGCTAGATTTATTGGAGGATTTCTATGTCCCAACCATAGGTCAAAGGGACTTTCAATCGGTTGGGTCAGATTTTAGAGAGCATGATTACAAAGGGGACTCGATATGCTTACGGATCCTGCATGCTTGCAAATTTATACCATGATCTTCACTAGGTTGTTTATCTTAGAGGGGAAATTTATTGGCGAGAGTGATACTACTACAGATATGGGTGTGGAAGCACATAGCTGTCACTCGTCACGTGGAAGAGAGACAACGTCTAGCTGGTCGTCCATATGTTCATGGATACATAGGTCCAGTTGTCCAACATAAGCTGGAAAAACTGGAGTATTGGAGGAGGGTATTGGATGATCTCAATACATTTACATGGAGGCCATATCTTGTCTGTGAGTGGTGGTTGGAGGATGACACCGAGATGCCCTATGTGTGCAAGACCAGATATTTGATTGGGAGGACACCATTCATGATTGAGAGATTCTTTCTTGGGAGAGTGTTGTGATAGTATAGCAGACTACAGGTCATGCCCTAGGGAGTGGCTCTTTATGCATGAAGATAGGTGGATATACCAGAGTGGAGACCCACTTTATCATATGATGAAATGGTTGAGGAGTACCAGGGACTCCAGGAAATGATATGGGGGTATCACTTGAAGATTATAGAGGCTGCAATATCATAGGAGTATGCCCACTACTTCTTTTTGCATCCCTTCCCATGGATTTCTAGTCCAAATGAGCTAGTACCTTTGTTGGATGATGATGAGAGGGCACCACCACATGTACCCAGGCAGAGGAGAGATAGAGGAGATAATGAGGAGGAGGAGGGAGAGAGTAGTGATGATGGAGATGGGGATGGAGATGGTGGAGGTGGTAGAGATGATGGTGAGGGAGATGGAGATGAGGGTGGTGGTGGACTAGTGCTAGATGTGCAGGACTTCAGAGTACCCCAGAGGAGGAGATCCCTAGTGGCTACAACACAGTAGCATGTTCAAATTTGGTTTCCCTCACGGTAGAAATAGACTCAGATAGCTGCTTTGTAGGCCTAGGTTGAGACATTACAGGGACAACTGGCACAGATATAGGGTCAACTACAGACACAAGCACAGGCCTAGGCTCAGGCACATGCACAGATTGCTATGCTCACCACGAAGAGAGATAGCTTGATACAATAGTGTGAGCAGGAAGAGGGCTTGGTAGAGAGATTGCAGAGAGTGGCCGAGGGAACCTCAACAATAGATTACCTTAGGGAGGTACGACACTTCGTGAGGGAGGCCGAGTATTACAAAGGATGATATCATGAGGTAGTGCCTCCAGAATGTCTCTGGTTAGTTATGCTTAATCCACCAGTGCTCGCAGTCATTCCAGGACAGCCAGCAGGGGTGTTATAGGGCCACTACCTCTCAGAGATCCATGGATAGGTCTGTCGGGTGGTGTAGCAGGAGGCACACGACCAACATTGTCTAGGGGGAGCAACACATAACTCCATTATGATCACCTCTAATGTATTTATGATCTATATATGTGATGTATACTCAGATTTAATTGAGACATTATGGTTTCTACCATTTTTTAGATGTTATATCTCTCTACATATTTGGACATCATTGTACACTTGACATTATTATTTTGAGATTTATATGAGATGCAACGACGATTAGCGATCTATGTGTTTATGTGTGTTTATGATGGATGCCTATGATGAGTGCATTTTCTTTCCATTTTATATGCTACGTGATATTTATATGATGCTTATATGATTATGTTTAGATGTAATGATGATATGTTGATGCATGGATGATGATTCTATATGTTCTTACACATGGTTCTTTTATGCTATTTGAGATGAATGCGATTATGCAAATGATATGTGATGCAATTTATTTTTGTATTTTCTTGATGCAAATATATGTGATGTAATGCATGAATGAATGTATGATGTAATAATGCTTTTTAATATATGTATGATATGCAAATGATTATGAAACTACATGAGAATGATATGTTTTTGTTAATGTCAAGTATACTCAATCCATTAATGGTAGAGATAACATCATCTTGAAAATTGTGCCAGCCTTGGAACATCCATAAATACAGATGCAAAACTAATATGGATGCAATCTAACTTAACCATACAAATCTAATATGCAAATGTTGTCATCATAGTAGCCAATTTGTCATGCTTTTGTCATCATTGAGCCTTTAAAATGTTGAAAGTGAGTACAAACATCAATGGTATAATTAGACCATGATGACCTAAGTACTACTTCCATAATTTTTGATATTGCAAGTTAACACAAGCATCTAGGTATAATTAAACCGAGATGACTTGAGCATTTCTTGCATAAAATAGATAAGAGTTAATAGTTTTCCTATGAAAATTCAGAATGTCATCAGTGATACGTTGTAGAGAATGTCTCAAGACAATTCACATAGTAATAATGATCAACTCACATACAACAGACAAAGAAAAATAATACTCCTTCCTAGCTCCTCTAATTCAAGACATGCTTGAGGTGGTCCAGAGATATGATAATAAAAATCAAAGTACAATAGTTGAATATTCATGCTAACGTGATAAAACCATGATTTAGAAGAACATCATCCATTTAAATTTGTTTTGATTTGACTGATTTAGCTACCTAATATGGATGGTTGATGTGTAAAATCTAATGATTGATTTTCAATTTCAAGTTGCACTATGATCGTGGTGTTCGTGACGTTGTCCTATTGTTGTTTGTATGTTGGTTTAAACTCAAAGTTTATTGCCCCTGGTGAGCTCAGGATTTTTCCCCTAGTCTAGGGTGAGACATGGCCGCAATGCCAAGATATGTCCATGAAGCTTTCCAATGATAAGCAGAATGATGGCGAAAGAGAATGGTGAAAGTGAATGGTCGACACCTGCTCAAATAGATGGAAAATCTAATCTATCATAAATAGCGCTTGTTGCCAGGTTTTCACTACTTATTTTTATTGCACTTTTTTAGATTTTTTTTATTTTTTTACTTTTTTGTATTTTCAATTTTTCAATTTTTTTTTATTTTTCCTTTTTACTTTTTTTTATTATCACCAAGACACTTGTTTGTCATGTTTTCATCAGGGTGGCCATTTTTTTTAGTACATTTTCTAATTTTTTTTGTATTTTTTCAAGACTTTTATCGTGCACTGGATGAGCTAGGTGTAGAACTTCTTGAGATGTAGGTTGTTGATGTGTTCTTCAAATAGTTCCCCTTCAGGCATAGACAGTTGATAGGCTTCCAATCCAAAGACTGATATAATGAAAAAAATGACCTAACCGGTTTGGTTCAAATTTTCCTTTGTTTTCTCGATCTTGTTGGTTTCGAGGATTTTATTTTAGGACCAAGTCACCAACCTAAATTTTTTTTGGTTTTACTCTATGATTATAAATTCTTGACATCCTCTTTTGATAGGATTTTAGGTGATCAACTACTTGCTGTCGACACTCATCTAATATTTCCAACTCCTATAGCCTGGATATTCTATTATCTCAAAGACACTCATAGGGATGGTAGCTCAACTTCAATAGGTATAATGGCCTCTGATCCATAGACAAGAGCATAGGGTGTAGCTCCTGTCGGGGTGCATATACTGGTATGATAAGCCCACAAAGTAGGGTTCAATTGAATGTGCCAATCAAGTCCAACATTGCAGATGGTTTTCTTCAATATTTTCAAAATGGTTTTGTTTGAGGCCTCCGCTTGGCCATTTCCTTGAGGGTAGTAAGGTGTGGAAAATTGATACTGGATATGAAACCTTTCACAAAGTTCTTGTACATCCTGATTCTTGAAAGGTCTGCCGTTGTCCATGACAATGGACTGAGGAATACCATATCAACAAATAACGTAATTCACGATGAAGGATGCAATTTGTTTTTCAGTGATTGTAGTTAAGGGAATAGCTTCAATACACTTTGTAAAGTACTCTATAGCTATGATGATGAACTTGTGCCCATTGGAAGATGATGGATGTATCTTACATATGAGGTCAAGTCCCCATTGGCAAAAAGGCCATGTTGATGCAAATGGTTGTAATTCCTGTGCTAGTACATGTATCAGGTTTCCATGGATTTGACATTTTTGGCACTTCTTGACAAATTGAAAAGACTCATTCTCCATATTTGGCCAGTAATACCCCAAGTGTAGGAGTTTTTTAGCGAGAGTTAGACCACTTGAATGAGTTCCAAAGATACCTTCATGAACCTCACGTAAAGCATTCTTAGCTTCATTACGTTCAAGAAACCAAAGGAGAGTACCATCAAGACCTCATTGATAAAGTACATCAGCTATCAGGGTATGTCGATCTGCTAGTCGAATAAAGTTTCATTTTTGGTTGCAGGATAAATCTAGTGGTAGGGTATTATCTTGTAGATAGGTGTAGATCTTCCCATAGATAGAAGCATTAGCCTCAACTAGATGGTATATGACTTGGGATTCGGGGTTATCATAGGTGGGGTTAAACAATTGTTCCACCATGAACTCATAACGAGCTCATTTTTTAGGTATCTATAAGGGGCGGGTGCATGAAGTTGGGTTACACTTTTGTGGCCAATTCCAAAAAAAATTTGAAAATGACATAACGCGCTCACGTTATGTCATTTTAAAAGCAAAATAAAAAGTGAAAGTGATTCATTTTCTATTGTCTATTTTTTTGCTCTACCCGCGGCCAAAAACCCTCATTTTCACACTCGCATTTTAGGAGGAGGCATTCTACAAAATTCATCAACAATAGTTGATTTTTCTTTGCAAAGATGGCGCCACGATGATGAAGAGGTGTGGGAGGTAAGTATTGTTTGCTATTTGTTTTGAATTTCTTAGTTTCAAGTTGATTTTGTTTGTTTTAGGTTAGATTTGATTTTTTTTTAAAATTTGTAGGAGATGAAAATGATCCTACAAATCCTCAATATCCTCAACAAGAAGAGTAGGAAAATCCTCAACAACAAAATCCTCAACAAAATCAGCCTCCCCCACCAATCACTTAACACCCTCCTGGCACTCAACAAAATTTGAGGAGTGAAATTGAGAACAACAAAAAACAAATTGAGGATTTTATCAGTAGGTTGAGTGATCCAAATGCTTCAACCATAGAAAGAATGACCCTAGCAAATTCAATGAAATAGATGTTAAAAAATGTAGATTCAATTACCCAACAAATTGGATGGCAAGATAGGAGGTAGGCAGCTAGGGCATATTATGCAGATAAACTATCATATAAACAAGTAAAAGATTTAAAAATTACTAAAGATGATTTGTGCTATTTATTCACTGACCCTAGAAAACATCAAAATATCAGCCTCAATGCAAAGAGGTTTCCTATTCATTGATGCCACCACCAAGAGATTAGGAACCATTTTTATGATAGGTGGTACTTGGTCTTTGATTACCCACTGTGCAACAATTATGAAGTCCCCCAATATTTTCTTAGGAAACTATATAGTGAGTTCGTATTGAACCAAATCCCAAATTATTTTGATATGAGGGAGTTCTAGGTGAGAGGTGGGGGGTCAGCTCAGGATAGGCCAGGTGCACAGCCAGATCCTGTGTAGCAAGGGAGATGACCTCTCGCTAGGCTGCCTCGTGAGCACATTGTTATGCCTGTCGTTGTGAAGGAGAGTGCCAACGTAGAGAAATTGCAGACAATCAACACTTTGACTTGGAGTGTCATCCATCATACTAGCCCTATTGTACAATGCCATCTAGGGGAGTCTTCGGGTGGTGGCCTTTGAACCCATGTGTTTCAATCTTGCGGAGTGACTTGTTCATATGACCCCATCGACACTCAAGAGGATGCTACACATGATCCGTATTCTTCTACGTAAGATCCGTATGCATCTACAGGGATGGGGAGGATGGTTGACATTTTGCATCATGCATATTGCATTGATAGTCAGGTAAAAGTTAGCATGTTTGTTGAATTTAATTTATTAAATTTTGATTATGAAATGCAAGATTAACTAATTTAGTTTTATTATTTTAATAAAATTGTAGGGTCACAGTGTTGAGACTGGATACATCAGTCCTCCACCTACTTATTTATGCAGTACACCTATCAGTGGGGCATGTAACTAGTAAACAATTATAAATTTATTACATGTTAATAAAATTATTTTATGAATGGTATTTTAATATGTGATTTTGGATTTTGAATAGGTTAATATTGGAGGTTTCAAGAAAACACCTCCTAGTGCCAATGGATTTACTCAGACGTACACAGAGGTAATAGAATAAAGAGAACTTAAATAATGAATTCTACTTAATAGATTTGTGTAGTCTATATTCATACTGTTGGTTACGTTGCATTACACATCATTCAAACTCAAAGCACTACTTCAAATTCCATAACTAATAACTAGATGTGGATAGATGACAAAATTTCAACTATATAATATAGTCGTTTAGAAAGTCAACATAAGCAACATGATGCAATTACTTCACATGGAGGCATGTGCTTGCAAAGGTACACCAACACGACAAACTATGGATGCTTGGAAAAAATCTATGAAACTGTAATAGTAAGCAATAGCATAGACAAGGCAGTTAGTGATGCAGAGCATCATATCAAAAAACTCAATCATCAGGGTACATCTGACCCAATTGAATCAGGAGAAGATCAAATTGAATAAGCAACTAAAATTTCTTCTCTTTTCATAAAAAATCACATTGTTTCATTTGCAAACCACAAGGCAACAACAAGCCAACTCATTTCAACTCTTCTTCTTATCATCCTCAAGCTTCAAAAATCTTATTTATCAACAAAAATGACTAATCCATGCACAATAAACCTAATTAGAGTCACTAAACAATCCACTCTTTCATCATTCACCAAGGCACCCTTCCACTCAATTTGCTTTACCTAGGAAAAATAACCAAAAACCAATCTTTCATGTTACAACCTATATCCATCAAATCCTAACACACCTTTGTCATCATCAATTTATCTGAATTCAAAGCAAAAACCTGATAAAGAGCTCTAAATCTTTCAATTCCTTAAACAACTCACCAAATTTTCACTTTTACCAACTAGTTCCTCAAGACCAAGATACTACAATCAACCATTTACACCTCAATCATTTCATCTGACTTCCAAGACATTACTCACATCATGTTTTTGACTGAAACAAACTTGGTTCATATCCACATAATACTAATTTATCAAATTCATAAGTTCTTATGTAGTCAAATTACCATTTCCACCTAGGGACATATTGCTACAACATATCAAATCATCATGTTTGGCCTCAAGGCCTTCACCAAACCATTCACACACCTTTGATATCTTCACATTGATGGTTCTATGCCAAAATAAACATTTAAATCTCTGTATTTATAGAATTACACACTTTTACAGTCTTACCACCATTTTGCTTGTAGGTCACATATCCCTTAATCGGGTGATTCCTTTCCATTCACTTTGTATATCCACATTCCCAATGTACATTTAGGAGCCTTTTTTAACACATCATAACATATCAAAAGTTCTCAGTAGCTTGTCATAAAGAAATTACCAGATTCTTGAATTGTTCGCTGGAAAGGGCTACTAATTTAGGCCTAAATTACAAATAAAGTGCTCATAGTTTATCACCAAAATACCAAAGGACTGAAAATAGTCATTCATCATGTCACAAAAATGAAGAATCAAACATTTTTAGTGACAAAAAGGCTCCATAAATCATTGTTCCAAAAAACCCTTATTCTATGCACAAATCAAGCCCTACAAAGGAGGGTTTATTGCATAAGGTACTTACAAACCTTAAATACTCCTGCCATCACCAAAAAAACCATGGAAATAGCCTACATAAGCTTTAGAAACTCACCACCCACCTTCATGCATGCTTTTGCATTGAACACCACCCTGAAACCATGCTTTCCATGAAGGAAACTTTGTATTTCCTGTATGATTCAACAACCAATCAGATATCTCTTGATTTCCCTATTCCTGTACACTCACAAATTGCTTAAAACATTCTAAAAACCTTCTATACATTCCATCCCACCAATCTCCTAAATCTACATTGGTGGGATGGTGAATTCAAGCCTTAAATGACCCTCAAAACCCTTGATTGGTTAATTTGACAGACCACAAAAACCTTGGCTTTTAAATTTGATGGTAACTCTTCAAAACATCACTAGATGATTGTTAACACCCTGCATAAAGTGAACAAACAAATATATAGCCCGTGCAAGAACTGAATTCAAGAATGAAACACAGTGAAAATAGGAACAAGGAACTTTATTTATTGAAAATGATTCAAGAATACAAAATCTGTTCTTCTCCCACCTTTTACATGCTTTTATATATATTCCCAATCAGATAACTACCTTTTGAATCTCCCTCATCAAGTGAAACTTCCTTGTGACTTTTAATATTCCATGCTTCTTTTCCTTTTTACATTTTTTCCCATCTTTAGCAACATTTGGAAATCTTTTTTTTTTGTGACCACCTAAGGACCTTAAATACAATGAAGTAGGTCTTTATATGACCTTTACATGAATTTACAAATGGGCATTCAATCTAGACAAAAAATTTCCTATGAGAGGCAACTAGTAACCTAGGTGCTCCTGCACTAGTTAGTAGTTTGAAAAAATGCCTCGAAGAAATGCGGTCTCATGGTGATGGAATTCCATTCCATCACCACATGAGACCACATTTCTTCGAGGCATTTCTTCAAACTGCTCACCACCTTTCCTATGATACCACATTTTTCATACATGTTCACCAAAGAATTTTATCAAACTACTCACTTCCTTGTAGTTGCTACTATGGCTAAAAGCCTAAAATAGGTGCTTTCCAACAAACTATATGGATGCTTGGAAAAATATCTATCAAAGCATAATAGTAAGCAATAATACCATAGAGAAGGTAATGAACTTTTTGAAAAAATGCCTGGAAGAAATGCGGTCTTATGGTGATGGAATGCCATGACGTGCATTTTTTTGTAATGGCATGCCATCACCACGAGACCCCATTTCTTTTGAGGCATTTTTTCAAATAGTTCACTGCCTTCTCTATGCCACTATAGTTATTGTACATGTCTACGAAAACATTTAATCAAATGGTTCAGTGACTTGCTGCTATGGGTAAAAGCCTAAAAACACATCCTTTCAAACAAGATATGGATAGGGAAAATAGTAAGCATGATAATTAGAAATATATAGTTTAATACTTCTACTCAAAATTTTGTTCATTAGATCTCATACATTATAAGTCATGTGACGTGGATCACTATTGTAACTTTTTTGTGATTGAATAATTTATTGTTTTATTTGCAGATGTTGGTTGTGGAAACACCTCCAAATGTTATGAGGGCAATGGATATCAGTGTTTCATCCGCTATACAATCCTCGATGGCTCTAATAGGGGAGGTATGAGGCAAATTACTAAATTTCAATTTACATTTGTTGTTATAGATGTTAGTTCTAGTGAAAAATCAAACCAATATTGATTTGTAGTTTAATTCCTATTTGAATGGTTTATACAGGGCTTGAGCACGCCTCAACATCAACATGCAAATATTTCCATCATGGAGAGTGATAGTGAGATGGCCGTAAGTGATGTTTTTTTAAATATATCATCTTTTATAATGTAATTTCTATATATTAATGTCTTTACTTCTTATTGTAATAGTTAAAAAATCACCAGGAGCTAAACTCTAGGAGGAGCAGTAAGAGCACTCCTCGAGCATAGCAGAAACGAGTGACGAACTTATCGCCATCGGATCGCCAAACAAAGGGAAATAATTTATTTCCAAAGCATGGAGAGAAATGAATTTTGATTCCAGAGCCCTTTGTTGTATGCCTAGATATGGCAATTTTATACATATTTTGTATTGGATATATTTGACATTGTATGCCTATATGGCTTTCTCGTAAGCCTATATAGCTATTTTGTAACTATATTTTATACTTATATCGACATATATTGATGTATGCATACATGGCTATTTGGTTAATACAAATATTTTTTATCGATGGTGTCCATATTTGCATTATGAATTCATGGTTCAATAGATATGAGTTATGTGTATTCAAGTGTATATTTACAACTTACATGTATAATTTTTGACTTACGTGTGTTCCAATGTATACTTTGTGACTTATGTGTTTTCATGTGTATACCTTGTATTCGTGCATATACTTTGTATTAAGTTGTGTATACCATGTATTCGTGTGTATACTTCAAGGCATACGTGTTTGTGACTACTTGTGCTTACCTTATACATGTACATGCTTGACTTATTCACATGTATACTTATTAATTGGTTAGCCCTAGCATTGATCATTGTTGTCCTTCATGGTTTGTCTTGAATAAATTAATTCATTGATAGTAAACAACTAAGTATCTAAAAGAAAAAAACACATTTTCAATTGGTATTCCATGAAATGATTGATAAAAATATTTGAATTTATATTTAATACTTTGATTGGAACAACTGAATTAAGCAAAGGATACATAATATTCATGTAACACTTGCAAAACATAATATTCAGAGTAGATGAAGTAGTCAACTTCTTGACACATTATCTATGTTACTGGGTTCTTCTATTTTAGCCCTGGTTTTGGTTTTGGTTCGCTCAGGCAGTGTGGGTCCTGGTTCGGTTCGCCTATGGGTTCAACCAGGGTCCTTCATTTTTGGGTCTGGTTTGCCCAAGCTGAACCCAAGAAAACCCGAACAAAACCCAAATAGAACCCAGGAAAACCAAGACAAAACCCGCATGCCTAGGCATCCAAAAAAGTCTTTTTTGAACATTTTTTTAATGTTTTATGGAGTTTGACTTTGACCCACACCCAAGGGAACCCTAAAAGTGACGTCTAAATCACTTCAAACACCTTAACTACCTCATTCCTATTCATTTGTTTTGCAAATGAGCATTTTAATTCCAAGAGGCTGAGCTTTCATTTTTGCTTGCTAGATTGAAAGCGGATTGTGACACAACTTTCTTTTTTCAAAAATTGTTCTACATCATTGAACTAAGAATTTATCACACATCTGTAGAGAAACAGAGGAATAGTACAAACTAAAACACATCACACTTTTTTTCTCACTGACTTGATGTACTCTCCAACATCTCTCTTCTCTCATGCAAAGAGTTAGAACTACTTGGCCATGCCTTTGCATCATTCAGGAAGTTTTGCTCTTTTTGACAATTTCAAAAGCATGGATGCATATAGATTAGGAAAAATACTTTTCCTTTTAGATTAGCAATGCATGGAAGTTTCAAAAAGTATCCTTGATATTACAAAAAGATGTGTTTATACCATAGAAACAAAAATATTTTGGGGAAAAAATCGGCAAACCAAAAGTATAAGATTTTTTGAAAAAATGGGGAAAAAGTCTAGAAAAAATTAAAAATTCAGATTTAAAAAAAAAGGTAAAAAAAAAGTAGAACAAGAGATAAAAACTTAAAAAATAAAATTTAAAGGCATTTCCATAGCATATAGATATAGAGAGCAAATAAAATAAAGAGTTTAACTAATAAATTGTAAAAAATAGATTTTTGTAGTTTATATTCATATCATTGATTACATTGCATTGCACATCTTTCAAACTCAAAGCATTGCTTCACATTGCATAACATAACTAATAACTAGATGCTGATAGATGACAAAATTTCAATTACAATATAGTTTTACAAAGTCAACTAAGCAGTTATATTACTTCCACATTGCATAACTAATAACTAGGAGCAAGTTGCCAATTGCATTTGCTTGTCATGGCATTCTATGAGACCACATTTCTTTGAGGCATTTTTTCAAATAGTTCATTGCCTTGTCTATACTACCACATTTTTGATACATGTCTACCAAAGCATTTTGTCAAATAGTTCAAGTGTTAACTTGTTGCTATGGATGAAAGCCTAAAAGAAGTGCTTTCGAACAAGCTATGGGTGCTTGGAAAAAATATAGCAATTAATAGTAGCATTATCATAGGATATATGTTGAACTTTAAAATACCAGAATGAGGTTCATGAGGATGGAAATGCCGCTATGACAATCAAAAGAATTTTATTTCATGGCATTCCATCACCATGTGAGACCTCATTTCTTGAGGCATTTTTTTCAAAGAGTTCATCACTGTCTATGCTAACACATTTTCATACATGTATATCAAAGCATTTTATCAAACAATTCATTGCCTTGTCGCCATGCCTAAAAGCCTAAAACAAGTTCTTTCAAACAAGCTATGGATGCTTGGAAAAAATCTATCATAGCATAATAGTATAATAACATAGACAGGAAATGAACTATTTAAAAAATGCCTCAAAGCAGTGTGGTCTCATGGTGATGGAATGCCATGACAAGCAAATTGTTATGGATTGTCATGGAATTCCATCACCATGAGACCACATTTCTTGAGGCATTTTGTCAAATAGTTCACTACCTGGGTTTATGCTACCACATTTTTCATACATGTTTACCAAAGCATTTTATCAAACAACACCTCTTGTCGCCATGGCTAAAAGCCAAAATAGGTGCTTCAAAACAAGCTATGGATGCTTGGAAAAAAAAATCTATCAAAAGCATATTAATAAGTTAATAGTGATAGACAGTAACGAACTGTTTGAAAATTGAAAGAAATGTGGTCTCAATGGTGATGGAATGCCATGACAATCCATAAAAATTTTCTTGTCATGGCATTCGTCATGCCATTCCATCACCATGAAACCACATTTCTTTGAGGCATTTTTTCAAATAGTTCACTGCCTTGTATATGCTACCACATTTTTCATACATGTCTACGAAAGCATTTTATCAAACAATTCATTTCCTTGCTGCTATGGCTAAAAGCCTAAAAAAAGTACTTTCGAACAAGCTATGGATGCTTGGAAAAAATCTATCAAAGCATAATAGTAAGCAACAAGCTATGATCTCATGGTTTTTTTTCACGCAAAAATCAACGTGATTTAATTCACATTGTTTTTTGGCAATTTTGCTGTTTTAAATGAAATTCAAGTTTATGGTGGTTTTGTTGTTTATATGATGATATGTGATATTCTAATCCTAATTCATGCTTCTAGGTTGCATAGATATATATTTTGTTTTTACATGTTTTTTGTACCAACGAACCCAAAATGAATTGAACCCCCCTCCAATTTTTTTTGGCCAAACCGACGAACCGAACCCCCAAACCTGAACTTCAAAACCTATTCCAATGCTCTTCATTCTGCCTACACAAACTTAATTGACCACCAAATTATGTTTCCCCTTGAATTTACCCACGTTTACTCCCTCAAACATTTCTTTTTCATTCAAAACCCCTGTTTTCCCAACTAGGGCATGTCATGCCATAACATACTTTTGACCTCCCCTATCCTTGAAGACCTTTTGAACACATAAAAATCCACAATCTCACCCTATTTCCAACCTATTCTAACTTATTTTCAAGCAATTTCTTCTTTTCACCTCTTCTAGCCTTGCTTTTAAGGGGCCTCAATTTTGAATTTTCAACAGCGGCAGCATTAGTAATCTCTTCTAATGCCCTTACTAATGCTATTTTATTATTCCTACTCCATATCCTACTTACATCAGGCCCATATCACCGAGACACAGCCTGAACAATAGGTGGAATGGCCTATTTCAACATACTACACTCAAACCCTTAAGGGATTGATCCAGTTGAACGTAGCTTAGAGTGATTCAGTGTGTTTGGGTGAGAAAGAGGACCATTCCTAGCATAAAAATCCCTTTTTCGATGCGTTGGAACAGTCTATTTGGTCACACAAGTTGCAGAATGAAAGTTGCACCACTTTGCAACTTTCCACTGCTTCGATTTGACACTTTTTTCATCAACTGAAAACTAGACACGACGGGAAAATCACTCTGAGATAACAAAAATTGAGAGAGGTTATTGTAGAGGGGCCCAACGCGATCCCATGGGATCAAATGAGAAGTTTCTAAGCATCACGGTGTCTGAGTAACCTCATGCTGAAGTTTGCAGCCATTTTGCCCTTTGGACCCTTAAGGGATCGATTTGGTTGAATGTAGCTCAGAGCGATTTTGTGTGTTTGGGTGAAAAAGAGGACCATGCCTAGTGTTAAAATTCCTATTCAGATGTGTTGGAATAGTCCATTTGGCCACACGAGTTATAGAATGAAAGTTGCACCACTTTGCAACTTTCCACTGCTTCCATTTGACACTTTTTTCATCAACTGAAAACTGGACACCATAGGAAAACCACTCCAAGATAGCAAAAACTGAAAGAGGTTATTGTAGAGAAGCTCAACATGATCCCATGGGATCAAATGAGAAGTTTCTAAGTATCGCAGTGTTTGAGTAACCTCATGCTAAAGTTTGTAGCCATTTTGCCCTTTGGACCCTTAAGAGATCGATCCAATTGAACGTAGCTCGAAGTGATTCCGCGTGTTTGGGTGTGAAAGAGGACCATGCATAGCGTAAAAATTCCTATTCAGATGTGTTGGAACAGTCCGTTTGGTCACACGAGTTGCAGAACGAAAGTTGCACCACTTTGCAACTTTCCACTACTTGCATTTGACACTTTTTCCATCAACTGAAAACTGGACACCACGGGAAAACCACTCCAAGATAACAAAAACCGAGAGAGGTTATTGTAGAGGGGTCCAACACAATCCCATGGGATTAGACAAGAAGTTCCTAAGTGTCACAGTGTTTGAGTAACCTCATGCTAAGTTTTGTAGCCATTTTTCCCTTTGGACCCTTAAGGGATCGATCCGGTTGAACTTAGCTCAAAGCGATTCCACATGTTTGGGTGTGAAAGAGGACCATGCCTAGCGTAAACATGCTCATTTAGACACGTTGGAATAGTCTGTTTGGTCACACGAGTTGCAGAACGAAAGTTGCACCACCTTGCAACTTTCCATTGCTTGCATTTGACACTTTTTCCATCAACTAAAGACCGGACACCACGGGAAAACCACTCTGAGATAATGAAAACTGAGAGAGGTTATTTTAGAGGGACCAAAAAAAATCCCATAGGATTAGATGAGAAGTTTCTAAGCATCATGGTGTTCGAGTAACCTCATGTTGAAGTTTGCAGCCATTTTGCCCTTTGGACCCTTAAGGGATCGATCCGGTTGAACAAAGGGTCTATACTCTAAACTTATCAAAACTTTACCAACTCTTGGGGTAGAAATTCTAAGGTGTCAAAACTTCAAAATCCACAATTAGATCTCAGTTATAGCACCATACAATGGGTAAACTACAAAACCCTCTATTATAGCCTAAACCCTAGGGGTTTATTGAAAATGATACTTCCAAAGCTAACCACAACCTAAAAAATTACTCAAAAAAGTTTTTGATACCCTGCAAAAGCTCAAAAAATCATAAAATAATGCTTCCCTACACAAAAACACAATTTTACTCTTCAAAACCACCATTTTTCTTAAAGAAAACTCACTTTTACACACATGGGTTTCACACCCATCTCACTTTCAGACCTCCCCAACACTAACACATAATTCCCACACCTTAATAATGTTAGTGAAGACCCATTTCTCAAGTTACAAAGGCTACAAAAAGAGGAATGGGTCAAAAAGCCATTTTTATTGACTCAAAACCTTCAAATGTACAAGTTTAGGCCAGTTTTAGTAAATTGATGATAAAATGCACAAAATGTTATGGAAAACATTCTAAATGGATTCAAAAGAAAGGTAAATCCATATAATATTTAGATATAAAAAAATATAGATCAACTAATTGAAATACAGGCCGTACAATCTGCTGCTACAACTGAAAATACATAAAATTCTGGAAAATTCTGAGTTTTTATTGTTTTTGCTTCTTCAAATCACAAAATCCAACCTTCAATTCGAGTTATCCATGTTTTTAAACTCTTTCCCACCAATTAAAAACTGATTCACCTTCCTAACTAACCTTTGAACTGGTTTGACTCTTCACATTCCCTCCATAATGCAAATTTTGCAATTTTACAACGTTTGAGTTTGCAAATTTTGCACATTTTTGCAATTTTTAAACATTTTGCACTTTTTGAAAAACCCAACCTCCTAAACACCTAATAAAACTCAAATATGACTAATTACATGATATAATGGTCTCATAGACCTTATTTTAAAACAAAACTAAAAATTATCCTATATTCTACTCCTTATTTGCCTTGATGAACAAAACCTACTGAATGGTGCTCCTGCACCAATCATACATTGACCTTCTTATCCCTCCTAAAGTTTGGACCACATCCATTACCTCCACATAAAAATAGACATCCTTGGTCTTCTTGGTTCCCATGACTTGATATGGTTATGCAAATGAAAATGAAGCAAAGTAATCATCTCCTTCTCCATTGGCTGGAAGAATGCATGCTTAATGTTTTGATACATGATATCAGCTCTCTCATCTAATCTCATGGTTGAATACCGAAATCTAGTATGGTGGGTCTCCAGAGTTCCATTCATCTTTCTTCCTCTTCCACCAAATGCTAGTCCGATCCAAACATCTGCCAACCTAATTGACTTTCTTTTTGAAAGCTGGAGTTTCTCCTGAGTCACCAATGTTGCTCTCTCTGCCTTTTCAAACTCTTTCATTGCTATAGATCGTCTCTAGGATTTAATCATTTGTACCACATGTGGTTGATGTGCTTTGAATCCTTGCATCTAAAGGAAATTTCCTCAACATAAATACTGCTAGGGAATTTCAATGTTGCCATTGTAGTTGGTATTAAAGTCGATACCTGCAACATTGAAAATTATCGTTATTTAAGAATTCCCTCCATCTTGTTGGCTTGTAACACTCTTGATGGTGGCTACATGAAATCTGATTATGATTCCTCTTCTACATTAGAGGGAACTCATATATCCTTGTTCTAACTCTTATGAATTATCAGAATTAGAATCACTAGCTTCCATATTCAAAAATTCCCAACCACCATCTTCAATAAATTGGCCACCAGTTCAAGTTCATTCTGCTTTCATAATACTTTATATCCATGGAGTTTAGCCATTCCTTCATGCCATCAAGTGAAGATTGAGGAATGGAATCAATGTGGAGTACATCCTGATTGAAGTCTTTCAAAATAATATCCATATCAAATTCCTTTTTCCCAAGTCATACTCTCTCAAGGCTAACAATCTCAATCTTGAACTAATAGTGATTACTAAGAAAGGTAATTCCACCAACTCTATCAAACAATTTACCATAGGAACAATAAAAGCAAAGGATTTGAAAGGAAATCCATGAAAACCAAGCTCTCTAAATGGTATATCAAACTCTTAGACCTCATACTTGCACATTTACAACCAAATTCAAAGATTTTCCTTCAAAAGGCTACAAATTCAAATATTGACAATTTTGTAGCAAGAATGCATTTTTTTGCACATTTGACCACCGAGACTCAAAAACTCACCCTAATATACCTTAAATGGTCTTGATTGACCTTATTTAGAATAAATAAACACAAAATACCTTAATCTAATCTATTGACCACTTATCAACCTTCAAAAAGTGAAATTTTGCAACTAGGAGACTAGGTGCTCCTGCACAAAAATTACATTGTGTCTGAGCCTTCAAGAGGCTTTAAATCTAGCCTTTACAAATGATTCTACATCTTTCCAATCATGCCTAACTGTTGAGCTTGTAACTAACATGAATTTTTACATTATAAATCAATTGACCATGTAATATGACCTTATTCAATTGACAATTTACTCAAAACACAATTTACTAACTTAAAATAATTCCATGAACCAAATTTGTTCAATAACCTTGGTGCCCCTACACCAAATTTCAATATTTCAATAAATGTCATTACAAGTACAAATATCACTACAATGCCTTAGGTACTCTGTTCTCACAGATATTTTATAATGTCACTTATACATTCAAGATTTTCTTATAATGTCTACATCATAGGTTCTCATTTAGAGGTTAACTTCAAATGAGTAACTTGAGATTCCCTCGCAAAGCTTCACACACTCTTTTATAATGCCTTCAAATTAGAATTGAGATTTTTCAAGATCATCAAAATAAGGATGTTGCATTGATTTTTTGTCTGAGATTCTCTTCAATGGCTCAAAAATCAACATTTTCTGCAAGGAGAGACCAATAAATTTTTACTAGTTTAGTTACAGATATACGCAAAGTAAAAGAATAAAAAGAAACAACTCATCCAAAATGGAAATGAAATGAAAATAGATGGAAGGAACTTATAGATAGGCATGTCAATCTATCAACTTAGTCACTCCTGGTCATACATCTTCACTGCGAGTTCCAAGATACCTATTGCACACAACACCTCTCATGAATCTAGAATATCTTGAAATTCGAGATGCTCCTATAATGTCTACATCATAGGTGCTCATGATAAGGTTAACTTCAAATGAATAACTTGAAATTCCCTCACCAAGCTTCGCACACACTTTTGTAATGGCTGAAAATCATAATTGAGATTTGTCAAGATCATCAAAATAGGGATGTTGCATTGCTTTTATGGCTAAGATTCTCTTGGATGGCTTATAAATCTGCATTTTCCGCAAGGGGACATCAATCAATGTTTACTGGGTTACTTACAGATATGCAAAGTAAAATAAGATAGCATTGGCATCAAACAAATTAACGTGGATATAAGTATAAATTAATAAGAACCATTGTGCATATACTTACAAATTAATCCAATGAACCATCCGGATATGCTCTACTCTTTATTGTGTCAAGTATTGCCTCATGGTCAGACTCACGGACCTTCCACAAGGTCTTTTTCAAGGGTCTACCCCATATTTTCTCAAATGAACATTGGATGCCACAACAAGGTTTGAGTAATGAATAATCTTACGATGCGTGTCAAAGTCCTCAAATAACCAATGTTTAACACTCTTATGTGGGTACCTTCTAAGCCACATTCCAGTAACAACAACTGAGCTTGCAGGGTATTTGATGTTTTCTCCATCTATAACTGGGGCTTCCAATTTATTTTTAGCCTCAACACAACGACACAAGTAATAGTCCATTCCCTCTTCATTTTCTTCATCTACAATAATTGCATAAACATGGCCTACATTGATATGTGCAGAAAATCACTTGAAATTAGTCAACATTACGAATACAGTGCAAAGTAAGATAACAATATAGAATTTCAAAAACTAAGCAAGTAGATATATTACCTAGTTGAACTATATCCGATACGTGGTCAAATTTGACTGATGATTCCATTTATGTTAGTTCCAATGCCATAAGAGGGCGATATGTGTGAAGTGGGCTAAGATAACTTGTCAACCATTTGTCAACCCACTCCCCTGACTCACAATCATTCTAGGCTTGCATTGTACATGAAGAACAAAAGCATGCCATATTACATGTATTAATACTCCATGAACCTGCATTTGAGCTAAGGAAAGAGTGTAGCTCACTCGATCCTGTTAGTGTACAACAATCCTCATATGGTGCAATGTTAGTATCATCCATCAACCAAAAAAATCTATGAATTGAAGATGCACCTTCATTACCTGGACCCATCGAAGCATTACACCACTTGACGATTGAACTTGCATCTGTCAACTTTGCACTGTCTTTATACTTTAACTCTTCTCATGCTAATGCTCTTTTCACACATGATCCTGTACCATCATGCTCCCCCTTTCCATGCCTGACCTCACAAAAGTTCCACATATGTTGAAGTTCACCTATAGTGAGATGCATCCTGCACAACCAGTAGAACATGCGGGTGTTCTTGAACTGTGTTGCACAGTTATCCTACCATATTATATGCTGACTGTATGCTATGCCCCTTCAAGCCAAATCACTATAGAACATCTGGAAGCAACCTTGCATGAACTCTGGAGAATGTGTGCGATCATCACTAATATAAAAGTGATACTCCCTCAATACCTTCATTTCGTCCTTTGTACTATCAACTACATGAATGAATGCTATGTGCACAAATATCGAAACCTGTGTGGAGTTGTAGTTCTATGACTACACCTCACACTGTGGTTATACAATGTAGTTCTCTACAAATTCAACCACTGATACTATGCTACCAACTGGAAAGGTGTCCTTGCATAGCTTGAATTGTGTGTCCAGCCATCAGGATCTATGGGTATGCCTTGCATACTCATACACTAGATTCTCACGACACATGGACATAAACTGATACACTCGAATCTTCTCAATAACCAAATCACACCTTTTTTCTTAAGAACCATCTTTTGTAGCATATGCCACTGTTTTATACTTCCCAAAATCTACTAGTTTATGTCCCACCTCATCTGTGCTTTCCATATGTTGACATACTAGCATTCGTTGCAAGCCACCGCAATGCTTGCATGAACCATCCAAGCATGATGTCCTGTAGAATATTTGGCCATCCTCTATTTGACTAATTTTTTTGATAAGAACTCTCTTGAAGATTTTTGTGGGGCTTCTATGCCACAATCCTGCAAAACATCATTAGTATGCAAATCTAAACATATAGAACTATAAACATCATAATGGTTAGTGAATTCAATATGTAGTCTACAACAACAATTAGTGCATGTGTGATTTATCTTGACATAAAAAGGTTTAAGCATTTCAAAAAATCTTTAAGAAATATTAATTTGAGGATAAGCATTTTGAAATTTACAAAAAAATTGGGTTTGAGTCGTATCCAAAAAATGCTTTGGATGTGGCTCATGGTTCTGACTACCGATTCTTCTTCTTATGACATCCCTTTGATTCAGAGATGGCCTTGTATTATTCTTACAATAATCTTCAATTAGTGTTTTCAATGCTTCAACAACTTTTTTTATCTTTATGTGGCAGTCTTTTTAAGAATGCCCCTAATTCATTTGAATCGGTGCCCTCAATTCTTTTCCGCCTTTGAAAGGCTTTTGATAAAGTTTTTCTACTAATTCCCATTTGTTCACTTGTATTTTTAATGAGATGAGATCTCTTTGTTTGATAGCTTACCAAAGTCAGTGTAATGACACGTCAAGTGACATTACTATCCTTTGAGCATGAGGTCTTACCCATACTCTCATAAGCATCCATTAGATTCTTCACAATAGTGTTTTCACTTGATGCATTCGATGTTCTCAACCCAAGAGTCTTCATGATGTTTCTGTACTTTAAACCCCACATCATTTAAACAAATAGTTGACATCTTGTAGTCTCATTTAGCCTTTCAAATAAAATTTTCCAAATATTATCAGCATATCTTCTACAAGTGCATTCTAGAATCTTACCTTCCATGTGCTACAAAATATCCTCATCAATATTAATCAAAAACTTTGGCTTTCTATGCAAAATTCTAGGTGGTGTTCTCTTAGGTACATACATCTCAACATTAGCAATTTCATCAATATTTAATTGAGGTGGGCTAGATTGCATACCTTCACCAAGGGTGGAATATAATACATACCTTGAGGTTCACATGGATGATGGCATACCTTGTTCATCAAATCGAGTGATGATGTACTCTCAACTTCAGATGTGGTGGATGGTGTCCAACCATACTCACTTGTGGTAGATGGTGTCCCTCCATATTCACTTGTGCTTAATGGTGTCCCTTCGTATTCACTTGCGGTAGAGGGCGTGTATCCAAATACGATATCTACATCTCCCCTAGCATGACTATTTCACATTCATGCCCTTTGTGCTTCCAATTTCTTTTCTCTTTTTGACAGTTGAGGTTCCTCTTCAACTGGCTTGTTTTTGTCAATCGTTCCCAATTTCTGATTTTCACGATATTCCCTCATTCGTTTTTTCTCTTTATCTTTGACGGCTTGGAGCTGATCATCTGTTAGTTTTTTCCCTTTAACAATTCATTTCTTTGGCATGACGAATAATTTTACCTGTGCAAAAAGTGCTAAGTCAAATCAAATTAACTAATAGTGAAGGGTTGTAAAAGTCTATTAAAGAGTGAGACCAACAGTCACCTCTTTCAAATGTTAGTTTTCAAAGTTTAAGTGGTTTTTTTTAAGAGGGAAACATTATAAAAGTCCATGATAAACTTGAATGGAGGATGATCTTGGATTGGGCGTCAAACCAAATGAGGAAATGTTGAGTTTTCCTTAACAAAATTGAGCTTTTGGTGACTGAAATTGAGTTTCTGAGTTGGGAAGCATTATTTTATGTTAGATTGAGCATGGGCAGGGTATATTAGACTTGTTTCAACAATTTTTAAGTTTTGGAGTGCTTGGCAAGTGCTACTTTCAATAAAACATAGGGTTTCTAAGCCTAGGGAGAGGGTTTTATGGTTTGGGTGGTAAATGATTGAATCTCTACAATCTAATGCTATAATTTGAAGTTTTGATAGATATAAAGTGCTTCCCCAAGGTTTTAGGAGATTTGGAAAAGTTTTGAAGGTGGTCCCTTTGTAAAAGTGGGCTAATTTGGGCCCTTAAAAGCGTAGAAAACTTAATAATTTGTGCAGTTTGGTACAAAAAAAGCATTGGTGATTGTTGGATATGTTGAAAGGCTTTGTAATCGGTAAAATAAAGGTGTCTAAATGGTCCTAGGTCTATAGAACAACAAATTTGCATAATGAAGATTATTAAGCAAACCATTGCTAATATTAGTACTTTTAGGATTAATGAAGGTTTGGTGGTTCAAGGGTGGTTATGGGCATTGAAGGAAGTTGGGACTCCTGATTTGAAAATGTATAAAAACATCATACAAGCCCGAATAAAGGGTTCAATGAATTGCTTTTGAGGATTTGGTGCTCTACTCAATGCCTAAACTGTGGAGTTTCAAGTATTTTTTCTGTGTTTTCAGTTTCTTTTTCCTGTGTACGGCCCAGTACAGGCCTCCCATGACTATAAATTCATAAATCATTGTGGTGGCAGGTCTTAACTTGGAATTCAATCTATTTTGATACTCCTTTGGTTGTTTCCATGAATGAAAAACTCCATTCTTCATCATCAGCCTGTACAGACCAGCAGGGTATGAGTTTTACTTTAATTTAAATATGGAGCCTTTCCTCCTATTGTGGTGACCTATGATTCAGATGAAAGGCTTGTAATATGTTGTTTTCAAGTTTCATGTTTCTTTTAATAGTGGTAAGGCATCTATAGGGCTGGTGATGTTATCTTAGGCTAAAAATGTGAGTTTTTGGCATGAAAAGGAGGAACCAGAGTGGTGTTTTTGAGATCTAATGAGGCTAAAGGGCTAGTGAAGGTTTATTTTGTTTTTGCAGACCTTGAAAAACCTGTTTGATGCTTTGGTGAGGCTTGGAAGGCCTTGGAGTTGTGAAATATAGAAAACCCTAGATATTTGTAAGAAAATTGAGGGTTTTTGTATTGGAAACCTATTTGAGCATTCAAGGTCCTAAAACCTAGAAAATATTTTTCTTTGAGACCTAAGTAAAGATTGTTTTTGGATTTGGGGGTCTGCTGAGAAGTGAGAAGGTTGTGTGGGGAATTATACCCGATTGAGTGACTTTGATATGCTACAACCTAAACAATGTGAATTTTTTGAAAGAAGAGGTCCTGATGAAATTATAAATTGTAAATTTGTTTGTAGATTGGAGTTGTGTGTTTGTGTGTTGTAGGCCTCCCCCTACTACATTAGGAGTATATTCCAATTTTTTAGAGATGTGTATGGAAAATTTGGTAGCATAGACAAGGAAATCAGTTGGTTTGTATAACTGTTTAACAAAATACCTCAATGAAAGCTTTGGAGGCATACACAAAGAAAGTCAATTGTTAAATTTAACAAAATACCTCAAAGAGATGTGGTTTAAAAATGTAATAGGAAAGTGTATAGAATTGTGTAATTAAAAATTTCCATTGACAACCTAAGGTTGTAACATGACAAACAAACAATTTGATCAACATGGAATAAGCAAAACAACAAAAATGAAAGGAAGCCATAATAGAATGAAAGAAAATGTACAAAGACTTCACATACCTAAAAAACCAAATATTCAAATGGAGGAGTTATACCCAATTATGTAGCCTTTGCTTCTTCTTTCCTCAAACTCCTCAAAAATTTGACTTTTTCAAAAGCATGTTCCCCTCCAAACTTCAATTGTATATCAGTTATCATTGTAATTCAAACTTGAATTGATATTATATGCTTTTCAACGTGAAAAATTTGCTATTTCATGCAAAGGTGATGGAAATATCATGAAAAAGGTGGTGGAATCTAAAAATCATGCATGCACACTTCACTCAATCACCAAAAAACTACTTTTTGTTGGAGCACGTGCAGAACTAGGAGAATAGCAGAATGTGGGTTGACATCACAGGTATATTGTGTTTTTATACCATTTTTAGTGTAGTAAAAAAAGTGCTTGTGTTATAACGTGAGCGCGTTATTTATTGCTAAACCGGCCATGTCTCTACTTATTCATAATGTGTTTGCGTTATAATAAAGTTGGTTTTTTTAAAGATTTATAGGGTGGAGGGTTAAGGGTAGAGGGGAGAGAGATAGATGGAGTGAGTGAGAGAGAGAGATACTTGAGAGAGGGAGAGACTTGAGAGAGAGAGAGTGAGAGGAAGGGAGTGGGATAGAGATAGAGGGGGGAAGGGCCAAGAGTAGAGGGTAGAGGA